>CM045002.1:23076833-23516833 GCA_024542945.1 allo-octoploid hybrid of Carassius auratus x Cyprinus carpio
CGTCAGAAAAGGGTAGTATCGGATATGAATACTAAGTATGCAGGATGATGGACAACAGTGGAGTCAAAAGAAAATGGTGATGGGTGAAAAGACCAAGGTGTAGCCGAGGAATCCGACCACCTAGGCTGAGCTCATGACTGGGAAGCTGAGTGTAGCCAGTATAAGAGAGGAGCCAGGGAGCTGGATGGAAGGATGATGGAGATTTGGATGACTTTCAATGGCTGGGCAACAGGAATCAGGATGCTGAGCCAAACCAACAGAGAAGAAAGACTGGGTGGTACCAGCAGAGATAAACAAAAAACAAAACAAAAAAAAAGCAAAGAGGCTGAGCGAGGTCAGTGGGGATGAAGCCGGGGGGTGGTCTATTCTAGAGTGTGTAGAGTGCTAGCTTTTTGACCACTGGATTTGGGAGGACTGGGAACATAGAGACTACCAGATTGGGGTCAGTGGACTAAGGCCAAGGGGTTCTGGAAGGGCAGTAGTGGACTGGACTTTCTTGGGAGACTGGATTGATAAAAGCAGGGTCCTCCTTTATGTCACCCACAATGAAACACTGTACATTTGGTGCTTGCTCACCACTAAGGAAGTTGAAATCATGTTATTAAAATAAAATGATCAATAAAAGTACACGTTTAACAGTTCTGTCCTTGATTTTTTTTTTCCTTTGTCAAATTTGTGTGCTGCCATCTTGACTTGATTTTTCATTTTCTTCATAGATTATTACACAAATTCAGTAATAAGTTTGGACAGTTGTGCAGTTTTGTCACAAAATGTAAAAATATAACTTTGGCATAACATTGATAATGATAATGTCCCTCATGGTCAGCATGTACTCGGAGAAAAGCAGAGGACCTAATACTGAGCCCTGATGCACTCAATACTTGTTTGATGAAATATCTATTTGTTTACACAAAGTATTAGTAGTCGGATAGATTTAAGACCTAAACTGCGCTAGTGCTTATTGACAAATTTAAATAAAATTTTAAACATGAATGACAGATTCAGGATTGGTCTATAACAGTGGTTTTCAATCCTAGTCCTGTGGACCCACCGTTTTCCACCGCACATGTCTCCCTTATCTGATACAGAGTTCATGGATCTCTTACCTAATGAGCTGGTGATCTGAATCAGGTGTGTTAAAATGGAGACATAACAAAATGAGGGGAGTAGTGGGTCCCTAAGACCAGGAGTGACTGGTCTATAATATCCCAGTTTTGTTGGAAAATGTTCGTTTTGATGTTTTAATACTTTATCTTGGTTTTGATGTCTGTTGCTTTAAGCCATTAAAGTCCCACTAACCTGTATTTGTCTTTTTTCACTTTAGACCTGATGGCGCTGAAAGAAGAGAGGCGAGAACTGACACAGATAGAAGAGAAAGATCAATATGAGAGACTTGACTTCATGACTGTGGAAACAACTTCATCACCAAAAAAAGTTCAGAAGACCAAATCTAAGAGTTACTCAACCTGCCATCAGTGTGGAAAGAGTTTCAAGAAAAAACAAAACCTTCAAATCCACATCAATGTTCACGAATGCCATCAGTGTGAAAAGACATTCGTATGTAAAGAAAGCTTTAAACGCCACATGAAAAGTCACACTGGAATGAAGCCTTTCATATGCCAGCTCTGTGGAGCATGTTTAGCACATAAACAAAGCCTTAATGCCCACATGAAACGTCACTCTGGAGAGAAGCCATTCACATGTGATCAGTGTGGAATGAGTTTCATCCATAAAGTATCTTTTGATTACCACACGAAGAGAGAACACTCAGGAGGGAATGGTTTTACATGTAAACGGTGTGGAGAGAGTTTCACGTGTAAAGGAAACCTCAGAACACATATGAGACTTCACACTGGAGAGAATCCTTTCACCTGCAATGTGTGTGGGAAAAGCTTCACATATAAATCACCCTTTGATACCCACATGAGAATCCACACTGGAGACAGGCCTTTTACCTGCAAACTGTGTGGGAAGAGCTTCTCACGCAAAGGATCCCTTCAGATTCACTTGGTCGTTCACACTGGAGAGAAGCGCTTTCCATGTGATCAGTGTGGAAAGTGTTACAGACATAAAACAACCCTTTATTCACACATGAAAAGTCACACTGGAGAGAGTCCTTACATCTGCAGATTTTGTGGGAAGAGCTTCTCAAGTAAATCAACCCTTAATGGCCACATGAGATATCACACAGAAGAGAAGCCCTTCAGTTGCAAACTGTGTGGGAAGAGTTTCACACAAAATGGAACTCTTAAGATTCACATGGCAACTCACACAGGAGAGAAGCCTTTTGTTTGTGCTCAGTGTGGAAAATGTTATGCGCAAGAAACAAACCTTGCTTATCACATGGGGCTTCACTCAAAGGAGTTTAAATGTCATCAGTGTGGACAGATATTCCCAGACAAGAGACACCTTACCTGGCATGAAAGAATTCATTCTCGAAAGACTTTCACTTGCAATGACTGTGGAAAGAGTTTCAAATATAAAGGAAAGTTTAATGTTCACATGAGAATCCATACAGGAGAGAAACCCTTCACCTGCACTCACTGTGGAAAGAGTTTCAATCAGAAAATAACCCTTCAGATTCACACGAGGCTTCACACTGGAGAGAAACCTTTCACGTGTCATCAGTGTAAGAGAAGCTTCACATATAAAAGAGACCTGACACGTCATTTGCAAACACATGGAAAGAAACGGCAGTGCTCTGCAAGTGGAAAGAGGCCTAGAAAACGGAGCAGTTTGAAAAATCAAAAGCACATTCACTCTGGAGGAAGGGAGTTAAATTGTGATCAGTGTAATAAAACATTTCTTTTGCCATCACACTTAAAGATACACCTGAAAAGTCATGAAAATGTGAAACCATATTTTTGTTCTTCATGTGGAAAGCATTTTAAATGGCTCAGTAGTTTAAAATGGCACCAGAAAATACGCATCTGTGTGAAACTAAAGCTCCGTTCACACAATATCCGAAAGTGACCCAAATCTGATCATCCACCCTCGTGACTATTTGCATTTTTCTTCTCTAGATAGACACTTCTGCAATTTTAAACTGCTCTGTATATGACCATCTGTTTTGCTATAATTCAGTTGTTTTGTATAATTCAGTATAATTCAATTTTGGTTTGTCGCAGGACACACCTTTGTGAATATGAAATTCATCTTTGAAACTTTACAGATACTTATATTGAGAATCTACTACTGATTCCTTGTTTTAATTTATTGTATAAAAAAATAATGGCCATTGTCAAAGTCAGTAATTTGTGTCGGTGTAGCTGCCACTAATGACCTTAATATATTAATTACGATAAAAAGAATGTTCACGCATCATAATGTAACAATGTAAAGGAAATGGAGCTGAGGTTTGTGTCATTTGAACCAGATACTGAAGCAGTCACTTGGTTTTCAGGCGAATGACGCTTCGGACATCATAGATCACGTGCTTTTGGCGAAACGAATTAAGCTCCGATACAGCGCTTCAATGTGAAATGTTGTTTTTTTTTGATACAAGCTTCGGTGTTGAACGTAACATCAATAATTGTTAGATTAATTATGAAACTCAATTATGAAGGTTTCCACCTGGTCACTTCATGAATTTTCTCTGATCGGATAGCTCTCTGATTTTTTAAAACTGTTCCATTTACACTTGGCCATAAATGTCTCTTCGCAAAGTGGATATATATCCGATCTTCAGTTCCCATACTATATGCAAATTTAATGGATTTCATGACAATGAAAGCAACAGATATGCGCTGCATTTATTCATAATCAGCTAATTTCAAAATCAAAGACCTCAATAGGAGAGAGCGTGGCATCAGCACTAGTAAGATTATTTAATCTCACTACTTAAAATGAAAATGATTGTGTGTTAAGTATCTGCAAGCGCATTTACAGTTTCATTTGTGGCGGCTTGCTGAAGAGATACTCCTATGATGCATTTTGCATTAGCACTTTTGTATCATAGCCTATAAAATGCTCTTTATTATTTTGTTATTCTTTAACATTTTGGGAGGAGTAAAATTTACATATGTTTTTACCAAACAGATGCATTTTCACTTGTCCAGTTTTGTCTGGAATGTGGTCCAGACCACCTCCTGAGGGTTTGGGCAATCGTATTTAAATCAGTCTCAGAAGCATGTTGGAGGGCATTTACACCTGATCTTTTCACGATTGGATAGCTATAATGATAATTTAAAAGCCTAATTGATAATTTCTGAATATTATCTGCTTTTTAAATCCCAACTGAGCAGGCCAAAGGTGACAATGGCAGGGAATACAAACTCAGGTGACTGTAGTGGAAGAAAAACCTTGAGAGAAACCAGCCTTAGTTGGGCGACCAGTTCTCATCTGGCCTCAATGAGCAAACACTGTGCAGTTTAAAATTCAAGACTGCATCACAAAAAATTGTTCCGCAAGTCAATATCTTACATTATACCGAACAAAATATCTTACAAGCCAGTGTCAAAATAGACTTAAGTGATTCAGAGTCAATTCAGAGTAACAGAAATACAGCAGCAATATGTCTGTGTTGGCTGAATATGTCTAGGAGCTTCTACAGTTGCAGATAATACCTAAAAATGGTAGTTATTAAACTTAACGCAGGGTAGGTGATTTGGTTCAAAAAATTTATGCTGGTTGAAAGTCTCTTCACATCCTGATAGCAAGCACTAAGTTAAGTGGTCTAAATTTATTTATATTGTCTGTGGAAGGCATAAGACCATATAATGTTCGTCCAATCAAAATGACCGGTCTGAATATTACAATAGACTGTCATGCCTGCCTGTCAAATTATGTATTTACATACCTCTGTGCACCCTGTTTGCGCAGACATGATGATTAACATGTTCCAGCAAGAATGAAAGGCGCTATTGTAATATTATGTGCTTTGTAGCATACCCTTGTGAAAAAGAATTGTGCTTAATTGCAGTAAAAGTGTAGTTTTTGTGTACTTCAATTATTAAAAGTATACTTTTTAAAAAGTGCACTTGCAGACAATATATTAAAGGCCACTTAAGTGCACTTTATAATAATGTCTAATCAAGTATTACTTAAACATACATTTTACATAATTATGATTTTACTGTGTTTTAAATAAGTCCACTTATTTTGATATATTTATCAGTGTACTAAAGCACATGTAAAATAGTTAATTTTAATTTCAACTTAACTGTGTTCTCCAAAATTACATTTGTTAATGTGTTTTAAATGTATTTAGTCTATAATATATACTATGTGCATTATTGCACTTGAAATGTATATTTCTTCTAAACTTAAATACACTTTCTTGTACAGTATACTCCAATAAAACTTATTGTTGAAATTTTCATCACCAGCTCTTGTACTTATATGACTTGTATCACGGCAGAACTCAAGTACATATGGAGGGAGGAGTTTTAGCAGACCAATCACAGCACTTGCGGTCCGCGTCTAATTGACGCACTGATAGAGTTTTGGGGAGGTGCACGTCAGGCTACGGCGTAGGCTACGGTTTAGAATGTGCGTCTATGCATAGGCAACGGCATAGGTTCGACGCAGAACTATAAATCAGCCTTAAGGATTAGCGCCTCTCGCAGCTCTTTGATCTGCCATTGCTGGTTTTACTATACTTTGTCAGTCTGTCCCTGCTGTACTTGTGGTTTCTCTTCTTTAATGAAGTTGGCCCCATCTTCCCTGCTCTCGCGTTTCTCCCTTCCCAGATACCTCGGAGAAGAATCAGCGAACTTGCGGGTTTGAGCGATCAAGCTTGAGTGAATTTATGCCGGCACAGCCCCCGCATTTCACTCTCCATGCAGCTCTTTGATCTGCCAGAGCGGGCAGCACTTTTGATCTGCAGGTGTGTTTAAACATAAGAATCATCAATACCCCCTTCTAATGAATGGTTTGATCTTCCTAGGCTGATTGAAAGAAAAGGCTGTCACTATGATTATCACTGACAGTTTCAGACTTTGGACGCGTCTGGGGGTTGACTGCTCTTGCTTCAAAAGCATTGAGTCTAGCGCCCCCGAATGGCTTCTGTCATGCCTCCAAGCACCCCGTTCAGCTCTGGGTGCCAATGCCAATGTGTTTGTGGAAAATACTGTTGTGAACTCTGGGCCCATTCAAATAGCGCCCACACAAAAGATTGCTGTTATGGCAAGAGAGATAAAACAAACATTTTCAAAAGAGAGAAAATTTCCTTTTCCTCTTATCACTAGCATCAGGTCCTCACTAGGTGGCCTGTAGCTCGAACCAATCAAACCCCTCATCGCACAGCCCGAGGCCTGGCAGGCCATCCCCGGAGTGTCAAACTGGGTTTTGGGGATAGTAAAACGAGGTTTTTAGACTTCGACTCGCTCGAAGACCCCCGTGATTCAGCGGTGTGGTTTCCAACTCGGTTCAGAGCAAGGACACACACGTCATGTGCATCAAGGTGATGAATTTGCTGGCGAAAGGAGCCATAAAAAAATGGTTTGCCCATCTAAGAGCGAGTCAGGTTTCAATAGTTGATACTTCCTTGTTTCCAAAAAAAAAAAAAAAGCATGCAAGGTTATCTACTCCAATTTGTTCGAGAATCCCCGCATTTCTGCAGTGTGACCCCCACCTTAGTAGGGAACACGAACGCTCACATTCCACGTTCTGAGGTGGCCGTATTGCTGGCGAAATGGGCCACAGAATTTGTCCCGCCGGCTCAGAGCGAGTCAGGCTTTTACAACCGTTACTTCCTCGTCCCCAAAAAGGATGGCGGCCTTTGGACCATCCTCGTTTTTAGGCTTTTGAACCGCACCCAGGTAAAGGGTGCGCTTACTTTCACATTCAGATAGTGAGATTCGTCTTTGAGGGAGTGGCATATCAATATACGGTCCTGCCATTTGGGCTGTCTCTGACCCCATGCACTTTCACAAAGTGCACAGATGCAGCTCTCTCCCCCCTCTCAGACAGATGGGAATCTGCATTCTGAATTACCTAGACGACTGGCTTGTCTTAGCCTAGTCAGAGACCACAGATCCTTCCTCCTCAACCACTTAGAGTGCTTGGGGCTCAGGGTCAATTATGCCAAAAGCTTGATGATTCCCAGCCAACGAATCTCATTTCTGAGGGCTGTCTTCGACTCAACCCAAATGAGAGCTTTAGCCTCGCTGGAACATGTCCTGGCTATACAGTGGCTGATGACCGCCTTCACGATTGGCACATCCCTTCCTTCACAGTGTTTCAGAGGATGCTGGGCCTTATGGGCTCTCCATCGCCAGTACTGCAGTTAGGCCTCCTTCGGATGCGGCCTCTTCAACACTGGCTAAAACCCCTGGTTCCATCCTGAGCTTGGCTTAACGGATGCTTTTGTATCAAGGATGATCAAGCCTGCGTCACAGCCCTTTCCCCTCGGAAGAACCCTTAGTGGTTCAAACAGGGCGTACCCCTGGGGATGATGCACAAAAGGAAGGTCATCTTCACAGATGCGTCAAACACATGCTAGGGAGCCCTGTGCGGTGGCAAACCAGCTTTTGGCGCGTGGTCAAGCGAAGAGACAAAGCTGCACATCAACTGCCTGGAAATGCTGGCAGTATGGCAACAGTCCTTCCTACCACATCTAGAAGGATGCCATGTCTTAGTCAGATTGGACAACATGATAGTAGTATCCTACATAAATCACCAGGCGGCATTTCCTCCCCACGCCTCTTCAAGATGGCAAACCGCCTGCTGGAGTGGGCACATTGGAAGACAACTCTCACTTGCCTATCTATTTTTTGAAGAAAAGGGATGCGCTGGCCCACGATTGACCCAGGCTTTTTCCCCAATCTCCCTGATCCCTCAGGTTATCAGGCGAATCAGGGAACAAATGCACAAGGTTCTTCTAGTGGCCCCACTCTGGAGAAACCAACTATAGTTCTCAGAGATGTCTCAGCTACTCACGTCAGCTCTGTGGCCCATTCCCCTGAGACGGGACCTCCTCTCTCAGGCGAACATGACGATATGGCACCCCCAACCCGAGCTGTGGGCCCTACACATATGGCCTCTCTATGGGAGCCTTTGAACCTCCCAGAGGGTGTCTTAAATACCATTTCTCAGGACGTTGAACCCCCCTCGCCCTTCTTTTGTCCCTACGTGGGATCTGTCTATGGTTCTGAGGGCACTAAAAAGCCCCTCTTTGAACCACTGCAATCCACTGATATAAGACCCGTCGCTAAAGACTGATCTGCTATTAGATTTGGCATTGGTTAAGCAAGTTGGAGATTTACAGGTGCTCTCTGTGAGCTCCTCCTGCCTTGAATTCGGGCCTAATGACTCCAAGGTCGTCCTGAAGCCTAGGCATGGTTATGTACCTAAGGTGCTCTCTACTCCGTTCAGAAAAAAAGTAATCACGCTCTCTGTGCTCTCTCCATTGCAGGAGGACCAGGAGCTAAATCTGCTCTGTCCTGTCAGGGCATTAAAGATCTACATTGACTGCTCCGCCTCCTTTAAGCAGTCGGAGCAGCTCTTTGTATGCTTTGGTGGCCGCACCAAGGGGCATTCGGTCACAAAGCAAAGACTATCCCGTTGGATAGTTGACGCAATAGCTCTTGCACACTGCTTCTTGGGCCTTCAATGCCCCATCGGGGTCAGGGCACACTACATGAGAGGCATGGCCTCATCCTGGGCATGGTCCAGTGGTGTGTCCATTGCAGAAATTTGTGTGGCGGCCGGCTGGTCCTTGCAATCCACCTTGCAATCCAACAGGCTGAGGTCTTTTCTGCTTAACTGTCTCTCTGAGCTCAAACGCTCCAGGAACCATCTTCCCGCCCTAAGGCTGGATTTAATCCTTGCAGGGTTTGACTATGTTTCAAATCCACTGAAGATGCCACGTCTGGGCTTAGCTTTGAGTTAGGCCATTTCTGTGCCTCCTCTTGACCCCGAAAAGAATCCCGGGTCTCTGGCTATGGCCTGCTTCACTGTAGTTGATCTACACGGTCCCCTTCTGGATGCCCTGGACAATTACTTATAAGTCATTCACCTACCATAGCACAGTGATTGAATAGGTTCCCGCACTGCTAGTGATGCAGTACGATTGAAGTATCGAAAAGGAACGTACTCGGTTATTAACTAGCGATGCAGTACTCGTTCCCATATCTCAGGGAACCGAGGTTACGTTAGTAAACTTATTTCTTTCCTCAAGGAAATGCTTTCTGACATTCCTGCCTCTTTAGAACATTTCCGTTCACAGAGACTGTGGAGAGATGGTGTGCAGCTTCATGACATTTGAAGTTTACTGCCGATGGAGAGCTTCTGGGACACTTCCCAGCAAGTTCATTTGGAGTTTTTTTTATTATTATTATTAATTATTATTTTTTTAGTCAAACTTGCACTAATGCTGGAGTAAGATTTTAGAAGAAACCTTTCGGTCCTGTTTAATGTTGGTGCTAGAAAAAGTTTGAGAATTTATGGCCTGGTTTCACAGACAGGTCTTAGGCTAAGTCAAGATTATGCCATAGTTCAATTAGGACATTTAAGTCATTTTCGTTAAAATGCCTTAGAAAAAACATTACTGGTGTGCGTCTTGAGACAAAACAAAGGCACTGATATTTTAAAGATCAGTCAGTGCAATTTTCTTTTAGTTGAAACAGCTCAGAATTACCTTCAATTCAATTCAAATGAGCTTTATTGGCATGACTTGCACAGTATTGCCAAAGCCAGAGGTGGAAAGAGTACAAAAATATTCTACTCAAGTAAAAGTACCATCACATGAATGAAATTTTACTTAAGTACAAGTAAAAGTACCAGTCTAAAAATCTACTCAAGTAAAAGTAAAAAGTAGCTCATTTAAAATTTGCTCAAGAGTAAAAATTACTTAGTTACATTTTAACAGTGGGAGGGAGGCAAAAATGGGACAGGCCAAGGGTGTCAAACTCAGTTCCTGGAGGGCCACAGTCCTGCACAGTTTAGATATAACCCTAATTAAACACACCTGATCCAGCTAATTTAATCATTTAGGCTTATTTGAAAACTACATGATATGTGTGCTGGAGCAGGGTTATAACTTAACTCTCCAGGAACTGAGTTTGACACCCCTGAGATAGGCCTATTAATCTCAAACTAGTTGTTTTTAATTAAAGGAATCAGTTATTTAGAATAATAAGACATTTGGGCTGTTACCAGGCAAATCAGTATCAACAAACTCATCTTTTCAATGCAGAGGAAATGCAGAAGCTTCATTGATGTATTTACACATTGTTTAATGCAGGACAAGAATGCATTTACAGTAACCTGCAGTTACAAATGCATGAATAATGTTTTGATATACAAGACATAAAATGTTGAATACTCATTTGAAATTATAAGAAATTAATTATTTAAAAAAAAAAATCAAAAGATACTTTAAATGTGAAATTAAAATGGCCAGTATGTGCCAGCCAGTCACTGTTAATAAGTGAGTCATTGCGATTGAACCGAATCAATTAAACAGTTGATTCATTCAGGAACGAAACACTGTCATGTTGCGCAGAGACGCAAAACTGTGCTTTGGTGGCTGTGTTTGGAATTATTTTTTGTTGTAAAAATAGAGCAAAAACAGGCAATATGGTGTATAAAACTCAGGTCTCTTAATTAACTTGTTTACTGACCTGTTGTTAAATATATATATATGCATTTAGCAGACGCTTTTATCCAAAGCGACTTACAGTGCATTCAGGCTATCAATTTTTACCTATCATATATATATATATATATATATATATATATATATATATATATATATATAATATCATGAAAAAGCCGGCATTCTTTGTGTGATTTTGATTTACTATATGAAATGATATAAATATGTAAATGTTCTGCCCCTATATCTTCAATTTTGTGATCATTCTAAATGCATTTTACAAGACTGAATCACACAGTGAAAGAACGCACTATAAATGCGCGCGCACATCATTAAAACAACAATTATGATATTATCGCAGACGATATATATCTCACACTCCGCACCACTGTCTTTTTGGCTAATTTGTGCAATACCTCTTGCTAAAATGTCAAAGCTTCATTTTAACCACCAATGCAACGATGCAGTTATTTAGCTTACCTCTACATGCTTGCGAAGGGTTGATGTGTTGTCGAGATTTTTATAAGCTGCTAGTTTGGTCTCCCTAGGTAAGCACAGATTACACTGCATAATAAAGCATAAATATGGCCAGCGGTTCACTTCATTTCCTTCGAGGTCAACTTCAGAATATGACGGGTTTAGTTTTCAGCGGTGTCTGCACCACTAATGCCTGTTTTGTCCGTCTGCATCTTTCTTGTGATTTTAGCGCCAGTTTGCCCTCCTGCCCATTATTTACTGCCGTAGTTTCCAAGGAGGGATTTTTTTTTTTTTTTTTTACTCAGTAATTCATATGTTTTAAAATGTAGTGAAGTACAATACTTCAAACAAAATATACTTAAGTAAAAGTAAAATTACAGATTTTAAAAATTACTTTAAAAAGTAGAAGTACACAAAAAAGCTACTCAATTACAGTAACGCGAGTAAATGTAATTCGTTACTTTCCACCTCTGGCCAAAGCATAATTATAGAATTACATTTTATTCTGGGGCTGGTCTTAAGCCTTGTCTGTGAAACCGGGGGTACCATTAACACAGTTTGGTTATGTTTTACAATAAGGTCTCATTTGTTGTACATGGAATGACAATTTTTTGTATTAAGTGTGTGTGTTAATAATTCTATACATTATGGAGACCAAATGACTCCATAAGGATAGTAATACCAGTAAATTTTGACCTTGTGGACATTTTTAGGTCCACAATGAGGAAACGGGATTATACATCATACAGAATGATGTTTTCTGTGATGGCAAGATTAGGTCCTTTTGTATGTAAGTGATTTAGCATTGTTCTCCAGACTCTTTCTAATAAGTGAGTTAAAGTGTTGCAACTGTGTAAAGTGTTGGGTTTTTCATGTGCATCAGCAAAAAGCATTTTTGTGTATTTGTTTTAGAAATTTTGTCAATAAATGTAGAGGGTTTTGCATTTTGTGTTTGTGCTGATTGTAACTAGGTAATTAATACATTGAAATGACATTTAAGTATATTGTAGTTCACATTAATTGTTTATTCAGAAGTCAAGTCACCTTTATTTATATAGCGCTTTAAACAAAAAGATTGCGTTAAAGCAACTGAACAACATTAATTAGGAAAACAGTGTCAATAATGCAAAATGACAGTTAAAGGCAGTTCATCATTGAATTCAGTGATGTCATCATTCAGCGATATCGATGTAAATGAAGTGTCCCCAACTAAGCAAGCCAGAGGTAACAGCGGTAAGGAACCAAAACTCCATCAGTGACAGAATGGAGAACAAACCTTGGGAGAAACCAGGCTCAGTCAGGGGGCCAGTTCTCCTCTGACCAGACGAAACCAGCAGTTCAATTCCAGGCTGCAGAAAAGTCAGATTGTGCAGAAGAATCATCTGTTTCCTGTGGTCTTGTCCCGGTGGTCATCTGAGACAAGGTCTTTACAGGGGATCTGTCTCTGGGGCTCTAGTTGCCCTGGTCTCCGCTGTCTTTCAGGGCTGTAGAGGTCCTTTCTAGGTGCTGATCCACCATCTGGGCTGGATACGTACTGGATCCGGGTGACTGCAGTGACCCTCTGACTTGGATACAGACTGGATCTGGTGGCTACAGTGACCTCAGAATAAGAAAGAAACAGACTAATATTAGCGTAGATGCCATTCTTCTAATGATGTATCAAGTACATCAGGTGTTATGGGAAGTGTTCCCGGTTCTGGTTTACCTAATTAATGCAGCCTAAAAATCCTTTAACGGATTTGGATATTAGACGCATATTAGTGTGTTATGTGTAAGTCAGGTTAAAGAGATAGGTCTTTAATCTAGATTTTAACTGCAAGAGTGTGTCTGCCTCCCGAACAATGTTAGGTAGGTTATTCCAGAATTTAGGCGCTAAACTTTGATTTTTTAGGTATTATCAAATTGCCAGAGTTTTGAGAACGCAGGGGACGTGGAGGACTAAAATGTAACAAGAGCTCATTTAAATACTGAGGTGCTAAACCATTCAGGGCTTTATAAGTACTAAGCAAGATTTTAAAATCTATACAATGTTTGATAGGGAGCCAGTGCAGTGTTGACAGGACCGGGCTAATATGGGCATACTTCCTGGTTCTAGTAAGAACTCTAGCTGCTGCATTTTGGACTAACTGGAGTTTGTTTACCAAGCGTGCAGAACAACCACCCAAAAAAGCATTACAATAATCTAACCTTGAGGTCATAAACGCATGGATTAACATTTCTGCATTTGACATTGAGAGCATAGGCCAGGGATAGGCAACTCCGGTCCTGGAGGGCCACTATCCTGCAGAGTTTAGCTTCAGCCCTCATAAAAACTCACCTGCCTGTATCTATCTAGTAATCCCTGATTGCCTTGTTCAGGTGTGTTTAATTAGGGTTGGAGCTAAACTCTGCAGGACAGTGGCCCTCCAGGACCGAAGTTGCCTATCCCTGGCATAGGCCGTAATTTAGATATATTTTTGAGATGGAAAAAAGCAGTTTTACAAATGCTAGAAATGTGGCTTTCTAAGGAAAGATTGCTATCAAATACCACACCTAGGTTCCTAACTGATGACAAAGAATTGATAGAGCAGCCATCAAGTCTTAGACAGCGTTCTAGGTTATAACATGCAGAGCTTTTAGGTCCTATAATTAACACCTCTGTTTTTTCAGAATTTAGCAGTAAGAAATTACTCATCATCCAGTTTTTTATATTGACTATGCAATCTGTTAGTTTTTCAAATTGGTATGTTTCGCCGGTCCGCGAAGAAATATAGAGCTGAGTATCATCAGCATAACAGTGAAAGCTAACACCGTGTTTCCTGATGATATTTCCCAAGGGTAACATGTAAAGCGTGAAGAGTAACGGCCCTAGTACTGAGCCTTGAGGTACTCCATACTGCACTTGTGAACGATATGATACCTCTTCATTCACTGCTACGAATTGATGGCGGTCATATAAGTACGATTTAAACCATGCTAATGCACTTCTATTAATGCCAAAAAAGTGTTCTAGTCTATGCAAAAGAATGGTGTGGTCACGCAGCACTAAGATCCAATAGCACTAATAGAGAGATACAACCACGTTCAGATGATAAGAGCAGGTCATTTGTAACTCTAAGGAGAGCAGTCTCAGTACTATGAAACGGTCTAAATCCTGACTGGAAATCCTCACAGATGCCATTTTTCTCTAAGAAGGAATATAATTGTGAGGATACTACCTTTTCTAGTATCTTGGACAGAAAAGGGAGATTCGAGATCGGTCTATAATTAACTAGTCTTTTTGGGTCAAGTTGTGGTTTTTTGATGAGAGGCTTAATAACAGCCAGTTTGAAGGTTTTGGGGACATATCCTAATAACAATGAGGAATTAATAATAGTCAGAAGAGGATCTATGACTTCTGGAAGCACCTCTTTTACAAACTTAGATGGAATAGGGTCTAACATACATGTTGTTGGTTTAGATGATTTAACAAGTTTATACAATTCTTCCTCTCCTATAGTAGAGAATGAGTGGAACTGTTCCTTGGGGATCTATAGTGCACTGTCTGATGTGATACTGTAGCTGACGGCTGCATGGTTACAATTTTATCTCTAATAGTATTGATTTTAGAAGTAAAGTAGTTCATAAAGTCACTACTGCTGTGATCTTGGGAAATGTCAAAACTTGTTGATGCTTTATTTTTTGTTAATTTATCCACTGTATTGAATAAATACCTGGGGTTATGTTTGTTTTCTTATAAAAGAGATAAAAGGTAATGAGATCTAGCAGTTTTTAATGCTTTTCTGTAGGAGAGGTTACTTTCCCTCCAAGCAATACGAAATACCTCTAGTTTTGTTTTCCTCCAGCTGCACTCCATTTTCCTGTTGCTCTCTTTAGGGTGCGAGTGTGCTCAATATACCATGGTGTCAGACTGTTTTTCTTAACCTTCCTTAAGCGTAAAGGAGCAACTGTATTTAAAATGCTAGAAAAGAGAGAGTCCATAGTTTCTGTTACATCATCAAGTTGTTCTGAGGTTTTGGATATGCTAAGGAATTGGGATACATTAGGAAGATTACTTACAAAGCAGTCTTTTGTGGTAGAAGTGATGGTTCTACCATACTTGTAACAAGAAGTAGAATTTACAGTTTTAGCTATATGAAGTTTGCACAAAACTAAATAATGATCTGAGATATCATCGCTTGGCTGCATAATTTCAACACCATCAACATCAATTCCATGTGACAGTATTAAATCTTTATCATTTGAATGTGAAAATATCAAGTAACATATAACAAAAGTACATATAAAATATACTAAAGTCCCATTTAAGTGGTTCAAAAATATCACACAAAAGTTCAACTAATTGCATTTAATGTAATTTTAAACTAAAATATTTGAAATCAATTACAAATAACATGCATTTACGTGGTTGAAAACATTACATTTAATTTGCACTTAAGTGTATTGTTAACTGACATTAAAATATGATTATAGTGTACTAATGTACTGAGAAGCAATTAATGTTAACTAAAATATACTTTAAAGACACTAGAAGCAAGTATGAAAGTACATATAAAGATGTACTAAAAAGTCCCACTTAAAGTGGTTTCAAAAAACACTCAAAAGTTCAACTAATTGCATTTAATATCACTTTAAAATGTGATATATTTAATTACAAATACAATGCATTTAAGCTTTATAAGAGTATACTTAAGTGCACTTCTTTTTCACAAGGGTAACTTGTTTAATCTCATATTCACAATAAAATATAAGTTTGAATTTTGTTGTTGACTGTGTCTTAAAAATAATTAAATTGTTTACATCCCGGTTTCAGTCTTTGTCAATATAAGTCGTTACTGCTTCAGTCTCTTGTTGCCATCTTATGTCAAAACAATGTAACTAAAATCAAAATCACTAACACACAGACCATTTCTCAATAGTAAGTTCTAGAATTAAATACTACTATTATTTAAATAAAATATTATTTCTATTTTTATTTTATACAACAGCCATTATAAAAGTTGACAGCAGTGGGTAGCCATTTTTGCTGCTGCACCTGGGAAGCAGTTGGGGATACGGTGTCATGCACAAGGGTCTCACGTCAAGCCCTTGAGGATGGAAGAGAGCTCTGTTCATTTACTCCCCTCATGCAGAGAAAATCTAATCTTCTTATGATTCGATTTAAAGCTGCAGCCTGTAAGTTTTGCCTCTTTTTCGCCATCCCTATTTGAAACCTGCAATTGCAGTTATTTGCAGAATTATCATCTTTATGTGGGTTGTGCATTGACACTGCTGCTCAGTGCGAATGAATCTAATGTTTTGATTTGTGACTGTCAGTCACCACACCGGTGTGGATATTGACTGTACTTTGGAACCACAGATTCTACATCTTTGAAGTAAGAATTTTAACGAAATAACAGTTTTCACTGTTCACTGAAAAGATCATCTGAATGTGAAAATATCAAGTAACATGTTTTTCTTTTTTCAGTTGGTTAGAACAAAAGTGGCAGACATTACAATACATTGCTCTACCAATGATGATTAAATCTAATGATCACTTAGCTCATATCACATCAAACCGTGCAAATTATTGTTGTTATACTTTGTGAGAGGTTAGTCATGCACAACATCAAAACTAGCCTCCCCAGCACCCTCAATCCGCTCTAGTCGGTGTCCATTTTTAATCCCTTCAAAACACACCACCTTGCAAAAGGGCCCGGTTGCATTCTCTTTTTTTCTGTAGCCACTCCACAGTTTGAAGTCTTTTCCTTTTGACTATGGGTGAATCTCCATTTGTCATTAATGATTGTTGTTTGGAAATTTTTGGATTACAAACTGCCATCAAAATAAGTTTAATTATTCCAGCTGCTGTGAGAAAAGGCTATTAATGATCCCTCATCCAACCAATCTCACTCTTGAAGCCTAACTTTTAGACACTGCAGGCAACTGTCCATATTTCAGATGGAATGCATTTGTATTTGGGCTGTGCGATTAATCGAAATCAAATCGCAATTTGAGGCTCTGTTCCAAACCACATGCATTATTGAGTGGCAGTCTTACTAACCAATAGAGTGAGCGCACCTCCGTTCTCCCCAATCAGCTCTGCTCTAGCCAACTGCATAAACGGAAAATGGGAAAGAGAGTGAGAGAGTGTGTGTGTGTTGGTTTTGGTGGATTACAAGGACATTTCACCAGTTTACATACCAGCATTATAAGGACATTTGTGATTATGAGGACATAGGACATCAAGCAATGTAGATTGATCTGTTTGAGCCTCAGGAACAACCTCCTGCTTTTTTGGGGGATGTCCTTTTAAAGGGTGAACCAGTTTTCTGGTGTTTTTGAGTGTGTGCCATTCCGCCTCCTATCGGTGGGATCTGTAACTGCTGATTCATACACATTACGACCTAAATGGGCAGAGACAGTGCGGAAAACGTGGGCTGCCTTTTGATTGGTTAATCACGCTCACGCGCAGTGGAGTCGGGGTCTCTCTGGAAGCGCAGCAATCTGCACATGGACGAGAGATTCAACAGCGGTCAATTAAATAAGTAAATAAAGTATTAAGATTTATATATTGATTCATAGAAATTTGTTTTGTCTACATGGGTTATTTCCTGTCAATTGTTTTCTGTTGGCAGTCATAATCCGTATACGATATAAAAAGCTCGAAGATAGGCCGCTATTAAATCATTAATATGTGTAATGTTATGCATTACTTATGAAAGGTTAGAAATATTAATAGTAAGTATTTGGGAAGTTTTGGAAGAACTGTGACATCAATGAGGAAATCGACTTTATAAAGCCTCCACATGCCTTGAATTCGCAATTGAGAGAATCATTAATCAAAAGAGCAAAATTAACATTTAAATGACTGAAAATAATGTTATCTGCATGTAACACTTAATTTTTGTTAATATTTAATTTGTCATCTTTAGATTAAATATTCACGGAGTTTTATGAAAATGCACATTTTCCCTGGGAGAAGCTTTGGGGAATATAACATTACGCTTTGTTAGCCTACTTTAAGATGGGTAATATGTAATATTCTGAACTTTTAATTTGTTTTTTTGATTGATTTTTACTTCTTTAACGTTACCTGATGTAAATTAACTGTAACAGAGGTCAGCTTTAAGAGTATAGTCATTTGGAATTAATAATACATTATTAATATTATATTGATTGTTACAATGCAGATGGGACTGTCCAATTAACATATCAAGATAATTAAATGTTTAAGGTCTGAATAGCAGAATAAAACAAAGGACTAAAAGCATCTCTTCTTAATCTTTAGCATAATTAACACATCTTTATTGATTTAAAAACAAAAGAAATATACAATTAAAGGTGTAAAGGTAATGCAAAATGTAAATAAAGACTTTTTTTTTATCTTATGTCAACCTCATAGAGGTTTTCAGATGCTGTTACGTAAAATAAATGTGTACATATAGAGTGCTTTGTTTCCCCAGTGTGTGTTCATGACCGCTTTAATGTAAGTTTGAGTAAATAAGCAAATAATAATTTTGAAAATTCGTGTTTTTAATTTTACATCTACAAAATTGAAAGTTGATATGGAATTGTGACTGATAAACTTTGACAGAGGACAGTCAAGCTCTTAGCTGAACTAACAACATATGTTGTGGACAGTTTCAATGCTTTAAAAAGTTTGTTAGTATATCCTTTTTGTACATGTTTGTTTAAAATTCAGTTGTTGAAGGTAAATTAACATTTTTAACCTACTCTTCTTCCCTGCCACTAAACAGTGTCACAAACATGACTTAGTTCATACAAATGTGTCGTGCCTAGACAAGTGCAGAGTATGCATGGGATCGGGGATGTCAACTTTCAAGTGGATTGGTGTCAGATGTAAAGGTCAGTGTGAGCTCTTTTTTGAAGCTGTGCTTGTAAGACTCAATTTGTTAACTTTATTTATCAAAATGTATATATCTACCTTTTATATTGTTGTTTAAAAAACACACGTTAATGTCTTCACTCTGCCTGTACCATTATCTTTAATCAAAGTGTCTCAAATCTTAAAAATGATAGAGTCTGCAAATGGTAAATCCAGCCAATTAATCATGGTTTGGAAAGCCACATGCCTGTCTATATTAGATCTCGCAGCTGACAATGCATATTGGCAGGAGTTGTAGGTGGGAGAGAGTGAATGAACAGCGCTCTCTTCCACCCTCAATACCCATGGCTGAAGTGCCCATAAGCAAGGTACTGAACCCCCAGTTGCTCCCCGGGCGCTGGATATATAGCTGCTCACTGCTCCGGGTGTGTGTTCACGGTGTGTTGACTTTATAAAATCCTGTTTTTGCATTGTCTTATGATGCACTGAGTACAGCTTGATTGAATTGAATTAAAATATGGGCTGCAATTTAACAAAGTCAAAAATGAAATTATGTGCTGTCAACCCTAGTTTTTCCACTTTAAATCCATTTTATCTCACTTTTTAAAATTAAAACAATTGTTTAACAAAGATTATTCAGTGGATAATGATAATGTATTTAAAATGTTATTTTTTTATGTTTCTGGTAGTGTAAAAAAGACAAAAGTAATGGTTTTGGTGCAGATATGTTTATTGATATTAACTGTCTCTTGTCTTGCAGTTTGTTCTGGTGTGTGGCATAAATACTGTCTGAAGCAGGAGTTGCCTCAGGTGTGTCAGATTTACATTTGTAAATACCATTTCTTTTTTTATTATACAGAATATATCTTAAATGTGTTTTATATTTTTAGGAGAAACATGATTTCAGCTCCGAGGATGAAAATGAATCAGACGAAAACATGCAAGAAGATAAAGATTACGTGCCAGACAGCAACTCTGAATCAGATTCAAATGCAAGTTCTTTGTTTGTTTCTAGCCTGTCCCAGTGTCCTCTCTCAGTAAATACTGAAGAATTTCATACTACAACAGAAACAACTGATGAAAGAACAGGTGAAGTAACAGAAGACAAAACAGCAGGTGATAATAGAAAAAAATACTGTTATGTATGTCAAAAACCTCAGTCCAAACTTGTTAGACATCTCTTAGTTACCCAAAAGGTTCAGTGAAAAGACGACGACTTCTGGAGAAGATACGGAATCGTGGTAACTTCCAGCACAATGTTGAAGTTCTGAAAAGTGGAACAGGTCAAATCAAATTAAAACGAACTTCCAAGCAGTCAAAATTTATTCACTGTGTGTATTGCAAAGGAATGTTTTCCCCCAAGGAACTGTGGCGACACACTCGCAGTTCTGGTGAGTCTAGTAGGACCAAAGGCTTAGGCTTGGCCACAACTGCAGAGTCCATCTTCTTTGAAAGTATTCCGTAATGATTTTGGCATTTTACAGCAGGCACAAACCCTGTACAACAAGCATGGACATGACACTACAAAGTATGAGTATATTCGGCAGAAGTTACGAGAACTAGCACGCGTCTTGCTGATTTTGCGTGCTGACTCCATATACACAATTGAAGAGGCAGTCAAGCCTGTAAATTTTCACAAAGTTGTGAAAGCTGTTAAAAAAGTGTCTGGTTTTGATGAAGAAAACCAATCTTATGCAGCACTAAGTCTTGCTCTAAAAATAGGGCATTCTTTGCAGGAAATAGCCGATATAATTCATTGCAGGGCTTTAATGACGGAGAATGAAGGCTTGATGAAATCAACTGAAGCATTCAAGTCCCTGTACACCTCAAAGTGGTGTGAGCTTGTCACACTCTGCCCTGAACACCCTTAGCGAGAAGAAATTTAACAAACCATCAACCTTAACATTCACGCAAGATGTACAGCTTCTTCACAATCACCTGGAACAGACTGCAAAGGTTGTCTTTGGCAGACTGTAGGAAACAGCATCTCCCCAAAGTTACGCTTACCTTGCAAAAGCCATTCTTGCTCAGGCAATAGTTTTTAATTTAAGGCATTCTGGGGAAGTGTCCAAAATGCATTTGAAGAACTTCACTGAAAGAGACACAAGCCCACTTCATGATGATGTGTCCTTGGGATTGACCAAGTTTGAAAAGAAGCTCTACGAACACTTCAGCTGAGTGGAAATCAGAGGCAAGCGTGGACAGAAAGTTGCAGTTCTCCTCACACCAGACATGGTGGAATCCTTGAATCTTCTAGTCAACAATTCTAGTGAACAAAGAATGGAATGTGGTGTACATAACAATATCTTTCTCTTCGCTAGACCAAAATGTTCCAGTAACAGGGGTCAAGACTGCTTGAGACTCTATGCAGAAAAGTGAGGAGCCAAAAAAACGGAATATCTTCGCTCAACCCAACTTATAAAACATGTTGCGACCCTTACACAAGTATTAAAACTCAAAGATACTGAACTGGATTAAGTGGCTGACTTCCTGGGACATGACATACGTGTCCACCGTGATCACTACAGACTCCCTGAGGCAACAGTTCAGCTTGCAAAAATCTACTAATTACTTTTGGCGATGGACAAAGGCTGTCTTGGAAGCATCCAGGGAAAGTGTCTTGATGACATTCAAATCAAAGGTCTGCAAAAAAAATTCAATACCAGGCCCAAAATTTTCATACAAGAGTATTGCATTCTAACTAAATAAATAAACATGGTATGATTTCAGATCAGATCCAGTTAACTGATACTGAGGCTGACACGGATGACGAATCTGCTTGTGCCAGTTCATTAAGCAAACCAAAAGAGATTTCAGCATCAACATCAGAAGCCTGTCTGAATGGAGGTAATTATAAGGATTTTTTTTTTTTTTTTTTTTAGGCTTTAATAATAAGGTAGTGGTAGTAGCCTGTAAAGTGCAACTCGACTTCTATAGAGAACAGACACACACAGACTGTTAAGAACTGTTAATCAGTGGTAGTGCATATATCAAATATCAACACAAATGTGCTCTGTTTTAAAATATTTAAGCTAAGTAATAATGAACTAAGAAATTTTTATAACCCTAAAAGTTTCAAAATGTTTAAAAGTCTACACATCTATGCATTTTTTTTTTAGATAATTAAGTCTACATTCTGGTCATTAACTTCTCATTACTTAATAATAATAAAAAAAACTTGAAAAACACCAGATATATTGTTACAAGTTTTATTAACAACACAAGTAATGCCGATTTATTTAAAAAATTGCATTAACCTCGCATTAACCCTATAACTGCCGATGCAGCAAAATAAACCGCAATTTCACAATGATTATAAAGTCTGTGTGCTGCTCTACATTCTTTATTATATTTCTTATATTATCAGAACTACTTCAGTAAGACAGTAAAGTCGTGCTTTACCTGGAAACGTAAAGCTGCACTAAGTATACATCACATATTAACACAAAAACTTTTTTTGAGCACTCAATTGAAAATGTACACAACGCATCAATCGTACTTACAGGTCGTGGTTCAGAGAGCTTGTTAGTCCAAATTAAGAAGATTATAAGCCAACGAAGATAAAAGCCCAGATTAGAGAATCACTCCTTGATAAAATGACAAGCACACAACAAAAGGCTCGAATTGTATTTCTGTGGTATCCTTGAACACAGCGTCTTCTCAACATGATGTAAACGCACTAATAGCGGAAGTGTTTGTGGGCAGGTCAGACTCCGGTCATATTTCACAGGCAGGCAGTGATTATGCAAATGTGTTACTCAGTGATGTATACTGGTAACAGGCAAAAGATTTGAAAATATGACGACTCGTTAAACCGATTCTGAGTCGGTTCTCTCTTTTGAGAGACAATATCTTTATTTATCATGCACTTTTTTGATTAACAAATTTAAGGATCGCTACATTATAAACTGCAAAAGAGATATTTTTCAAAAAACCATATGACCTGCTCTTTAACAAGACTCAAACTGACACTGAGTAAAAGACTGGATTTTATTTTGACCAGGTATAGTTCAAGTTATTTCAAAATATTTCAGCCAGTTTATATATATTGTGTATATATTATTTATCTTGTATAAGATGCATTTGGTTGAGTTGCACTGCAATAAAGTGCTTCATTGTAGTACTACGGTGATTATCTCTTCAGCGCGCACCGCGAGCAGGACAAACAACAATGCAGAATATTAACTATGCCTGGGACTGTCATACACATACCATTATAATGAGAACAACATTATAATAAAGCGCTGTACATTTTTTGAGTTTAGTTGCTGTGTTCCTGCACGTTGTTGCGTGAAGAACATGTTTACAAAATGAGTTCATTCAGAGCCGGGCAGAGCACTCACACACACACGTGTCTATTCTACCTATGCAACGGCCAGCCCTGACACATTATCAGTGTATTTTCTGGAATCTCTGTATGAAAGAGGCTCAACTTTTTCTAAACCCACATGACTTTGGAGCTACTTTATATTAGAGGGATATTTTACACAAACGTTAAAATTTGCTGCTAATTTACTCACCCTTAGTTCATCCAAGATGTAGCTGCCTGTTTTTTTCTTCAGTAAAACTTTAAAGATAAGTTTAAACTGAAGCCATTGTCCTTGGAGATTCATACAATGCAAGTCAACAGCTACCGTCACTTTTAGGCTGATGATACGTAGGGCAACTTTTTGAACAATTTTGCTTGGGAACTTTTCTATAGAGAATGGGTAACAAATTTCTATCTGGATACTTTAGATTGGTCGTGGGCCATGTGTCTTACCAGGTTGCCTGTTGACGGCAATATTGCTCAAAGGTTGCCCCGTGTATCATCAGCCTGAGAGTCAAAAAAAACTTACAGGCAAGACAAAATTAATATCTGTGGATCCTGATGATACATTGAGGTCTTATGAAGAGAAACGATTGGTCTGTGCAAAAAACAACATTATTACCTTTAAAGGGTTACTCAACCCCAAAATGAAAATTTTGTCATTAATCACTCACCCTCATGTCGTTCCAAACCCGTAAAAGCTTTGTTCATCTTCGGAACATAATTTAAGATATTTTGGAAGAGAACAGGGAGGCTTGAGACATACTTTCCTGGACCTTGACAGTGTAAGTTACTTGGCAGTCTATGGGACAGTCTCAAGCCTCCCAGTTTTCATTCAAAATATCTTAAATTGTGTTCTGAAGACGAACAAAGCTTTTACTTTACTTCTTTACTTTATATTCGAGTTTAAACATGAATGTCTATGAAATATTGTATTACTGTACTGTGATAAGCATTTTCGGTAACAATGTTTGGATTTGAAATCGAAATAATTGATGTTGTTTGTGGTATACAGCTGCAGATCAGGTTCGGACAGCATATACGTCCTGTGTGAAAGCAAAATGAGGCTGTGCTGCTTCATTTGTAACGCACATGGACTGAATACGCACTGCAAAAGGCTTATGTGTTAAACAGGCGTAACTTGTCATCTCTGCAAAAATGACCTTCTATACCACAATGTGTTTGTGTATGAATTTGAAGCATGTCCCCTTTAACCACGATGTGCCATTTACAACTATACAATCTTGCGGGAAATTTTACAACTATTCGTGGGAAATAAAAAAAAAATGACGTTCTGAAGTGTATTTTTTACAGGTAAATTTTGATGATTAAATATTAAAAATACAAATTTATTATTATCTGATAACATGATAGATTTCACTGCATAATACAGAGTGTCTGCCTTAGCCTACATGAGGTTCTTTTAATTGGTCAGTTTTGTAAACGCCATTCGTCGGACTGGACCATTTTCTCCTACACAAGATATTTTAAAATTAAAGAGTCACATTTAAAAAAAGAATAAAACTATAAATAAAAAGTGATTACAGGTTGCGTGCTTTTTTGCTCATTGTGATGCAAGATGGCGACGGCTCACTCTGCACACTTTGCGCTTCAAAAACACTCTTCAGGAGTCTACGGGTGATGTCACGGACACTACGTCCATGTTTTTATACAGTCTATGGTTGAAACCCATACGACCAAATAATAACTAAGCTCTTTAGCAGATTTAGAAACCACAACCGAGGGCTTAAATGTCTTGTCTCTACATTTAAACCTATTTAGAAATATATGATGCTTTTGTATTAGGAATTTGTAATGTTCGAGATCGAACCTAACACAGCACAGTTTTGATAAAACGTTTGTCTGTAGAAATCAATATTCTTGGTAATATTAAAGCAACCATTTCGTCAAGTACGTTTTAGAGTCTGAAACGTCGAAGCCTCATTGGCGAATGAGTCACCGTTTTGAGGCGATTCTTTCCATTGCTTCAGTTAAATCGGCATTGGCATTAATTTATCTGAACTGTACGTTTTCGTTCTGATTTCTCTCTTTTGTGGGGATATATCGTTCAGAGAAACATTATCCCTTAAACTATCCAAGTAACGTTACATGTCAAACAATCTTCTTCTTTAAACTTCAACAACTTTCAGCTCTGTGGAGCTCACAAATACTGCTTTATCAGGCATTAACAGTTATATGTAAGATGAAATGAAAATGACATCGGAAATTTTCTGAAGACAGTCATGTTCGTGTGATTTTTTTGTTCAACTTTTAATAAATTAGGGGCTTACCCCTCTTCAGGATGCTGAAAGACACATTCTTCTAGGATGAGATAAACACAGTTTTTTCAAAATATATTGATAGAATTAAAGGTAAGCTTGCCACTTATATGTAATGCTTAGAAGAATAATGTAACATGTATATTAATGTTTTATTAATTTATGTATAGTAGTAGTATTAAAAATAATTTCAGCCCTGGTAAAGTTCATATTATGGCATTTAGATTGTGCCATTTATTTTTACTAATGTATTAATGAAGTATAACCTTGCTGGCAGTGTCTGTATAAAAAGTTTAATTGCCAGGTATTATGTTAGTGTGGTGGGAAAATGGGAACAAAGAAAATTAGGCCAAATTAAACACAGGAACCAACAGATATTCAAAAACAAAACAGAACATGGCAGATAAAAAGTGTCTTAGAAATAAATTTAGGTGGGCAGAAAGCACAATTATGCAGATTAATGTAAGCCCTAAACACTGATGAGAATATTGCTTCTGAATACATAGCATTTACATCACAACCCCCCCAAAAAAATGCCCTGCACAAGTAACTTTTTGACCGATTTAGCACATTTCAAAGCTTAATGTTAAGCCCTGAAGTTGCATCTGAAGTGAGGTATCCTTACACAGATTTAGGTTTAGTGTAGCGTAGAGATGGGTTAAAGCAAGCATAATTTGAGTTTTGAAATTGGTGCTGCATTTTATTGTCATGCTGAATTTCGAAAGCAGCTTTAACTCGGTTGTGTAAAGATTCTGCTCAGCTGACTTATTCAATTGATTGTCTATAGCAGGGGTGGCGAACGTCGGTCCTGGAGATTATCAGCCCTAATCAAACACACCTGAACAAGCTCATCAAGGTCTGAAGGGTTATTAGAAAGCTACAGACAGGTGAGTTTTAATTAGGGTTGGAGCTGAACTCTGCAGGGCTGCGGCTCTCCAGGACCGGAGTTCTCCACCTCTGGTGTAATGCATATTGGGTGGATGATTTCATGATTCTATATTGGCTTCAGAAAATTGTCAAATCTTGGAGGTGTTCCCCAGATATGTTTTTTTATGTTACATTCTTTTTTGAAAGCATTTAAGGCTTAGTTCACCAAAAATCTAGATTAGCCTATTATTTACTCACCCTCAAGGCATCCTAGGTGTATATGATTTTCTTCTTTCAGACGAATGCAGTCAGAGTTATATTAAAAACTGTTCTGGCTCTTTCAAGCTTTATAATGCAATCGGCGGGTGTTTCTCTTCATCAGTCCAAAACAAGTCCAATAAAGCGCACCCATCCACAATAAAAAGTGCCTCACATGGCTCCATGGGGTGGGTGGTGAAAAATGGCCTCCTGTAGTGAATTGATACTTTTTTTGTAAGAAAAAAATCAATATTTAAAACGTAATTACTTTCTCTAGCTTGTTGTACATGGAAGCACCTCTGGGCAGATGACGTATGAGGTCGCCATTGCACGTGCGCCTGTGAGTCTTGTCAAAACCAATGTTTGTTTACAGGAAGCAAAGTTTCTTGACTCTAGCAAAGGAAAATCAGTCTCCTCTGGGCTTTTATCGAAATCCTCTGAAATTTCTCTTTGCAAATCCAC
Organism: allo-octoploid hybrid of Carassius auratus x Cyprinus carpio; assembly: GCA_024542945.1. Taxonomy (NCBI): domain Eukaryota; kingdom Metazoa; phylum Chordata; class Actinopteri; order Cypriniformes; species allo-octoploid hybrid of Carassius auratus x Cyprinus carpio. The sequence continues at coordinate 23,103,833 of CM045002.1, forward strand.
GTTTTGTACTTCTAATTCATGATTGTTGTTTTGTTTTGATCTCTCCACTGCTTGCCTCTGATATGCAAATCTGACGTCCTATGTCATCCGCCTGGATCGGCCTCTGTGTAGAGCTGTCAGCACAAGCTAGAGAAAGTGATTATTATGTTTTAAATATGGATATTTTTCTTACAAAAAAAAAAAAAAACACATCGATTTGCTAAAGAGGCCTTAGTTCACCCTCAGGAGCCGTGAGGCACTTTTTATTGTGGATGGGTGCGCTTTATTGGACTTGTTTTGGACTGATGAAGAGAAACACCCACCCACTGCATTATAAAGCTTGAAGGAGCCAGAACAATTTTTAATACGACTCTGACTGCATTCATCTGAAAAAGGAAGTCATATACACCAAGGATGGCTTGAGAGTAAGTAAATTATGGGCTAATTTTCATTTTTGGGTGAACTAACCCTTTAAGCCTTGTAAAGCCATTCTTCATAGTAATTTCTTCCATGGTTAATTGGTTGCTAGCCTTGTTTTATCAACCTTTTTTATTTTTATTTTTTTAAACAGGACATGGTGTTTTTGCAGAAGATTTCATTGGGAAGGGATCCTTCATTATCGAGTACCACGGAGCTCTGTGTGAAGAAAACAAGTTTAATAAAATCTCAAATCCATACATATATTATTTTAATGATAATGGAAAAGATTATTGGAAAGTAAAATATACCTGATGTGCATGTAGATATGACAGCCAAAATCAAATTTCATTAATTTAATTAATGAACTATGTGGGTTATTGTTGTCAATAGTACTGCTACTTTGGTACATATTCCATGCTAAGAGCTCTCAAATGGTCCCATGTGTATTTGTTTGCAGTCTGTCAAGACTGTCAAAGGTTTCTATTTACAAAATGTTTTTGCAGCGTTGAGCATTGTAGCCAGCCACAGACGTGTTTGCTGATCACCTAAATGCAATGGCTAATCAGAGGCAAATTGCAATTAATTTTTTATCAAACCCATTTAATAATCCAGCTTTGATTATAAAGGAAGTGCTTTTGGTCTGTTTCTATTTGTAACTTTTCTGTTTTGGGATTTAACCCATTTAAACCCATTCAAAATCTGATTTGTTAGAGTAGATATGTGCATTATGTTTGCAGTGTAAGTGCAAAAGAATTGTTTTATTATCACTTAATCTATTATATGTAGTGTGTTTCTTATTTTATTTCTAACCTTTTGCTTGATCTTTTAAGAAATAAATAGCTGCACACTGCATTATTAAGGTTAAAAGAATGGCAATAACATGCTAAAAATATATCACTGCAGTAAAGTCATTGTCATTGCTTAGTCTATGATGTGTGTAAATGTTATAACTTTTTAAAGAAAAACTTTTTTGTTTTTGTTTCTTGGTTTTTTTACAGCATCGATGCATCACATGATGATGATTCACTGGGTAGACTAGTAAATGATGACAAGAAACCTAACGCGAAAATGTTGAAAATAGAGGTGAATGGAAATCCAACCTCTGTTTGTTTGCAATTAAATATATTTCTGAAGGCCAAGAGATTCAACCTTAGATTACGGAGGAGATGACCTTCCTTGGCATGTCAACAAAAGAACACATTCAAAGGTAATCAGGATCATACTGTAATCTGTCAATATGAGATACGTGATTTAATGATCACAAATATAGTGTAATGCTTCTTAATTAAGAAGACATTATTTTGTTTGACGTGGTAGAATTAAATGAGTATTAATCATATTGTGATCCACTCACACATTTGTATTTGAAAATAATTATGATTAGTTCTGTATGCCCCAATTAAAGCAAAGTACAGCCTGCTCACCTGACATTCTGCAGAAATTATTTTAACTCATTTAGGGGAAAAACTGTTAATTTATTGTGGCTAAAAAGAAAGCACCCTTTCAACCCAAAAATGTAAAAGACCATGAATAGGCATTATGTGCACTTCACAGACCATATTTGTGAATATGCAAACTGATTATTATTTTTGTTGAGCACAGTATAAAATTAATGGTATAACTGACAACCTTTTTTTCTCCAAATACACTTTAAACACACTAAAATCAATCATTTTAAATGCTACAAGTGAACTTTAGCATTACCATATATTTGTTACAACAGGAATTTTTTATGTTGTCTCAAAGCTACTACTAGTTCATAACTCTGCATCATATTTGTGTAAATTCAATCATGGTTTACAAGGACGTGGTTTGGTAGCCCGAGCGTGAATCCTTATAAGGGAAAACAACTAACGATTCCTAACATTGTGTCTACACCGGATGCGAGCAGCGTGGCGCAAAAAAATACTATAGAACCAATGATCTATAATAGAGATTCATTAAATATATATATTATTCAATATAACTCATTATAATCAGTGATGCTGTCTACACTGGATGCGTGACATCTTCTATTTATGATGTGCTGACACACATTTAAAATGATTTTCTATGGTTGTGTCCAGTGTAGAAGTCTTTAGGTGATATGGCGCCACACGACTTCTGTTGTACTTAGATGCCGACCGCGGTGATGAGGTCATCACCGTCATCACCGCAATTTTTTATTCTTTGCTAGTGAAAGTTATATAAATGCTTATATCAAAAGCATGCTCACAGAAAACAACAGATCAAAACAGCGTTGGATGAAGTAGATCAGTGCCCTGCATGGGTCTCAAATATAGGCCCTAGCCAGTCTTTTTTCCCCTAACAGGTATATACTACTGTTTCAGCTATTAAAATAGTTCAGTTTTGTATGTAATGGAAAAGTGATTATATTTCATTTTAGTTTTTTTATAAAGTTAATTTAGAAAAACTTTGGAGCATTTTTGTTTTTTAAAGCAGTGACCAAGCAGCCAGCAGCAGACAATGAGTTGATCATAGCATATGTTTTGATCAATTTAACCTTCTCAAATTATCATGACTTGCCTAAAATAGAATTTAAATTGAATATACAGTGGTGTGAAAAAGTGTTGGCCCCCTTCATGATTTCTTATTTTTTTGCATGTTTGTCACACTTTAATGTTTCAGATCATCAAACAAATTTAAATATTAGTCAAAGATAACACAAGTGAACACAACATGCAGTTTTTAAATGAAGGTTTTTATTATTAAGGGAAAACAAAATCCAAAACTACATGGCCCTGTGTGAAGAAGTGTTTGCCCCCCTGTTAAAACTGTGGTTTATCACACCTGAGTTCAATTTCTCTAGCCACACCTGTTCGCAATCAAGAAATCTCTTAAATAGGACCTGCCTGACAAAGTGAAGTAGACCAAAAGATCCTCAAAAGCTAGACATCATGCCGAGATCCAAAGAAATTCAGAAACAAACCAGAAAGAAAGTAAGAGTGACCGGCTGACCAAAATTACCCCAAGAGCACAGCGACGACTCATCCAAGAGGTCACAAAAGACCCCACAACAACATCCAAAGAACTGCAGGCCTCACTTGCCTCAGTTAAGGTCAGTGTTCATGACTCCAGCATAAGAAAGAGACTGGGCAAAAATGCTCTGCATGAGTTCCAAGATAAAAACTGCTACTGAGCAAAAAGAACATAAAGGCTCGTCTCAGTTTTGCCAGAAAACATCTTGATGATCCGCAAGACTTTGATATTTGATAGTTGAACTTTTTGGAAGGTGTGTGTCCCATTACGTCTGGCATAAAAGTAACACCACATTTCAGAAAAAGAACATCATACCAACAGTAAAATATGGTGGTGGTAGTGTGATGGTCTGGGGCTGTTCTGCTGCTTCAGGACCTGGAAGACTTGCTGTGATAAATGGAACTATGAATTCTGCTGTTTACCAAAAAATCCTGAAGGACAATATCCGGCCATCTGTTCGTGACCTCAAGCTGAAGCTAACTTGGGTTCTGCAGCAGGACAATGATCCAAAACACACCAGCAAGTCCACCTCTGAATGGCTGAAGAAAAACAAAATGAAGACTTTGGAGTGACCTAGTCAAAGTCCTGACTTAATCCTGTTGAGATGCTGTGGCATGACCTTAAAAAGGCGGTTCATCCTCGAAAACCCTCTAATGTGGCTGAATTACAACAATTCTGCATCGATGAGTGGACCAAAATTCCCCCACATCGCTGTAACAGACTCATTGCAAGTTATCGCAAACGCTTGATTGCAGTTGTTGCTGCTAAGGGTGGTCCAACAGTTATTAGGTTTAGGGGGCAAACACTTTTTCACACAGGGTCATGTAGTTCTGGATTTAGTTTTCCCTTAATAATAAAAACCTTCATTTAAAAACTGCATGTTGTGTTCACTTGTGTTATCTTTTACTAATTTTAAAACTAGTTTGATGATCTGAAACATTAAAGTGTGACAAACATGCAAAAAAATAAGAAATCAGGAAGGGGGCCAATAATTTTTCACACCACTGTAGATTTGCTGCAACACAATTTTGTCTGATATGTGAATATATTAATAAGCCTATTTTTTTTTTTTAAATCCATACAGCAAATGCTTTAAAAACAGCTTTTATATATATAGCCTATATCTCAGGTCAGTCTGAGCAATCATGTACAACGCAGTGCGTATAGCCGTACATCTACAGACGCCACTGTTCCGTCCTATAGGGGCTGCAGGAGAAAAAAAAAGGGGAAAAAAAAATTCCGGCTTCCCGCGCAAGGGAGAGGGACAGTCAATTAAACATATGGGGGGGTTATTTTGTGTGTGTGTCTGATTATTATTTATTACCAGGCTAGGTTTCAGTATGTCTACATATACTGTTCAATAAATACACAAAATCAATCCAATCTGGTCCTAAAAATAATCCGTGCAGACACTGAAGTCGCAAGGTATTTGCAGGAGGAAGCCCTTGATCTTCACTCTGATCCGCTTGCCTGGTGGCGGGATAAATCAGGCTTAGATAATAGGCGCACTACTGTTTCAGCTATTAAAATAGCTCAGTTTTGTATGTTATAGCAAAGCGATTGTCGAGTCGCTCTTGACAGTCGCGGTAGCACGGTCTCTTGTTGTTTCTAGTTTTTTCATCACTAATTGATGGATGTCTAAAATATAAAAATAAGGAGAAGTCTAAAACAGGCCCGGCCCGAGGGTAGGTTAAAATGTCGGGGCCCGTTGGGGCCCGTCGGTCCCGGGCTGAAATACAGGACTGAGACTCGATTCCTCCTCCTTTCGAAAGTTGCAAGAAAATATATGACTATAGGCCTATGCGCAACAAGCCCTCCGTCAGAGAGTGTATTCAGTGCAGCTGGCAACATCACTCCATTAAGATTTTCGCTGAAACCAGACAAAGTGAACATGTTGGTTTTCCTGGCAAGAAACTTCGAAACTGAAAAATAAAGCAGCAGGTCTTGCAGATTCACTTAAGCGGCCCTGTAGTTTATCAGTGATGTTCCTGATCTTCCCTTATGTTGCACTTTGAAAAACCTTAAAGGGGTGCTATTATTCTTTTTCACTTTTTCAACTTAAGTTAGTCTGTAATGTTGCTGTTTGAGCATAAAAAAGATCTGCAAAGTTACAAAGCTGAAAGTCCACTTCAAAAGAAGATATTTTATTTAACAGAAATCACTTTTCAAAAACTACAATGAACAACTCGTTTGGACTACAACATATTTTCCGGGCTTTGTGATATCACAAATACCGACGAATGGGACGGGACCTGGTTGAGCTGCACTAGAGAAGGCAACGAGTGTTATCATCACTATCTCAGAGACGTGCTAGTGTTCTCAAAACAGATGAGCTTAGATGGGTAAAATCATCCGGGTTTAAATCGTGCTAAAATTGATTTGATTTTGACGCAATATTTACACTGAAACTCACAGCAGGCGGCTTTGGTGAGAGGCAGGACATTTCCCGACCAGGTGCCGAGTGCTGCCAATCACAACTCACAATAACCCTGCTAACCAATCACAGCACATTTCGTATTTCAGAAGGCGGTCCTTCATTTGATACAGGAACTATTCCAGCCGTTCAAGGCTTTAAAGCACATGCAAATAATGTAGTTTTGTGATTATGAATAAGTGCAGTGTCCCGTAGGTGTAACTCTACCGCTGAGTTAACATTTGATGTGAATGTTTGTCACGTTGTAATTGTACTAGAAAACAGCACTTCTGCTGTAAGTATGCCTAGTGTTTTTTTTTTTTTTTGGTTTTGCCCTTTGAAACTGAGTTTTGAGAGGCAAACAAAATCTGATGGTGCTTAATTGTTAATATCCCATGAAATTTGGAAAAATGAGTTTAAAAAAATATATATACACTTTGTAGGTCAAAATGAACTGAAGTTAAAGGTATGACTGGTTTTGTTCAAACTTGGCATTGACCACTTTTTCTGTATATGCTGTATTAAACTATGTTGTATGTTTGTTAACTAACTGTATTTTTTTATAGAGCTTGACAAGCAAAAGAGAAAAAGGACCTATGTGAAAAAGCCATGAGCCACGTCAGAGGTGAAAGCGGTCATGAAGCACTTTGGGGAGCACATCAGTAAAGGAAAGCTGGCAACTTTACCAGAATGTGAAACTTGCAAGAGGCAGAGCACCCCATTCTTGTTTCTTGGACAACACAAAACATACAAGACTTTGTTCAGAACAAGACCTTTTCACGTTTGATTATGCAGTTTAGTATCTCTCTCAGTAGTTTTTAAAATGCATGCTTATAAGTTATTGCTGCTTTGTCCATTTAATCCAAAGTTTTGGACTGGCTTCCTTCATTTATTTAACTTTTGGCACAGTTACTGTGAATGGAAGATTACAATGCAAAATTGCAGAACCATAAAAAAAAAAAAAAATACCTGACCCAAAAAGCATGACCCAACAGACAGTATGTTTGCCCCTGGTGTTAAAAACTCCAGTTGGTCTTTTTGGTTACAATCATGTTAAAGCTAGGTCACGCTGTTGTCAGCAGGGATGAGTATAACCCCCTCTGATCAAATGCATAAGATGCCTTAATGATCACCAATTTAATTCATGGGAAGATGGTAAAATGTATATAGCATCTTCTGCTAAAGAATTTTTGTATTACAAAACACAATGGTGTGTGAATTGATGGCAGCGTTGATAAAGCACTCATGCGTCCCTATAGAAGAACTTTACCACCAAAGGTTCACTGTGGGAAACAGGCACTTCTTACTATTCACTTACTCTTTATATGGCTTTTGCTGGCTCTGACACTTGCTTGGTATTTTTCCTGAGTCTTTTTCTAGCCAAAAACAAAACTTGTCACAAAATGAAGCTTTAGGTGAGGCCTGACTATTTCAGGGGGCTTGTCAGAAGTCCATTATTTTTGAAATTCTGTTACGTTTGTTGTGTGCGCACTTAAAACAACTATTTGTCATTCCTCTTATACCACTGACCTCTTTACTATATATTTTTCAAAGTGTCAAGATCGCATATTCATTCATTGTTCTTTGTATGTATTGGTCCACTATTAATGCTTAGTTGATGCTGCAGTAATTTCTGAATTTGCAGTATTTTGAAAGCTCATACTGGATCTCTTCAGTTCATTGGCAGCTGCTGCTTGTTTGTCAGCTCCATTTGTCAACATCATCATGCGCACTTAACTAGAGTACAGAACAAAAAAACTTTCTCCAGTGCAATAAACAAAATTAAGATGCAACAAACCCAGTACATTGCTTTGTGTTGCTCTACATGCTACCTCGTCTCCATGTTGTGCAGAAGCAGCCACATATTTTAGTGTTTGCAGACATTTTTATTTTTCAGAATCCAGGATTTAAATGTTAAAGTTTTGCAATTTCCAACATTTCTGAGAGGAGTCACATGAGTAATCACATAAGTAATCTGCTGGACTCTTTCATTGGTCAGAAGTGCGACATTATATGGGGGAAGTCGTGGCCTAATGGTTAGAGAGTTGGACTCCCAATCGAAGGGTTGTGAGTTCGAGTCTTGGGCCGGCAGGATTTGTGGGTGGGGGGAGTGCATGTACAGTTCTCTCTCCACCTTCAATACCACGACTTAGGTGCCCTTGAGCAAGGCATCGAACCCCCAACTGCTCACCGGGCGCCGCAGCATAAAATGGCTGCCCACTGCTCTGGGTGTGTGTTCACAGTGTGTGTGTGTGTGTTCACTGCTCTGTGTGTGTGCACTTCGGATGGGTTAAATGCAGAGCACGAATTCTGAGTATGGGTCACCATACTTGGCTGAATGTCACGTCACTTTCACTTTCACTTTTTTTATATTCAGGGGTTTGGCTCAGAGTGGGACAACAGCTTCTTTGGCCTTTAGCTTTTCCCCCTTAATACTCACTAATACTCACTAGCTCATGTGATCTTTATCGTTCTGGTGCAGATCCAAGTGTGATTGTTTACTTATGCCTAAATGAACTGAACTAAAGCAGAAAATGTGAAAGGCTCCAAACCTTAAAATTTAAAACCTACTGTTCCTAAAGATGGATTACTCATATCAAAAATACTGTCTACCATTTTTTTTATGAAGTTCTTAGAAGGAGTTACACCGCACTCACCATCACCAAGGTGCCAGACAAACAAGACTGAACTGTCTGCACACTTGAATCCTTAAAGTAAATTTAATCACCAAGCTTTCGGTCAAACGACCATCCTCAGGGCATACAGAAAATAAATGTAGCAATCAGCTTAACTGTGTTCAAACACATCAGAACAATCAACAGTGGTTACCACACCTGTGAAGGCCAGGTAGGAGAGTTGTAGTCAAATGGTGGGAGTTGTAGTTTTTCTTTAACCTACCCAACATACTGAGTTATCTAGGTAATTTACACCTTTACTCCCCATAGTGAAAATCCCCACTACAAGAAACAAACATAAATACAAATATACAAAAATATAGGCACATATATACATACATGCTGCATAAGTGCATGGAGACTGCAAGGACATCAGTAGAACCTTCATAGACTGCAGTATTCAAGACTTATAAAAACGGTACAGCTGTGACTATAGCATGACACTCATGTCGAAGTCCACATTTAAGTGTGGTCTTAGCCACATACACCATGTCACAAGGACATCTTAAAATGTATATAACATTCTTAGTTTTACATGTAATCATGCCCTTCACATTGTATCTCTTACCGGAACTGGGGTGTTTAAAGTTGTAGGTCTTGTGTGTATTATTACATTGGGCACAACTGCCACAGGGATAGTTACCATCCCTAAGAGGTGCTAAGAGTGTTTGGGTAGGAGCTGATTTTATACATGCTTTGACTACCCTATTGCGGAGGTTATGGCCCCGTCTGAACACAAACAAAGGTGGATCCCTAAATTTATCCTGAAGAGAAGGATCATCAGATATTAGATGCCAATATTTCATAATGGTGTTTTTAATTATAAAGGATCTTGGAGTAAAAGTAGTTATGCAGGAGACAGAAAACTTTTTATCCTTTTTAACACACTTTTTCAAAAGGTGTGGCCGTGGTGTAGAAAGGGCGATATTATATGCCTCTTCAATACTTTTAGTGGGATAACCCCTGGCTAGAAATCTTTGCTTCATATCTATAGCATTCTCCTTAAACTCTTCAATTGAATGACAAATCCGTCATAGAATTGACTCTTAGGCAGGCCGTTTTTTAGGGCACTGGGATGCAAGCTGCTTGCCAGAAGGAACGAATTGCGATCAGTCTCTTTACGATAGAGGGTTGTGGTCAGTCTACCATCTTCTAGTTTGATCCACATGTCTAAGAAATGCACACGTTTGGAGTCAGATTCTACAGTGAATTTTAGATCTGAGCTCATCCTGTTGAGGTAAATGGTGAATTCATTCAGTTCATCTTGGGACCCTTTAAAAACACACAAGACATCATCTAAATATCTAAAATATCTGATGATATTACTGTAGAAGGGATTTCTGTCCTCATTAAAAATAAACTGTTGTTCAGAGAATTTATCTTAGTAAACTATGTTAGACCTTGTAAACCACTTTGTGTGTTTTATAAAAACAGTCCCTTTAAACCTGCATGTCCCCGCAAATCATAAATCATTGTACCCTGCAAGCCTGTGAAAAATCAGTTGTTACATTTCCTTGATTTTATGGTAAAAACAACACTTTTAAGTGAGATGTATCCTAAAGAGGCAATATAACATTGTTTAATATATTGGTTTTACTTGTAGGATGTTAGGAAAGGGGTGTCCCTCTAAACCATGATGGTTACATGCTGTCCTCATAAACACTATATACCAGTGTGTGTGTGTGTGTGTGTGTGTGTCTGTGTGTGTGCGTGCGTGTGAGTGATTATGGCATCTACCGGGTCAGATCGATAGTTAGGCAAATGAATACTAAAGAAAAACTTATGTAATATGAGATTACTTCGGCTTCGAAATGACACACCAAACAAAAAAGGTAACGTTAATTTGCAAGAGCTGTGTCACAACACATATCAAGAGCTCCCTTATCGGTTCTGCTTTTAGTACTGGAGAATGAAAGATACATTCTTAGATGTTTTTATTAGTACATGAACCTTATCTTGCACACTTTATCTCCCCAACAGATTCTAATTTGAAAGAAGTTTATAATGCATGTTCACTATTCCCTATTCAGAAGAGTGCACACACAGCCTGTGTCTCTGAATGTTTCTCATACTCGCTCCTCTCTGCTGCTCACGGAGGAGCTGTTTAAACTCACCGCTCACACGCAGACTGTCTCGAAATGTTTGGTTATACTCTCGCGCGGCTCCGCACCGCACGTCTCCACAAGCGCATCTGGCAATATGGACGAGGCTGCACGCGCAATGTGTTTCAACTCACACCTGGCTCCGTGTTTAAAAAACAAGTGTGAATTCAGTCTTACTGCTTTGCTAATTTCATTTGAATGAAATGAAACATTCAACACATTTTCCACTTGTACTTAAAATCCCAGATACTTAAAAATGAATAAATCAGCCTGTGTAACCTATGTAATACTTTAATAATTGACCCACATGCAAAAAGTAATACAGTTCTTTATTTACACAAAATAAACTAATCTTTAATTTGACATTTAATAATTAAGTAAATTCAAAAGTAGTAATACATAGTGATAAAGTAGTAATACAATTATAATATTCACTGCTAAAAAAAAAAAAATTCACAAAACACAATTGAAAATTTAATAGATTTAAGGGTTATAATGGGAATTATAATAGCTTTAATGTAAACTATAATGGTGTTTAATGTGAACTATAATGGTGTCTACTGGTATTTGATGGATTCTATTGGTGGGATGTAATCTGGCAGATGGGAAACACTAGAACAACAGTAATTATTATTCAAATAATGCCCAAAACACACTACAAAAAGGAATTTTGTTATTGTTTTAATGGAAACCATACGAATTTCTGTGATGGTTTCTATTGTTTGTTTTTTTTTCAGCAGGGTAACGATACCCATAAGTAACTGTGCTGCACACTATTGACAATATTAAGCTAAAGCTTGACTTTGCAAAATTAAAATCGCAAATCAAATCGCAATATCTGTCAAAAAAATCGCAATTAGATATTTTCCCCAAATCGCACATCCCTAATTTGTATCTGCTGTAAATTACGGTGTTCCATTTTAAATGGTGATTACTGCGTGAGGCTGCTGTTTTTTTTTTTGTTTGTTTGTTTGTTTTTGTGTGAGGCTGCTGTTGCGATAGCTATGAAGATTGTAAGTTACATTATCGCTACATTAGTTCACTACCCTTTGCAAAAATGCTTCTCAGTCTCGACCTAAACATTTTTCTCACATATCAGTAAGCTATTACTCTGACATGAAGTCGATTTGAGAACTGTTAGACCTACAAGTAAAGCATACCGTTTAATGTACAGTAATATTATGTTGATCGTAGACCGTAGTTGTCATTCAAACGTCTTTTAATCATATAAAGGTGTTTATCCTTGAATGGTGCACTGCACTGCTACTTGTCTAGAAAATGCTTCTTGATTTAAGAATTTTTAGATATTTGGACTGGAAATTTTTGTAGGGTGTAACATTTTCTCCCTATTATATAAAGCAGTTTGACTTGCCGTTGTGTGTGAAATGTGCTATGTAAATTAACTTGCCTTTACCTGCACTGGCATTTAACACGGTCAGGTAGGCAAACTTTACTACTCATCCACTTCAAATTTTTTTTCAGAGTGAGGGAATGAGAGAGTTTGAGGAGGAAGATGCCCTTACTGCGGCTCAACTAGAGTATTAGTTTAGTTTGTCACCTTTTTCACCCCTGGATAATAACACAAAACTGGTATTTTGTTAACTATGAGCAAGGTAACAAAGATCTGGGCAACTGTTTAGACTTTAAAAATATAAAAAACACAAGACAGTGATTCTTTATAAATGAAACAGGAATTTATTTGAGCTACTCTAATACATTAAACTAAACTACTGAAAACACACACATACATACATTTCAAAGGATGAGAGTTACTGAGTTGGACTAAAGTCCCAAATGTTTAATACTCGTTACTAGATCGCAACCTGAGAAAATCACAAAAGCAGAGATCTGGCTTATCTGTACAGCTTAATACCAGTTCGCCCAGATCAGCAAGAGATGAAGCTTTTGTTTGTTTGTACTTGCTTTTTGGGTGACAGCTGAGTGCGGGGTTTCCTCTCCTGGCAGAGGGACTGATTGGCTGGTGATCGGTCGTTGGATGACATCTTTTTGGGAAAGCCCTCATGGTGACTGGTTGGTTGACTGGTTACGTGGGAGGTTCGGAAGTAGGTTGCCTTGACTGCTGATGTTGATGCTCTTGAAGTTATTTAAAGCCTAAAGCTTCGCTAACAGACTCTGAAGATTTCTGCAGTCACAAAGCTTTAGCGGGATATTTCAGAGTTCTGAAGTCTTGATTGCTTGATGGTACAGTGTGTGAGCGCAAGTTGTAGCACGTTCAACAAAGGCGAAAGAGCAAAGAGCCACGAGTCAGTTAGTGACATTAGGTTTTAAGCATTTTCAGGTTTTAAGTTTTGAGATCACAGCGGACGTGAAGGACTATATGGTGCTGTTTCACTATTTCAGACACACTTCCTCTGTTTAAATCTAGATTAAAAACACACCTCTTTGGCCAAGCATTCAAATAATGCATCTCATAATTTTGGACTGCAGTTATATCTGATCAAATGTGCATTATTATTCTTTAGCTTGGGTTAAACTAATTAATTTTACTTGGCTGGAACAGCAGCTACGCTAATTATGTCTTTATTTGTTTCTCTGTTTTGCCACGGGATTTACATTATAAAATTATAATGGTAATGCATTATTTTTTGCAATTTTTTTGAAGCTGTTCTTATTTATATTAGCAAAGATAAAATAAAAAATAGCTGTATTGTGAATATTAATATAGCAGTTAATAAGAAAAGATGGAGGACTTCACTCTATTGATTTCAAACAGGTGTGGCTCATTAATTTTTATTCCGATTCCAACAAATCATAAATAATTTTGAAGGTCTTTTAATTGCTCATTGTGACTCATTTTGTCAGCACAGGTCACAGTATTCTCATGAGGAAGCACATGGAGGCAGTAAATGACAACAATGCATGCGCAATGTTTCAAATGGTATGGCAAGTGTAAACACATGAATCAGATATGGGTCACAATTGAAAGAACGTGTAAACGGACAGCCAAAAAAATTGGATATAGGCAACAAATCAGAATTGGGCATCAAGACCTGCAGTGTAAACGAGGCCTAATACCAGAATAGATAGCCTGGTTTTAAGAACAATATGATAAGTTATTCATTATCAAAATGTCTGCTCCTGAAATTTCACAAAGGATCCTCAAGGTCGTTGAACCACTTGGGTTGGATACTTCTCTCTGCATCAGGATCTGCTTAGATGGCGAATCTGTCATGTCAGGACATAGAGGAAGGGTTCAAGTTCTCCAGAAAGAAACGTTTTCTAAAGCTGTTTATACTGCAATGAACTTTGTGCCGCTGCCTATGTGACCACTTTTTTAATATATATTAAAAATCCCCCAAAAATCTTTTCACTGGGGCTCAAAGGCACACAAGGTTCATTGACGGTTTGGATGCATCTCCTTTTGCAGTGCAATGTATGGAACTTAAAAGATTGTGTGAGCCTAATTGGCGCCTGGTTGTCAGACCCCTGTCCCTTATGTTGTCGTGGCAGATGAGGCCTTTGGTTTGACACCATGGATGATGACACCATATCCAAGAATTCATTGGGATAACAACAAGCGAATCTTTAACTACATGCTCTCTCATGCAGGACGCTGTGTCGAAAATGTTTTTGGAATCTTGGCCAAGAGTTGAAGGGCCCTATCATGCACCCAGCACAATGCGACACCAGGCACAACACAAGTGTTTTTTCAGCCCAACGCAGTTACCGTTTTCACATCCTGTGCCACGTTGTTTAAATAGCAAATACATTTGTGCCCATTTGTGCGCTGGTGGGTGTGCTGGTCTGAAATATGAGGTGTGTTCAGGCGCATTGTTGGCGGGTTTCTATTTTGAGGCAACTGAAATAGACTGCAGTATTTCTTTTTTTTTGTTATTAAAGAGAACATCAGTGATATGCGCCTATAGCCAGGTCCACAACACACATAAACTCTGCTTATTACACTCACAGGGATGCGCAGCAGCACACAAACATGCCAAATATTAAAAATTAAAGGATTACAATGTAAAAGATTATTATTGTGTAGGCTACATAAATATGAAAATAGGTACAATCCTTTTAGACCGTGTACAGACCGTTTTTCCTGTTGTTAAACTAGCAAAAGCAGGGTTGCTGCAGGATTTTTAAGCTCAAATTTAAGACTTTTTAAGACCGCACAAATAAAATTAATACCATATTAAGCGGGGTAGAGCAATGTCTATGGAAAACTATTAAACTGTAAAATGACTGTAAAAAGCATGATTTACAGTTCAGATACAAGTTTTCACAAAAAAAGTTTTATAAAAATTTATAGCTCTGCGTGTGTGCAGGGTAAAAACATGGGTTGATTTTCGCATTGGTCTGAACAAAAAACACCATCTATTCCAACAGAGGAGATATGATTCAAACATCAAACAAACAGATGCAAAGACTAGATCCATGGAAACTAAAAATAAGATAGAAAAATAAAAAATTAATGTAAGATTTATTTCTGATTCTTGATTCCTGTGCCTTTGCTCCAGATCTTTTGTGGTGGAGCAGGTGACGGTGGCATTTGTGGAAAAAAGAGAAAACCTAAAACAAAAACATAAACATAAAGAAAGATCATTTTGTTACTTCTAATATAGAAATGAAATGACATTGTGCTGTTAAAATGACGGCTTTTGTATTGTGTTTGTGCATCTCTGCAGGATCTGAAATGTCTGCAGACTGCTGTGTGCAGTGAGGATGGAGAAGTCCACAGCAGCACAAGGATTGAACAGCATTGAGGCAAGTAAATAATGACTGAATTTATATGTTTAGATGAACTAACCCTTTAAACCCCCCAAATAGAAATTGTATGAAATATATGCATTTGAAAAAAAATTAAAGAAATAAGCAGATTTATTGAGCGTTTGTGCTCAAGACACAAAAAAGGATTTACAAAAATCACATTTACATTTATGCATTTGGCAGACACTTTTATCTGAAGTGACTTACAGTGCTCTTATTATAGGGACCCCAATCCCCCTGAAACAACCTGGAGTAAAGAGCCTTGCTCTAGGACACACCAGTGGTGATGACTGCAGAGATCGAACCAGCAACCTTCTGCTGACCAGCTCATTGCTTTACCCCACTGCCCCACAAAAGTAATGAAGCTATATCAAAAATTAGCATATAATTGTAAACACATGAAATTAAACTTGGCAAGAAGTGGAAAGCTGACAACATGTGTAAATGTTTTTACTCTGTGTAAATGTTTTACAGGTAGTGGTGCTCATGGAGAGCAGCACACAGATGTTTGGAGCAGACACAGCTGCAGTCAGATTGTCCTGCACGTGTTCTCCTGCTCTTGTTCAGGGTTGTGTGGTTCAGGGCCATCATCATGGTCTTCCTCATACTCTCTGTGCACTCAGGCAAGGACAGCCTCGATGTCTCTGTCCCATCCATGATCAGATTCAGTCTGACTGCAGCAGTGAGACATGATGGAGGGCAGAGACAGGTGAAGGTGGACACGGTGGTCAGCTGCGGAACTGTCTCAGCTGTGCTGAGATGCAGTAGATGTGGGTTCACTGCCAGTAAATACAAAATTGTTAGAAAAGTTTGAATAAAGCTTGGTTTCAGGTGTTGTTGACTTTGTTGTTTATTTTCATGGTTACTCATATTCATGTCTCCTGTTGTTGTCAGTAAATATAATATAATTGTTTCATTAACTTGTGCATTAATTACTTGACTGAAAATTGAGATGTATTCACCTTGGCTATATTTGTAGTGTGTATTCATGCATAGCCATGGCATATGACAAAAAGTACATTTTGCTTGTTTTACTAAAATTATATATTTAATTAAATAATTTTTGGTCAGCATTCATTATTACTGTAAGTGTTGGGGTGGGCTAGCAATGCATTTTGGGGTAATCTTATTTTTTTTAAGTAGTAATACTTAACTTTTTTGAGTATAATATCGGCAGTCTTCTCCAAAGGCGAGATCTTCAAGCAACTATCTGACGTCTCCTTTGTGCAAACGCTGCAGAAAACTGTACTAGGTAGGGTTGTGGATTTACTGATGCTATGCGGTGATAATGCACCTCTCTTATCTTCTTTTTATTATTATTACAGCAGAACTTTTAATTACTTACAAGCTCAGGAAGCTCAGGGAAAAATTGTTGTATCTTTAATAATGAACGATTATAATAGAAAACATATGGGTTTGCATACATCGTTGTATGAGAAAATATACACAGAAAAAGATGCAAAATTAGAATGGTAAATACTCAAGGGTGCCTTACTCAAAGATGGTACCTCAGTCATGGTACTGACGGTGGAAGAGAGCACTGGTCATTCACTCCCCCCACCTACAATCCCTGCCGGACTCAAACTCGTGACCAGGCACACAAGTCCAACTCTCTATCCATTAGGCCATAACTGCCCTCTACCTTAATGGCCCTCTACCTGTGTTTATGTTATTGGCTTTAATAAAGTACCTGTTGTCTACATTTAATCATTTTGCAGACATTTTTATCCAAAGCGACTTAAAATTGGGGGATACATAAAGTGATTCTTCTTAAAGAGGCAAGCAGACACAGGAGGTGCTCGTAATACCAAGTTTCAGGCATTGTTTAAATAAGTACAAGCTAGAAAGGAAAGGAATAAATAAAAAGAAAGACAAAGTTTTTTTCATTTAGGATGAAGTCAATTAGCGTTGAAAGAGATGAGTTTTCAGCTGTCGCTTGAAAATTGTCAGGGATTCAGCATTTCGGATAGGGGTGGGAAGATCATTCCACCAGCCAGGAATGGTGAACGAGAATGTTCTGGAATGTGATTTTGAGCCTCTCCGTGATGGTACCATGAGGCGTCGCTCACTAGCGGATCTCAGACTTCTGGAGGGGATGTAGATTCATAGTAGTGACTGGAAGTAGGAGGGTGCTGAGCCTGTGGCTGTTCTATATGCAAGCATCAGTGTCTTGAACTTGATACGAGCCGCAACCAGGAGACAATTTAGGGAGACAAAGAGAGGTGTGACATGATTTGGGCATGCTGAAGACCAGCTGTGTCACTGCATTCTGAATCATCTGTAGAGGTTTGATAGTGCTTGATGTAAGTCCAGCCAGAAGAGCATTGCAGTAGTCCAGCCTAGAAATGACCAGGGCCTGGAAAAGAAGTTGTGCAGCACACTCCATTAGAAAGGGCCTGAGCTTTCTGATGTTGTGCAGAGCAAAAACTGCCATATCTTGCAGGTTTGCAATGTGGACATTAAAGGTCAGCTGGTCATCAAAGATTACACCAAGATTTCTGACCAAAGTTGATGGGGTAATTGTAGAAGAACCTAGCTGGATGGAGAAATCATGCTGTAGAGTTGGAGTGGCAGGGAAGACAAGAAGCTGTCTTTGCCAGGTTGAGCTGTAGGTGATGTTCTTTCATCCATGCCAAGATGTCCACCAGGCAGCCTGAAGTCTGTGTAGCTACCGTTGGATCATCTGGTTGAAATGAGAGATAGAGCTGTGTGTCATAGCGATTGTAGGAGAAGCCATGTACCTGTATGATGTGACCTAGGGATGTAGTGTATATGGAGAAGAGAAGGGGTCCAAGAACTGATCCCTGAGGAACCCCAGTGACCAGTTGATGTGCTTTGGATACCTTCCCTCCCCAGGTCACCCTGAATGATCAACCAGCGAAGTGGAATCCCTGTGATGCACAGTGATGAGAGGGCAGACAGGAGGAACTGATGATTGACAGTGTCAAAAGCAGCTGATAGATCCAGCAGAATAAGAACTGATGATTTTGAATCCGCTTTTGCAATCTGCAAAGCTCCCGTGACTGACAGTAGCACAGTCTCAGTTGAATGGCCACTCCTGAAACCAGACTGGTTAGCATACAGTTGATGATACCTGGTTGAAAACCACTCATTCAAGGGTTTCTGCTATGAATGGAAGGAGAGAGAGAGGTCTGTAGCGGTCTATAAGAGAAGTGTTTAATGTAGTTTTTTTGAGCAGTGGGGTTACCCGTGGGGTTATCTATGCATCTTCTTCGTCGAGCGCCTACCTCTACACAAACTGTAAGACAGAATATCAGACCCAACTATATGACATACTGTAATCCAAGACCCATCAAACAATATGAACTGGGCTGAGGACTTCATCTTAAGTTCCAGCAGGAGGAGCGATCTTTGGAGCAGTATGTGGAGGAGTTTCTGAGCGTTTTACATCTGGTGAATTGAATCGATCATACTGTTAATGTTTGCTTCCGGATGGGACTTAAAGATGACAACTTGTTTCTGTTCCTGACTCCTGATGATTGCTATAGACCTGTAGCAGAGGTTATTAATTGCAATCTCGATGTAAATGGCTCTGATTTCTTTATCGATGTGGAGGATAATCGTCCTCTTCCCCTCCGGAAGCATGTGGATGCTTCAGGTCACCATAAGACAGCACCCTCCACATACAGTTCCAATGAGCCTGCTCCCTCAGTTCCACCCACACATCTCAGAGTTCTCCAAACTCCTTTCTCTGTCCACAGCCCAGAATCAGCAGCCGCTCCATTGGCAAGCCCGCCGGCCACTCTATTGTCAGAACCAGTGGCTGCTCCACTCTCAAGCCTGCCGGCAACTTCGTTCTTCTGCCCGCCGACCACCATTACAGAATCCCATCTCGTCATGACCGTCACACCTGTGCCCCTGGGAGTACTCATGGAGTATGATGGAATGTCTTGGAGCCCCGAACCAGCGGCCGCTCCACTCCCAAGCCCTAGGAAGACAGTAGCTATCTCCTTCACCTCACCCCTAAAAAGGAGGATGATGAAGAAAAGATTGCTTTCAATCCTGAACCTCTCTCCAGAGCTCCAACACCACTGCTTTTCTTCCCGGACTATAGATGATTTCAGTGTTGGTTAATTTAATAATTAATGTAGATGTGCATTTATCTGTTAGTATTACTTAATGCAATGTGAATTAACATGAACCTTTTGATTAACATCAACAACCATTTATAAATGCTGTAAAAATATATTGTTCATTGATAGTTCTTGTCAGTTAATGCATTTACTAACGTTAACAAATAAGACATTATTGTAAAGGGTTACCAAACCTTTAATCTTTTATAAGCAATTATTTTTAACCATTTTTATTGATCTATTAGCATTTGTGAAATATTTTTGCCTGCATTACAGCTCAGTCTTCATCTGTGAGCTGAACTGTTTGACAGTTTTATAGACAGTTCTATGTTATTGTAGCAAATTAGCTCAAAAAGGAAATATTTATAATTAATAATAAATATTTAGATTAGATCTTAGAATTAACTGTAGCAGAATCAATATTACAATTATTTGATCATAATAATCATTTATCAATTCTAGGAAACGTTATTTTTCTGGCCAAGGAAGAATAGCTTTCCTACTTTAGGCAGTACTAGCAATAGTTTAGCATGTAGCAAGGATCAACATTTAGTGACTTCGAACTGTGAGCAGAACACAGAGACAATCAATTGTGAATATAAGGAATTTAATAAATGAAATTATAGCTAACATACAGCTAAACTAAGCAAAACGTATATATACAGAATGAAGGAAAGTAAGGAAAGAGAAAGAGAAGAACAGTATTTCATATCAATTAACCACAACCCAATGAGAATTATCAAAGAATCAAAAATCACCTTTAAAGGGGGCTCAAACTTAAACACGCCTCTAAATGGTTGTAAAACGGTTACTTTGCATTGGCTTTGTTGCGGAACAAAAGCCCTGATGCAGCAGACAAGAGGTTCTTGATGATTTCTTCAGGGGTGAGCTTGAGATTTTCCTCTGGTTCTTCTGAAGATAGTAAAGTCCACAGAGAGTCCACAAAGTTACTTGAAGGTAAAACTGCCAGAAGGTAAAACTCAAGAGGAGAGTTTTGAAGAGTCTCGGTAGTGTCCGTCTCAAGAAGAAGGGTTTTTGAGCGATGATTAGTCTTGAGTTAGGGATTTTTGAAAGTTCCCAGCAGCACCCAACTTTTGGGTGGAGTGGCCAATCAGAGGCATGAATTTTGAGCAGGAGAAGGTTTCTTTGTCTCCGTTTATGGCCCATTTGCATTTTTATTGCTGGTCTGGAGAGTTGGTGCAGTTTTACTTCAAAACATAGTAAAAATAGTATGATGCATTTCACAATCACATAGTATACATCATTGTTTGAGGAATAAAAAGATCATTTTGATACCAAGAAAGAAACCTCTAGAAGATATAAAAGCAGAGATACACTCATACACTTCAATATAGGCAATTAGAGTGTAACTAAAGCCCTATTCACACGGGATTAGTATTATCTTGGGACCTTGTGTGATTTTGAAATTACCCTCCCACATCTGAATTTCGTGAGGTGCATTCGCACGGGATAAGCGAAGCCTGTGATTTTACTCGAATTTACTGACTTATCTCCCGGATACCCGGATGTCAAGGCTTTGAGAGTCCCGTTCTATGGTTCAGATGGATAAAAAAATAAAAAATAAAAATAATATAGTTTCTTGCACTTCATTTACATTTCACCGGGTTAAAATAACATCTCAAGATTTATGCTTGATTTATTTGTAACACATTAACCTCAAAACGTTTCAGCTTTCTCTTTCTGCAAATTGTATGGTGTAGCGATATGACAGCACCCAAAATACTATTAAACTCTACAACGCAGCTCCATTCTTCGCGAAAGATGGATAAAAAGGCGCACAGGAAACAAAAACCTCAAAAAATGATATACGACCCGCCAAATCCAGGCCAAATCACAGAGATGTTGATTCGCACGGGACTAATATTATCACAGGACCTCGGTGTTCGGCGAAATATGGTAGGTCTTTTGCGGGGTAATTTTTACTTTACAAATTACAGACATGGCCGATTCGCATGGGATTAAGATCACAGACAACCTCCACAGTTATTACAGATGACTGGAGATCACCAGGTAATACTAATCCCGTGCGAATAGGGCTCAATACAAATAAAGTGTTGTAACTAGGTTTATATAATAGAGGAACATACATACAACACGTGCATATACCAGATACATTTATAACTGCTTAATTATTGCCTAAATAAAGAAACTATCTTTATGTGTGTGTGTGATGTGTATTGAAATTGTGAGAAAAGGGTGCTTGTCGGCTTCTGCAGTAAAAGGTGAACTCACGCTGCCTTGGAAGTGGACAATATATATTATTCAAGCCATCTCTTGTATTTCCATAATTTGGTATATTTATAATTCATTGCTAATCAGCATAGCTTTTTTTACAGTATAGAACATCTGTTGTGCCTCATTTTGTGACAAGAACCCATAGCAGATCACAAAAGGAAGCATTTGACTGGTGTTGTAGAGTACAAAGGTTATAATGCTCTCTTTTGTTGGACAACAGAATTAGAAACATCATTGCAAGGGAAGTTTAGCTTTAGGCATTTTAATTTAAGAGTGTTTAGCTTAGCTAGCTAATGATAGGTTGCTGTCAGAGCAAGTGTAATTACTGCATTAACACGCTCCACGAATGCTCTCCTTTCCCAAGCTGTGCTTTAAAGTCAGAATGTAAAAACAACATGGACACTCGCATTACTACAAAGATTTGTTGGCTTTGTATCATCACAGCTTTTCGACTTGCGTTCACATGCATTTTCTCAATCGGGAAATTATTGTTCACAGTGATGATGCTTCTTAGGTTTGTTTCAGAGAACCAGTGGACAAATATTTAAATCGATCGCTCATGCATTTAAGTGGCACCGAAATGAGGCACCAAAATCTGTGTTCTGAAGATGTTTTTTCACAAGCCATTTATTTTTGCTACCTGTGGCAATACAATGGGGGGAAATGTACATAAATTGGAATTATTATATTATTATATATACTAAGGTTTTTACCAGGTTACAAGTTATTTAGTACATCATGACAGTGTTATTATCAGTGTGTATTAACAATCTTCGAGCAAATTTACTGCGCGATCTGAGTGGCTTGTTTTATTTGCAAACAAATTGTCACTTAGAAAATCTAATGTTAATGCAGATTACAAAACACTAACCAAACCATGAGTTTCATATTATCATAGTTGGCTAAATGAAGTCAGTGTATATGTAGTCAGTAGAGATTGGTTTAAAGAGACATGAAATGTTATTGCATTGAATGGTTATTAATAATCGTGATTATAATTTTTATCAAACTAATCGTGATTATCAGTTTAACCATTATCGTGCAGCCCTAAGCTGAAGTAAAAGTGTTTTCACACTCAAAGCACATGTACTTTCTTTCACACCAGTATGTATTTTCTGATGTCTGTTCAAACTTTGTAGTAATGAAAAACTCTTTCCACACAAATGACATGAATGTGGCTCCTCCTTTGAATGAACTTTCAGGTGTTTCTTCAGGTCTGAAGCCCACAAAAATGTTTTGCCGCACTGAACACATGTGTGCCTCTTGTGAATGTTCATGTGTAGCTTAAGTTTTGCTGATTGTGTGAAACTCATCCCGCACTGATCACAAGTGTTCGGTTTCTCTGTAGTGTGGATACTCTCATGTGTTTTCAGATGTGATGACTGATTGAATCTCTTGTCACAGTGTGAACACTCGTAAGGTTTTTCTCCAGTGTGGATCCTGTCATGCAGTTTTAAACAGTATGCTGAAGTAAAAGTCTTTTCACACTCAAAGCACATGTACTCTCTCACCCCAGCGTGTATTTTCTGATGTTTTTTCAAATTTTGTAGAAGTGAAAAACTCTTTCCACACAAATGACATGAATGTGGCTTCTCTTTTGTATGAACTCTCAGGTGTTTCTTCAGGACTGAGGCCCACAAAAATGTTTTTCCGCACTGATCACATGCATACAGTTTCTGTTCAGTGTGGATGTTCATGTGTTTCTTAAGGTAAGACGAGTGTGAGAAACTCTTCCCACACTGATCACAAGTGAACGGTTTCTCTCCAGTATGAACTCTCATGTGTCGCTCAAGAAAACATTTGTATGCGAAACTCTTTCCACACTGAGTGCAGGTGAAAGATTCCTTGGATCTTTTCTTTAAATCTTTCTGTTTGGGTTTTTCTCCACTTCTGGCATGATTTTCCTCCTCAGATTCACTCAATTCTTCTTTCTCATTATCTTCAATCAACTCTGAAACAAAAGTAAAAACAGTACATTTTCATTAAACTCCTTAAAGAAAGTGAAAAGACATAAGGACATAAAAAACCCTGATATAACAGCAGAAAGTAGACAATTGCACTACAAAATTTTGATGCAATTTTATAAATTATACATCCCTGAAACTTTCCATGAATGACGTACACTGATCTTCAAATGTATTAATTTTAAAATATAATAGGCACAAATCTCATGTTTCTATAGGGAGAACTATTAAATATGTCTGATCAATAACATGAAGAATCTGAGGATCCTCAAATTCAAACAGTTACATCAGGAGAGTGACCATACATTTGTGTTATATTTTTATTTTTCGTTGTTTAATCTTATTATTGTAAGGTTTCATTAACTGTTTTACACGGTGCCCAAGAAGTGCAAAACAGATTACAATTCTGAAAACAAAATAAATTACAAACACAAATGCAAATCTAAAAAACAAAATAATTCAGGAAACACAACAATTCAGAAAACATTATAACAAGTCAGAAAACACTGACAAATCAGACAAACCGAAAGAGTTCTAAAATTCCTGGTTTTAATTCATTTTGAGAGAATATTTGGGGGATTATTTATTGCAAAAATATCAATGTGGTGTAACCGTAAAAACCTTGTAGCAAAAAAATGATCTGGTGAAAAAAAAGGTGAAATTCTCAATAAAACAGCAGATCAGCGAGTTTGGCATAACTGTATATTAGTACTATTTAATAGTAAATAAAAGTAAATGGAGCACCATTGATCTGAATATTATAATTAATTTGGGGAATTATGGGAGTCAAGTCAAATTCCTTGAGTGTCAAGGTGGTGTAACCACTATTCAAGGAGCAATTATATCACAGAGAATGAGCTCTGGTGATACTAACTGCTGCATGCAAAGGTTAGTAACTCGCTTTAAAATGTGAGATAATTTGACATTTTTAGTGTATGGTCAGGTATTCTTAGGTATACATGTCAAATGGTATGACCTCAGAAATACATTGATAATTCATCATTATAATGAAAATGAGTATTAAGTTTAAAAATGACATTTAAAATATTGCCACAAAGGCCATGTACTTACATCGGTGTCCATGATAATGCATGTCAAATTTGATTTTAAATTGAAATGTCAAGTGGTGTAACCGGTTACACCATTTGACTCCTATTAAAAGCCTTTCTGTTAGAGGCCAATATAGTCGAATATCACTAGATGCTGATTAAAGATGTAATACAAACTAACCTACTATTTGAAATTATTTTCAAGTGTTAAATGTTATATTTTTTGAGAAAGTGGTTCTTTATCTACAACTTAATTATTAAAGTTGCAACTGTGTTATTTAATGACCTAACATGAACTAAGACTTGTATTTTTTTTTAACAAAGATTAATAACATCTGTAACAAATGACTAAGGTTAACTAATGAGGTCTTATTGTAAAGTGATACCTATTGGTCTTTATAGTTCTTTTGCACTTTAATCTGTGTAAAACTTTTAAATTGATATATTTTTCTGTATTGCTTTATTGTATTTAAATGTTCAGTTATTTTTGTTATAAGAAAAAAGTTATTAAACCTGTTATACAATATTATGACCACTTTTTTAAAACAAAATTTCAATACCGTGATAAAAGCATTAGCAATTAATTGCAACATGAAAATGTGATACCGGCATATCCCTAAATGGCAGTGCATGGGTGATATATAATAGTCCAATAGAAGTCCAATAAACTGCATTTATCCATCATAAAAAGTTGCTCAAGACGGCTCCAGGGGTTAATAAAGGCGTAAGCTCTGGTGAGAAGTGACGAACATGGAATCATAGAGGAGAGAGCAAAACAAAACAGGTCACAAATTAGAATTACAAAATGAGGATTTGTAAAGAAACAGGTTGATAGATTTCGATATAAGCCAAGGGGTAATTTTCATTTTTGGGTGAACTATCCTTTTAAGCAATATAGAGTATCATATAATATAATGTAATATATACATGAATGATTTAATAATGTAGCAGAAGGAAGTGGGTAAGTACATTTGAGCATAAATCAGTGATAATGTTAAGCAAAGATTACAATTTACATCTGTAAAATACAATTAATTCAATTTCTGACATTTTATAATTAATGTGATGTAACAGAGCCCCTTTTTCCCCAATAGATGCCACAATACAATACGAAATTACAATACAAAAATTTAAATTACAATACGAGACATAAGTTCACTGTTTATCACTCTGATGATTTCCTGTCAAATATTGTTTCTTAACTGTAATTACAATGAGACATGAGTTCACTGTTCATCACTATGATAATTTCGTGTTGGCAGAATTTTTTTTTATTTTTTTTTTTTGCACTGAAAAAAAAAACAAAACAAAAGCACTACAGCTGAACTTGTTGACAGTCATGCTTGATTTGTGTCAATTTCTTCAACAAACAACGGTCTTTGGCTGTAGAAGCAACATGGTCAGGTGGTGTAACTGGTTTGGCGTAACCAGTATTTTTCATAAAAATGAATGTGGAATAAAATGTAATCGTCTAGTTTAGTATAATAATGTTTTTATTATTATTTTTTTTTACATAATTTGTCAAAGATTATTTAGAAAATAATTTGTTTTCAGCATATGTCCTGCCAAATATTGCAAACACGCATAAAAATTTACTTTTTAACATAACTTTAATAAAATCTATTTTCGTGTGACATTTTAAAATGAAGTATTTATTTCTATGAGTAAGCTTACATGCTATCTCGGTGGATAAAATATTTAATATTTCTCATTCTTGGTGGTTACATCATTTGCCATTTTCATGTTCTTTCAGTCTTAACTTTTGTAAAAAATGGTATGTGTCATTTTTAACTACATAAAATACAACATAAACATGCAGTGTACATTTCAAAATACCTGATGCATGCTTTTAAAAAAGTTTTTAAAAGATTTTTTAATTCCTCATCTTGCCAACCCCTTTTTGTCACTGGAACTCAAAACTGTATAAGGGGCAGACAACCCTGCTGACTATTTGTTCAGATACCAGACAAAATGGATATTTTCTGACAAGATCTGGGATTGGATTGTAATTATCTGCTGTGGAGACGCAATCTAACATACATTTTGTTGAAAAACAAAAAAGTGCACAGTTCAACAGGAAGTGTCCCTTATGGAGTTCATTTTTAATACATTAACTTTGCCCCAAAGGGAAATAAAATAGGGTGCCCATCTTGCAGTGTCACCTGAATTTTTTTCCAATAGGGGGTCAAGATTTTTTTTTTTACAATATCCTTAAACCGGTGGGGAAAGGTAATTCCTAAATATACAATGCTCTTGTCGGGCCATTTAAATGAACAGGTCTGAAACATGACTTTGGATAATAAGCAGTCAGGTGTAGGGCCTCTGACTTAGCCCAATTAGCCATATACTAGAGATGTTTTGAGACCCTTTTCCCCTTCCTAATACCGATACCTAGGCTCAGGGTATGGGCCGATACAGAGTACTGATCTGATACCTGGGTGTGTATCTGTATGTACTACTAGCCTTGTATGAATTGACAGAATTATTTTATGGTGTGCATCAGACTTATCCCTTAATAAAACAAATACATTCAGTGAACTAAATATATTCAGTGAACTAAAGTATTTTTATTATCTGACATACATTAGACAGAATTATTTTTCTTAAGTGAAAAAGAACTTTAAATGCAGCTAAAAATCTAACACTGTAAACTGAAAAAGGTATTTTAGTTTTACAATATGCAATGAGATGAATCAAGTCTTTAGCTTATGAAAGCAGCAATCAACTTACATTTTAAGCAAATAAAAATACTCATCTTTCTTATTCATTTAAATTGTTTTCTTCATTTAAAATAAACAGCTCACAGTTGATCAGTTAAATGTCCATTTTTCGCCGATGAAATCAAGTTATGCACGCTGTATGGAACACCATTATAAGACTGTACGAAACACTGTTAAGTCTCATTTTTCCGCACATTGAGGATGAGGTACTTCTCCCCAGTAATCTCAAAAACTATTGGTCCTAAAGACATTAATCAAAGTGTGGACTGTATAATTTTACTAGCTGCTTGGTCCAATCAAAAGCATCCTCATGCATATCTCTTAACAGGGGTTTTAATTCTGAGGAGTAACATTTTAAAAACTCAGCGGTGAACCCGTCTGATCCTGAAGCCTTTCCTGTTGTCAAATTCTTGATAACTTCTGAAATCAATTCGGTTTTTGAGTCTTTCCTACATGAGATTGTTAATCAGCTAAAGCCGTCTGGGTCTCCTTGTGATGCCATCTCTCCTCATCTTTTTAAATAAGTTTTTGATGTGGTTGACCCTGTTTTTCTAGTTTTTAATTAATAAATGTCTACAATCAGGAATTGTACCTGACTGTTTAAAGCATGCAATTGTTAAACCTCTTTTAAAAAGTCCTAATTTGGATCCAACAGTTTTATCTAACTTTAGGCCCATCTCTAATATTTATTTTTTATCCAAAATTTTGGAAAAAGTGGTTTTTCACCAGCTGCAGAGATTTTTGAATGACAATAAGATGTCTGATGTTTTCCAATCAGGTTTTAGAAAGTTTCCCTCTACACAAAAGATATTTTGAAGAAAGTTGGTTACCAAACGATCATATTTTTTTAATAGACCCTTTTCACATTTCCAGGTTCCTCAGCAGCGGAAGTCATCATAGATGGGTCAATCTATAGTGGTGAATGGGAGACGGCACTCTTTGTGTGATTTTAACTATATGAAACGTAAATATATACATTTTCTGCCACCATATCTTGAATTTTGTGATCGTTCTTAATGCATTTTATTAGACTGAATCATGCAGTGAAATTACACACTCTAAAATGCGCACTTGCACTGTTTAACCCGCTTCATCACCACGTAGGCTAATGTATGCGTGCACTCCGTAGGTTTTTTGTTTGGTTTTTGCAAAATACTCAATATTGTCAAATTGCACATTGTTAAAACAACAATTACAATATTAAATCACAGACGATATATATCGCACACCCCTTACTAACTACACAATCAATCTCTTAATTACACCGTGTATGCTTTTCTCTCTCTCCCGTTCAAATAGGTAGATCTGCGAGCGTGTAAAACTCTACTTGGGAAAACAAAAATGAGCTCAGAGCGGATTTTCATTTTTGGCTGGAGTAACCCTTTAATGTTTAAGCATATAGTAATATTCAGGGAATTGTGTGCTTCTATTTTAATATCAACAGTTTGGATAGGACCTTTTTCTATTCTAACATGGCAATGCCTGTGTATAAGGCTAAGGTTAAAAAAAGTAATGATTGATTCAGTTGGTGTGGAAGAACTTGACGGGTCTGCAGAAAGCCAAGTACTAGCCTAATCCCAGCTGAAGACCTCTGGTGTGACTTTAAAGATGGGGTACAATGCTGTTTCATGCATTCAGAGTTGTTTACGCTGTTAAAGTGTTGGATTCTCAATATATATATATTGTGTAAATATATATACACACACACACACACACGGTTAAAGATGAAAAGTAACCGATATAAATACTCGTTTGTTACTTGTGCAATTTGGCTGTTAAATGGTCTTTAAGGAATCTGTTAGGGAAATTTACTCATATATTTTATTCATATATTTCAATGTATTATGTTTTGGAATGTATTGTATGGGTCTGCTTGATTCTTGCTGCATAAAATCCCCGTAAGGGGTCTTAATAAGGTTTGACTTGACTTGCCTTGATTTTTTTAATTATATAGGCATCTCAAGTTTCTCAAGTGTGTTTGTTGACAAACATTTTATAAACAAGTCCCAGTTCGATGCTAGATTTGCACATCGATTGATTCTGAAAGATGGAGCAGTCCCAGCTATAAAAGATCCCTGTCATGATTCAGAACTACAGACGTTAAGTGAAACGTCATCAAATGTCTGTGTTTTGTTGGCAATCGCCGCAAGTTCTCATCACTCTTTAGCTCCGCCCACACGGGAGCTCGGCTGTTTTCAGAAACAATCGTAAAGCTGTATCTTTCGTCTATAAATATGATAAAACTAAATACTTTCTGGAAGATGTGAAGGATGCAGTACTACTCTATAGGTACTCAAGATTAACATGAGATTGGGTGAAACTGTGTGTATTATGTACCATTTAGATGCAGACATTGAGCCAAAAACTCATCACCAAGCACCAATGACTTGTACGTATGGGTACAGCCATTTCAGACACTTCCAAAACTGTTGCAACAAAGAAGGAAATACAATTTTTTAATACATGAATTATGTTTCCATCATTGTTGCCACAGTTTTGGAAGTGCCTTTTTCTGTTATAAAAAAGTGTGTCCCAATATTTTTGTGAATGTAAAAGTCATTGGTGTTCAGTGATGAGTTTTTGATGATTTAAACTCACTCCAGAGGTGTTCAGCTGGGATTTCTGCAGAGCAGTCAAGTTCTTCCACACGGTCTGAATCAATCATTTCTTTTTTAACCTTGCCTTATACACAGAGGCATTGTCTTGTTAGAATAAAAAAGGGGCTTCTGTCCAAACTGTTGCTATAAAATTAGAAGCACACAATTACCTAGAATATCATTACATGCTTAAACATTAAGATTTATAATCAAGGAAATTACTAAAGTAATCAAGCCTGTTCATTAAAACAAAACTTTAATACTTTAGGCAATTTAGTGCATCTTAAAGCAAAAGTCTGTTTGCAAAGCCTTGTGCAAAACTTTTGCCGATTTACAGTAAAATGTACCGAACAAGCAAATATAGCTCTACTAAGACATTCACATGCTTCAAATATAACCACAGTCCTATAGCGATTTTACTTAAAATGTGGTTTCTGCTAGCGTGCAAACAAATTCAGTCCAACACAGTTTCAGGACTCCAAAGGACAAAAATAAAGTCTAATAATTAAATCTCCTCGATGCTGGTTCAGTCACATTTCCATAAGAACTTTGGCTATGGATTTAAGACATTTTAATGATAGTTAAGATCTTAATTTTTACATAAAGGTTATGTGGATGTGCTACAAACAGTCATTAAAGATCTGTGGCGTGTACAGACCTCCAGAGAGGCAGAGGGCATAGCGACGATGCTATAGCACAATACTTTCTCTGAGGAAACTGGTATTTCAACAGCTACATAAAAAAATAACCACCAACCTCCTTGTTCCTCGTGTTTTATTCTCCAGGGGTCTGGTTCCTCGTGTTTTATTCTCCAGGTTTCTGTTTCCTCGTGTTTTATTCTCCAGGGTTCTGGTTCCTCGTGTTTTATTCTCCAGGTTTCTGGTTCCTCGTGTTTTATTTCTCTTGTGTTCTCCTCTCTCTCCTCTTTAACAAACACCATCTTCACTGCAGCAGCTCTCAGTTCAGCTGATACTCCTCCAGATATTCCTGCTTGATTTAACACATAGTCACGACTTTGAGAATATTACAGATCGCTGACCTGATTCAAAAACTGTATTTTTCTATTTACAGACACTATATTTCTAACCGTTTGTATTAAACCAGCATCACACCAAACCAATAGAGAGCGCGGTGAAACTACTCTTCTTCCTCTGAGGGTTGATGGTGTTTGACAAACACACGTGTGTTTTAGCGCCACCGCTGGACTGGAATCGAGAGGCGGGAAAATAACCCACATGGGAAATACTTTAGTAATTCATAGTAAATACTATAGTGTTTTTGAACCATATTATATTTACTATATATATATATATATATATATATATATATATATATATATATATATATATATATATACACTAGAGTGAAGTGTGTGTATAATATAGTATTCACAACACTTTGTTAATGCATGCTACAGCATACTGTAATATTAACAATAGTGAAATGATAAATTGTAATAAATACTGTAGTATACTTTAGTTTTTACTACGTAAACTGTAGTGTATTGTAGTATAGACTGTATTATATATCCTATAGTTGTAGGAATAACTTGGATAAAGAAATTTGTTTATATTACTGTAGTTGTTATATTACCACAGCAACTACAGAATCAACCAATCAATTCAAATAGTTTACTATAGTATTTTTTCATGTGGTAACACGGGGAAAATTACTACTGCATATGTCTCATTTCTTTATATTCACAATGTTTTTAAATAACTGATTGAACAATTCAGCTGTACAGGTGCTGGTCATATAATTAGAATATCATCAAAAAGTTTATTTCACTAATTCCATTCAAAAAGTGAAACTTGTATACTATATTCATTCATTACACACAGACTGATATATTTTAAATGTTTATTTCTTTTAATTTTGATGATTATAACTGACAACTAAAGGAAAATCCCAAATTCAGTATCTCAGAAAATTTGAATATTACTTAAGACCAATACAAAGAAAGGATTTTTAGAAATCTTGGCCAACTGAAAAGTATGAGCATGTACAGCACTCAATACTTAGTTGGGGCTCCTTTTGCCTAATTTACTGCAGCAATGCGGCGTGGCATGGAGTCGATCAGTCTGTGGCACTGCTCAGGTGTTATGAGAGCCCAGGTTGCTCTAAAAGTGGCCTTCAGCTCTTCTGCAGTCTTGGGTCTGGCATATCGCATCTTCCTCTTCACAATACCCCATAGATTTTCTATGGGGTTAAGGTCAGGCGAGTTTGCTGGCCAATTAAGAACAGGGATACCATGGTCCTTAAACCAGGTACTGGTAGCTTTGGCACTGTGTGCAGGTGCCAAGTCCTGTTGGAAAATGAAATCTGCATCTCCATAAAGTTGGTCAGCAGCAGGAAGCATGAAGTGCTCTAAAACTTCCTGGTATACGGCTGCGTTGACCTTGGACCTCAGAAAACACAGTGGACCAACACCAGCAGATGACATGGCACCCCAAACCATCACTGACTGTGGAAACTTTACACTGGACCTCAAGCAACGTGGATTGTGTGCCTCTCCTCTCTCCCTCCAGACTCTGGGACCCTGATATCCAAAGGAAATGCAAAATTTACTTTCATCAGAGAACATAACTTTGGACCACCCAGCAGCAGTCCAGTCCTTTTTGTCTTTAGCACATTCTGACGCTGTCTGTTGTTCAAGAGTGGCTTGACACAAGGAATGCGACAGCTGAAACCCATGTCTTGCATACGTCTGTGCGTAGTGGTTCTTGAAGCACTGACTCCAGCTGCAGTCCACTCTTTGTGAATGTCCCCCACATTTTTGATTGGGTTTTGTTTCACAATCCTCTCCAGGGTGCGGTTATCCCTATTGCTTGTACACTTTTTTCTACCACATCTTTTCCTTTCCTTCGCCTCTCTATTAATGTGCTTGGACACAGAGCTCTGTGAACAGCCAGCCTCTTTTGCAATGACCTTTTGTGTCTTGCCCTCCTTGTGCAAGGTATCAATGGTCGTCTTTTGGACAACTGTCAATTCAGCAGTCTTCCCCATGATTGTGTAGCCTACAGAACTAGACTGAGAGACCATTTAAAGGCATTTGCAGGTGTTTTGAGTTAATTAGCTGATTAGAGTGTGGCACCAGGTGTCTTCAATATTGAACCTTTTCACAATATTCTAATTTTCTGAGATACTGAATTTGGGCTTTTCCTTAGTTGTCAGTTATAATCATCAAAAGAAATAAACATTTCAGTCTGTGTGTAATGAATGAATATACAAGTTTCACTTTTTGAATGGAATTAGTGAAAAAAAAGCAACTTTATGATGATATTCTAATTATATGACCAGCACCTGTATATGATTTAAGATAGTATTTCATTAGTTTCTTGTGTTGAATTTTGTGCACTGGTGCGTTGGACAGGAGGTAATAGTGGAACTTGGGCCTTCATTGAGGGGAGCCCACAAAAATATATTGATAATCCATAATATTATCATGATGAAATGAGAATGAAATTACATAATTACATGCTGTCAGTAGGACAAAAATTTTGTACAAATTTTGTAATGCAAATTTTACCAGGGGAACCCTGCCAAAAAAACGTGTTTTACCCCCTGGAACATGATTTTTAACAGGAATCCCCCCTGAAAAGTGATTGGGCTAGTTTTGGGCTACTTCTTTTTTTTTTTTTTTTTTTTTTTTACTCATTCCACTGACCTTCATCAGGCATAAATTGTTAGTTTTAAAATATTATAGGCACAAATCTCATGTTTCTATAGGGAGAGCTTAGGATCTGAGGATTCACAAATGGTGCGTGATGGGAGGGGAATTTAGTATGAAGTTTATCTGAAAGTGAAAGTGAGTTGATGAATTAATTAATTTCATGTACAAACTGATCAGGTTGTGGGTCAAATTGGAGGCTACTCTTGACTAAACCCACAGTACAAAAGAATCATTTAAAATACCATAAACCTTGATATTATTATTTGTGACATTAGAATACAGTATATAAGTTGAACAATAATCTCTTTACCTTTTTTTTTAATTTCATTTAATATATTCAATTCAATGGAAGTGTGTCAGAACACACTTCCACAGTACATTCAGCATCTGCCTCATATTCGCGATCTCAACCATATTGACAAAACTTCCATTTCAGTGTCTTCAAAATCAATAGTTAGTTGGAACACTGGCAGCATATTCACACATCATTTTTAGTGAATTGTTGGCCTTCTGGAAAGTATGTTCATTTACTGTACATGTACTCAATACTTGGTAGGAGCTCCTTTTGCTTTAATTACTGCCTCAATTCGGCGTGGCCTGGAGGTGATCAGTTTGTGGCACTGCTGAGGTGGTATGGAAGCCCAGTTTTATTTGACAGTGGCCTTCAGCTCATCTGCATTGTTTGGTCTCTTGTTTCTCATTTTCCTCTTGACAATACCCCATAGATTCTCTATGGGGTTCAGGACTGGTGAGTTTGCTGGCCAGTCAGGCACACCAACACCATGGTCATTTAACCAACTTTAGGTGCTTTTGGCAGTGTGGGCAGGTGCCAAATCCTGCTGGAAAATGAAATCAGCATCTTCAAAAAGCTGGTCAGCAGAAGGAAGCATGAAGTGTTCCAAAATGTGAAATACAAAACTTGCTCTTATCTGAAAAGAGGACTTTGGACCACTGGGCAACAGTCCAGTTCTTCTTCTCCTTAGCCCAGGTAAGACGTCTTCTGAGTGGTTCAGGAGTGGCTTAACAAGAGGAATACGACAACTGTAGCCAAATTTCTAGACATGTCTGTGTGTGGTGGCTCTTGATGCCTTGACCCCAGCCTCAGTCCATTCCTTGTGAAGAATTCACTCAAATTCTTGAATCGATTTTGCTTGACAATCCTCGTAAGGCTGCAGTTCTCTCGGTTGGTTGTGCATCTTTTTCTTCCACACTTTTTCCTTCCACTCAACTTTCTGTTAACATGCTTGGATACAGCACTCTGTGAACAGCCAGCTTCTTTGGCAATGAATGTTTGTGGCTTACCCTCCTTGTGAAGGGTGTCAATGATTGTCTTCTGGACAACTGTCAGATCTAGTCTCAATCACTAAAATTTTTCCCTGATAATAAAATAACTTAAAATTAGGGTGCCTCACATACATGAGAAATATAACTTCATAAAGCTTGAAATGTCTACTTTTAAACAAACAAATTAAAAACAAATGCATTATGTAATCTGTGAAGCTTGTATTTCTCTTTAAAGGGAGAGAGTCAGCATCTTGCAGCCGATAAGAAAATATTAGTTTATAAATAAATAATTAAAATGTCTCCTTTTTCACAATTATTAGGCTACTTCTGCCTGTGCTTTGTGGCAAACTTAATGTGTGTGCTTGAGTGCGGAATATATTAAAGCTCATATGGATTAGACTGTGTTAATTTAATATAAACATGTGATTAGTTGAATGATGGCTTAAATGAACAACTACTAGTAACTAGAAAAATCTTATGTGGAGGGCAGACCTATTAAATACCCTCTAGTAGGGGTGCAACTATCCAGTGTTAGGGGGGTATGCAGCAAAAAATTTCGGCCCCCCCCCCCCCACTTTTAAATAATTAAGTCTGCCGGACATCATCATGTATGTGCTTAAAATAATAAATGTGTATTTTAAAGTATATCAGACAGCCACTGTAAGCCTACCATAATATATATATATACACACACACACATATATATATATATATATATGTATATATATGTACACACACACACACATATATACACATAAACACACACACACACAGATCTTTAAAGATAGAGAGAGATGTGACCCTAATTGCAGCTTACATGTCACCCAGCAGATGTAACTGTAGCCTGTATGTCTGACAGCACAGCTAACATGAACAGCTAATGGTAAAAAAAAAAAATAGAAAAAATCTATTTGTTTCCATGATAAACCAGCCTTATTGCATAAGTAATGTTTTCCAGCTTCTAGTCATGTATTTTGCATGCTACCTTATATTTACCAGTTGTTATTTTACTTTAATAAAACTGGGAAATGTCATGCATGGGATTGGTACCATAGGGTTTAACCAAAATCTAAATGTAGATATCAGCAACATTATTTTGCAGTAAGTTAGTAAACACTTGCCAGTCAACATTAATATTTGCAAGCCTCCAAGTTTGGTAGCAAATCTATGCATGATTCCACGGTAAACCAGAGATATTAAAGTTGTTTTCCAGATTCTTGTCATTTATTGTAAATGCTACCTTATATTTTTCAGTTTTCAGTTCAGCAACCTTGGTTTTGCATATTCTAAGCTAGCTACAATATCTGTCTGCTACATTCCCAGTGTTAGCAAACGCTAGCTGGTCTGTTAACATGAATAATGTATTTACAAGCCTCCACGTCACATTTTAAATCCTACCTGTTGCCTTTCACCATCCACTTATTTAGCTGATGTTGCATCCCCTGACATGCCATCTCCTTTTTGCTCTTTCTTTTTCTATTTTTAGCCCCCGATAGCTTTTTTGCTTTATCCATCTTTTTCGAGTTTCAACGACAACTCACTAACGTTACTGCTGCTCACTCAGCGCTCACGGCGCCCCGCCCACTCGCAGCTATGTCTAAATTCTATGTCTGGAATCTTATGAGGGCACCGGCGCCTAGCCTGTTAGTCCTCTAAAATTTATATAACTTTTTTTATATATAACTTTTATATTAATGTATATAACTTTTATTATAAAAAAAAAAAATTAACCATCGCTTTGGCACCC
Source organism: allo-octoploid hybrid of Carassius auratus x Cyprinus carpio (assembly GCA_024542945.1). Classification (NCBI taxonomy): domain Eukaryota; kingdom Metazoa; phylum Chordata; class Actinopteri; order Cypriniformes; species allo-octoploid hybrid of Carassius auratus x Cyprinus carpio. The sequence goes on from CM045002.1 coordinate 23,140,516, forward strand.
CCCATGGTGCGGCGCCCCTATGCGCTGCATATAGCGCATACCCACTTTTTGCGCCACTGCCCTCTAGAAATCAAAAAGTTTTTAAAGTATTTTATGTGAGTTTGTATAAATTCTGCTTTCAGAACGGTCCATAACAGAGAGATGTCCTAAAGGGGTCATATGATGCTTTTTTAAAGATCATTATTTTGTGTATTTGGTGTAACAGAATATGTTGACATGCTTTAATGTTCAAAAAAAACACATTGTTTTTCAAATACTGTACATTATTGTAGGTCCTCTATGTCCCGCCTCTCTCAAACACGTCATTTTCTATAAAGTCCCTCCTTCTGACAAGCGCAGTTTGCTCTGATTGGCCAACTGACCCAGTGCATTGTGATTGGCCGACCACACTAAGCACTCGTCGGAAATGTAACGCCCCTTTCCATAATTGCGAGATTCATCTTTCAAAATAAATGTAAAGACAGTTAATAATATCCTTTGTTTTACCATCAGCTCAAGCCCAAAAGGGAAACAGAGTCATGTGACAGACAGTGATGAAGCTCGTATGTGTTTGCAGTACACAAGCCACGGACGGTTAAGACAGCTGACTCCACTGTGTGACCGCGATGCACAAAAATCTGCATTTGAACATTTAATAGCAAATATTAAACTAATAACAAAACATACTTACAGTAGCTGATTCAGAAGCGTCAGATTGTCGTAGCAAAGTCAGAATTACCTCCTCTCCTAGGTTCACGAAACAGTCGTCCATAAAATGTGTTGCTGTTCTAAGTAATCTTTAAGATTCCTAAATGCATCTACTTTCAGAAGGCCAAATAAAGTGCTTTTGCTTTCACCTAGAAACACAGCATCTCCCTGACAGGGCTGCTTCAACACTAACTGCAGTTACTGAAACCACACCTTCTTTCTTTGCGTGAACATTTGGACAGCATTACGCAAATATTTCCACATAGTGACGTAGATTTGTGGAGGCGTGTTTGAACGAGCTGTTTTAGGGGGGCGTGGCAGAGTCTTAACTTTTATAAAGAATATCTCTTTGGATTTGAGACTTTAGCCTTCGCAACTTCACAGATATTCTTCATGAACCAAGAGCTTGTAATACTCCAAAGAGAAAGGAAAACATTTAAATCACATCATATGACCCCTTTAATATTGCTTGTTCCTCTTTCCACAAAAATGAAAATTGGAATAAAATTGACATTTTATGTTTTGAGAATGGTCAACCCTTCCTCCATTCTGCAGATGTTGGTCAAATCACAGAAAGTCTACAAAATATGTCATCTCCCAAAAACTTGGGTCTTTTTTGTCACGTCGGTAACGCAAGTGTAGGCTATTTCCCAAATTTGAATTAGTCAATGAAACACATTCATAGACGGATACATTTCTGATGTCTGGACTGTTTGGGATTTAGAAAAACATAAAGAGATGGTTCAATATATTGGTAATGAATACATTCTGTGAGAATTTTTATTTCAGGTTTTGACTGCAAATGTCACGTCAGTAACGCTGGAATTTCCCAATATTGAAACTAAAAATCACTAGGCCTACATGATGTCTTGGGACAGTTCTCATGAAATCCAAAATGAGCCAATATTTGGCATGACATTTCAAAATGTCTCACTTTCAACATTTGATATGTTATCTATATTCTATAGAGATTGCTAATGTGTCGTCATCATGACGTATTCCCAGTGGTGAACGCAAAGCATTTTGGGAAACCGCGGCACAAACATAACGCGCCAGACTTCTATGCATGGAGGGAAGAACGCTGTTATAAACTGGAATAGTCGTTCTCACGATAGAAGTGGCGTAAAGCTTAAGAACGGAATATCCTTTTATCGTTTTCCAGCGTGGAAAAATAATAGTACAAGCCATGTTTCAGAGGTGACAAATAGTTGACGAATGGCATGGATAACGTTAGCAGCAGTAAGGAGCCCAAGATTACCTTCGATAACACTCCACACGATGGTGTGTTCAAAACATTTTCACAAAGGTAAGTTACAATTACTCTCTGTAAATGTTATGTTGTGGGCAAATAACCAGTGTGTTTTGTTTGACTCAACCAGACCATTAGATTTGATGTTAGGCCAATGTTAACTGTTAAGTAGCATGAAATGGCTAGAAGATGAGCTTAAGTTACCAACGTACTAAAGCGTAACGTTAATCAGTTTTAAATGTTGTACATCTAGGCTACATAGCAATTTATTTGTTGACTGTGTTTGCAGGCAAACCTGCCTATGAAATGTTGGAGTGTGATCCTGACTGGACCCCTTCTCTGTACCTCGGCCATACTGAGGTCAAAGCTACGAACACAGACCGGTTCAAGCCCTTTTGGAGAATTATATACCATGCTCACATCTAATATGTAAATGTTTATTGTTTTCCAAAAGATTTTGTAATGTCTCTTCTCACATGTAATGATTTTTAGCCATGTCTGTAAATAAAATACACAAAGACTGAATGAAATTCTGCCTCCTTTATCTGTATTAAGGAATAATTGTGCAAAATCAGTGTTCTTTGGTTGCAAACACAAGTACATAACTTAAATAGTAGTAACAATTCAACTTAATTTCAGTTTCTTTACATATTTAACATGTAAATACATTTAAATGAATACATTTACATTATAAAAAGTCCATAGAAAACTTTGTGTTTGTATGCACTAACACTTAGTATCGTGTAGTTGTAAATATATGGGTGCTGGAAGTTGGGCAACAGTTTGACGTCCCTTGACCAGTCGCTCTGCTCGTAAGGATCCAGTCCTTTGATTCCCTTTTTTTTCTCGTCATATCTCGTCTTTGCATTAGGATTTAGTTTTAGGCGGTATGGTCCGACAATGTTTTCTTTAGTCCGCTGCATTTTGTACGATTATATTCTGTTTTTCACGCTAATGTTTCATAATTTTCATGCCAGAACACTAGCCTGCTATGCCAGCCCAGGTAAACTGGCCAAACATACCCATAATTCTTTGCGTTCCGATGACGTTGCCGCCCAGTTGGTCACATGTCTTAGCGATCTCTATTGTGAATAAAATATAAGTTTATAAGATTTGTAAATTATTCCATTCCTTTTTTACTCACAGTTTGTACAGTGTCCCAACTTTTTTGGAATCGGGTTTGTAATTTTCAGATGCAATGAAAAAAAAAAAAAAAAAAACGGGATAAACACAAACACGAAACTTGTAAATAGTTAACATAGCCTAGATTAACCCATAGTAACAAATTTTAACCGATGAATTTGTTAACCCACAGTAAAAAATTTTTAACTGATTAATTGCCTATTTTCGTTTTTTACGAACACGCTAAAAATAAATCAGAACAGAATAATTAAAACACACAGTTCTAATTGATAAATATAATTGCAGTATATAATAATATAGGGTTAGCTATAAACAAAAACAAAAAAACAATAATAATAATTTAAAGCGAAACATAAGGTAAGGTTGGGCTTATCTCTCTCATTAGGGACAAATCCAAATGTTTACATATTCGTGATGTTGCCCATTTTGAAGCTAAACTATTATTCATTAGGTAAAATAGGCTTTGTAGTTCACGCGTGTTTCAGTATTGACAGAAAAAAAATCATAATGAGCAAAAAATATGCCAAAGTGGGCCGCTGCTCATGCCAAATGTCATGGTGAACAGCTGCTGTTTCCAATAAATGTGCGTGCATGAGGCACCAGCGCGGTCAAATAGCTGAAACAGATAAAACTCCATTTTTGGTAACACAGTAAAGGCATAATTCGAAAATGCAAACTGTTAGCAGTTTGAAAAATCAAGAATAATAGCAGAGTTAATAAGAATTAAAGCTGCAAGCAGCGATTACCGGGGTTCGAGCTTTTACCAGGGCTTAAAAGGTGTTATGGTTTTAAGGTCTCGGCCAACCTGGATGTATGTCTGACAGTAGAACACATCTAAACTGGAGAATAGGCTCACACATACACACACACAGAAATGAAATGGTTAAACTATTATATTAATAATCATTAAGCATTTCTACACACACACACACACACACACACACACACACACATACAGAGACAGTCTTCTCTTTTCAAGTTTGTATGTCATTGGCAGGTTTCATTGTAATCATAATCTGGCATAATTGTAAAAACTTATATTTGAACAAAATGCTAAACTTTGATTCAATGCGATTTTAAATGTTATTGCAGTGATTTTAAAATGTGTACAAGCAAACAAATGAAAAGAACTGTTTTTGTTCATTTTATCAGCCCATTAGTGGTCTTCCGCTGCCATCTAGTGGTTATGAATGCAATTTCTCATACAACACTGTGTTTTTAAGCTTTATCACTATTTTAGTGTTATTTTTTTGCCCAGTCTCTCTAAAAATGTGCATGCTTGTTTAGAATGAATGCAAATCTAATGTATGTGTGAAAATATGAGGGTTTTTTTAGCAGTCTGAAGCCATTTAGAACAGATATAATGTGTTTTTGAAGCCTTATGGACAGTTATAGCACCACATATAGTCCGATCCCCATGAAACTTTGCATGCTACTTAAGAGTCATCTGACATATGTTCACACTAAATTTCTTAAAGTTTTGAGTTTTTGTTTAGGTTTTATAGGCTTTTGGTTACATGTGGCCACACCCCTTTTCTAAATGAGCCCTTATAGCTAACCAAAGGACAAAATTCAACATTTTTTCGATAATTATTGATCTAGTGAGTCCAAAGAATATTACTGCAGTGGTTTGGTTCCGATCGGGCGAAAAACCTAGGACAAGTTCACAAAAGTATGTTTTTGACATATTTGTGAATGTTTAATGAACGATTTGATTGACAGCTTCACCCCCAGAGGCAAAGTTGTTCGCAATGAGGAGATCTATCATATGATCTGAAAGTCTAGTGTTTGTGTGAATGTATGAACATGTTCTACAAATGGTGGTCATTGTCTATTAAAATTTTGTGTTTTTGAGGCTTTTTCAACTGTTATAGCGCCACCTATAGACCAATCTCCATAAAACTTTGCATACTTGTTAAGAGTCATCTGCCACATGTTTTCACCAAGTTTCATAAAGTTTTGACTATTTGTTTTGGTTTTATAAGATTTGGGGTATGTTGGGCCACTCCCATTTTCTAAATCACCCCTATAAAGCTAAGCAAAGGACAAAATTCAACATTTTTTCGATAATTATGGATCTAGACAGTCCACAGAATATTACAGCAGTGGTTTGGTTCCGATCGGGCGAAAAACCTAGGACTAGTTCGCACAAGTATGTTTTTAACATATTTGTGAATAATTAATGAACAATTTGATTGACAGTAATGGTTCTTGAGGCAAAGTTGTGCATTATGAGGAGATCTATCAAATGATGTCCATATTTCGTGGATATGTGAATCACCATGTGATTACAGAGCCAAAAAACTCATTAGCGCCAACTAGTGGCCGATTTCTTTCAAAATTCTTACAGACCTTTAGGGCCATGAGTCGAACATGCCCACCAAGTTTCGTTCCGATTGACCTCCGTTAACCTTGTCTAATAGTTGCTTAAAATTAATTGGCCAATGGCGGCCATGTTTTTTGAGATACGCGAATGTCCTCATAGACGATTGTGCCCCTTCAGACAAAGAAACTGCATTCCAATTTTCAAGTCGATCGGACTAATGGTTGAATAGTTATAGCCATTTATGTGTTTTTTCTGTCTTATAGCGCCCCCAAGTGGTAGAGGTGCGCATTTTTTTTTATTTGACCAAAGATTGAGCTTATACACATTTGTCCCGAGTTTGATGAAGATATGTCATTCCGTTCAAGAGTTATAGCTAAAATAACATTTGGCTAACGTTAGCATAGACGCTTCTTGGTGTACTGTTTCGCGTAAGAATCGAAATTTCAACTTTTTTTCGATAATTATTGATATTGAGTGTCCAGAGAATATTTCTGCAGTGGTTTGGTTCTGATCGGGTGAAAAACCTAGGACTAGTTCGCAAAAGTAGGTTTCAGATATAACTCAATTTTGCGAGAAAACGATGCGCCGTAGAGCGAAAAAACCAGCAGAGCAATTTTGTTCGGGCTAACCCAAGGATTGCAACGATGCCATGTTTTTGAGTCTACGACAAACGGTTTACGAGCTACGGCCAAAAATGTCTGAAAATTTAGTTTTTTGCGCTGTAGCGCCCCCGTTAGGCCGATTGGGCCGGTTCTTTGCGCCTGAGTAGCGAGCAAGACTACTACCTTTTGACCAAGTTTCAGCTCTCTAGGCCTTACGGTTTGGTCTGCCCGTTCAGTTTTAGGGCGGAAGAATAATAATAATAATAATAATAATAATAATAATAATAATAATAATAATAATAATAAAAATCCTAACAATTACAATAGGGTTTCAGCACTTCGTGCTCGAACCCCTAATTATTTCTAAATACTGGACCGTGGATACATGGAACTCGAAGGATTTATTTTTTATTTTTTTGCCAAGAACAAACCAAAATTAAAACATTTAAACATTTAGCTTTTAATCTTTTAATCTTTATATATATATAATGACTGTTTAAAAACAATAGCATGCAGTAAGAGCCTTGGTGTAATGGTCTTTCTTTTCATTTTTGAGGCGTAGACTATAGCCTAAGACTATCCCACATTTGGAAAATATCTCACTGTAAATTTTCTAATGGTTTTTAAGTATGTTACAATGTTATATTATAATGTTACTCAAAACAACTAATGTTGTTTTTCTTCGTCATTTTATCTGTTTAGAAACCAACGGTTTTACAATTACAGTTTGCAACCCATCCCTTTGCGCCACCTGACGGTAGTTTTGCGAATAACTTTAACACGTGACTGACTTGCAGTAAATGCTGTGGCCCTGCGGCGGCGGTATTATACAGTAGGTGGACAACCAAAATGCCTATGTCTACCAGTGTCATCAAAACACATGATCGGTGTACACATAGTACCAACATCTACCAAGTTTTATACATTTCTGTGAGTATACTGTCAATACTACTTGATACTGTAAGAACTGAATCAAAATGACACATAATATTTAATAAATAAATGTCATTAACTCTTTATTACTGTACTGATTAAATAGTCTAAGCTTACAGTCTAATTAAATTCATAGTTCACTTCTTTAGATTCTAGTGAGTGAGCCACTTTAGTTTGGCATCATATTACAGTCTTTGTTTATTGGTTCAGTTTTTTCCCAAATACATCTGCAGTACCGATGAAAGGTTTACATATTCGTTATGTGCTGTTATCCTGTTTAAAACTTAAGACACCTTCAGCATTTCTCACATTATCAGTTTATTCGCTGTAGTTTAGAAAATGGTAATAAAACAAACTCATCTTGATAATCACAAATGTATTACAGTCAAACCAAAATTTATTCAGACACCTTCAAAATTTCTCACATTATCACAGTTTATTAACTATAGTTTAGAAAATGGTAATAAAATATGACAAGAACTTAAGAGTTCAACTATCTCAGAGCAGATCTTGATAATTTCTGATAACTTTGATAGAAAGGTATATAATATGAAAGTTTTAATGTCATTGCATTTATTGTGTAGATTACCACAATCAATATATATATAAGATGAAACATTTATTGAAAATATTCCTAAATGTCTGAAAAAATATTTACTACTTGAAAAGGAGAAACTGAGCTTTGCAATGTATATGCTTTACCTTAATGTGATCATCTTGTATCTAAGTTACTATTATTGGTTAATTTTGACCAATTTTGAAATACATAATGAATACTGCTGAATACTTTCTATATGTAATCTCATTAACTCTGTCTTGTTTCAGGGTGCACGTAATTTAAATCCTGTCCCATATAATGCAGAGTATGTGGGTTTCAAACTGCAAATGGACCAGAATGAAAAACTTTGCATGTTTGGCGTGACCCATGAAATAGCCATTGATGGCTTCGGCAAAAAAATTGTTGGATGTTACACCTTGCCAATAAAAAACAATTTATGAAGAGTTGTAGAAGTAAGACTAAGATTTTCTACTCTAATATTTCCATATTTTTGGTAAACTCAGTGATAACAAAGTTAACTATGTTTTATTTTCCTAGAAATGCTGTCCTTTCCCATGGGATGTGGGATCAGGTCAGAGTGGACCATGGTAGACCATTTGGGGATTATTTTGCAATAATGACCAGATGACAACATTGTCCCTTACATACTGCCCAATATAGATTATAGGCAATATTTTATGAGTAAGTGTTTACCCATAGACTATAGTATGGTTGCTATTTTAATGTACATATATGTATGTGTGATGACTGGGTGACTGATTACTTGCTTCTGCATACACTGCATCTAAAATTTGAAATTAAAATTGGTTTTAAAATTATAAGTCTGTAGCACGTCACCTACAAATAACCACTTTCTAATGCCTTGGACCAGATCAGAAGACTTTGTTTGCTCTCGAACCCCTTTTAGTTAACTTCTTGAAATAAAGCAGTTTTTACTCAGATACTGACCCTTTGTGTGTTATTTAGTTAGGTAATTATTTATATTTAAATTTAAAATTAGATATTCAACTCCTTAGTTATCCTGTTAGATCTTTTCTTAGTTCTGGTACTCCTTATTTACTTAGTTTCATTTCTAGCTTGGTTTGGTTTATAACCATCTTTAAACAAGTGTTCCTTTTTCACATAAATGGTACAACCAGTTAACACTTACAACCCAAATTACCGTTATAGGACTCAATAACCTTTGTGTTCCTTTTTTTTCCAGAACAATTTCAATAAAATTTGAAAGAAAAAAAAAAAACAACAGTTTGGACAATAAACTTCAAATAAAATGTCTTATGACAACCAATCAGAGTTCCTTCCAATTAACGGTCTTTGATGGAAATGACTCAGGTAAATAAACAAGAGTTTAGCTTAGTTCAGTGTCCTTCGTACTCCTGTTTCAGTGTTAAGTTAAAGAACGCAGATACGCAAACTCCAAGATGAAAAGGGAGGGAAAAAAACGTTCTTGTTCTCAGATTTGATAGTATCCAGGGAAGGGGGAAAAAATTAGCACATGTGGTCCTACCACTTCACTGAAACATGAAATGTCATCCAAGCTCAAGAAAACCCGGGTTGGCCTGCCAGTTTCCAATAAAATAGAGAAAAGAGTGGAGGAAAAAGCAGAAAAAAAACCCCACCTTGCAAAGACAAGGCAGAAAAATCACAATTAATTACAATGAATTCCCATTTAACAACATGAACATTTTTCAGATGATCACTTTCAACACAAACGTTTTAAAATGCATCAATACACATTTCCTAACACTTTTTACACATTTCTTTAACAGAAATATAACTATATTAACGAAGAATAACGTCTTCGAATGACCTATGTGCACTTGATTAGCTTATAACCCGTAGCACATGAGACCGCATGGTTAGCAAAAAGTCAATTTATCACTTCACTCACATTTCTTAACATATTTCATAAAAAATTATTCATCACAGCATCATTTAAGAACACTTATCTCCGCAAAAGACTAAATTATGGAAAAACATTACTAAACATGGTAGCTTATGAGCTCACTTACCAAGAATAAAGTGATAACAGTTAGAAATAACCTCCAATGAATCAAGGCAAATCTGTTTTATGAAGTTTTCATCAGATGAATCAGCTTATCTTCTCGTTTAAGCCTTTGAGTCAATACAACCGCGATTAGAACCGTTTAAACAACGCTTTCCTGCTAGCTAGGGATGGGTAGATCGACACCTAGTGTCGACACACGTTTGGAGTTTTTGACACACTAGTGCTTCGAAACAGTGGTCCGGAGCATTGCTTGAAATGAGTCTGTCACGTGACCTGTGAAAACGACGCTTCATTACCTCACTGAAACGTCACGCTAGGCTCAAATACAAAGCGCTTTGATTGCACTGTCCCATACCTGCGATCCATTTAGTGCAATGTTATAATTATATCAGTCAACATGCTTGTATGTATGTAGTGTTTACGTGGTGTATCGTTGTTAATTACAGTACTACTATTAAAAACAATGACATGTGAATGTCTGTTAACTGGATGAAAATTAAAAAACCTTGCGGGCTCAACCACTAGCTGTTCCCAAAAACTATAAAAAAGGATACTTCCTTAACCACAAACATTTTCGCTGCTTTAAACGCCATCCTCTGTTGTCAACAGCTCACATTGGCGAGAAAAAATATATTTTTGCAAAATATATTACAGTTTTTCTGAATTGCTAAAACACATTTCTTGAAGCCATCACTCATTTTCTCAAAACTTTAAACACAAATCCAAATACTCAAACTAAATTCACGAAACCTCTGACTCTTCCATCAAAATAAAGCAATCACTGCAAGACCATTTCACTTGGACTCAAAATCAAACGCTGCTCTCAGATCACACACACACACACGCACGAGTCAATCAAGAAAACACTACAGAGCATTCATTAGACACTACAGAGAAAAATGGAGAACATAGCATTCAGAACATTACAGAAAAAGTATATTGTATTGAGTAAACAAAATTTCAATTCTGTAAAAAAGTAATCGCAACTTAGTATGGTGAATATATTGTATAGGCCTACTGTATGTATACTCCAAGAATACAATTGTGCTGTATATTGAATAGTACTGAATGTTGGTATATATTCAGTACTTGGATACTGCAAAAATATTGCAGTCAAACTGCAAAGGCCGAAAAGGTCAATTCAAACTCTAAATGAGTAGTATTGTTACAGTACACTAAAATACTGTAAGTTTCAATTGTAAAATCAGGGTCAATAAGAGATTACATTTTTTTTTCCAATTGCTAACACACAATTTTTCAAACTAGTCTGGTTTTATCAAAATACTTAACACAATTCACAAAACCACACACCCAAACTGCAAAATACCTCATATATCCTGCAAAATGAAGCACTGCAACCGAAACTACACATAGCATTATCAAAATCAAACTTTTGCATGAAATGGCACACACTTCATTCATATTACCAGATTTTTGCCTAACCAACTACACACTGTTGGGCATAATGAAAAGCACCCGCATCTTTAGTATGCTTTGCCATAATACTAAAATATGTATCAGGTTGTTCACATGCACAGAAATATTTGCAGATACACACACATGCTGTTGCAACTTTTTTTTTTTTCACTACAGTAGTCAGTGCAACATATGCACAGCAGATATATTTACATGGGACTGAACAAAAATATTCTTACAAAAAACAGTAAAATGAAAAAGAAAATTTCAGAAAAAATATATTACAGTAAAAAAAACCACAACGCCTCGTCAACATCACAAAGAACTCTTCTATGGGGTTCAGAAATGGTGAGTATGGTGGGAGGTATTGCACGAGAAATGTTGGGTGGTCAGCAAACCAGTTTTGGACTGGGGCTGCACGATGAAAGCTCATGTTGTCCCATACTACAACGTACCAGTTTCTTTTGATGGTCTGCATCATTCATACATGGTATGAGAATGTTGTGAAGTCTGTCCAGAAATGTGAGAATATGGGCTGTGTTGTATGGTCCAAGGTTGGCATGACGGTGGAGGACACCATGCATACTGGAGATGGCAGCGCACATTGTGATGTTCCCACCACGTTGGCCAGGAACATCTATAATGGCTCTGTGGCCAATGATGTTTCTCCCCTTTCTTCTGGTCTTTGCTAGGTTGAACCCAGCCTCATCTATAAAGATGAACTCATGTGGGATTGCATGAGCATCCATTTCCAGTACTCCCTAAAAACAAAGAACAAAAATCAGTCAATATGGTGTTATCCAGAACACTGGGAAACAATGTTGTGTGTAGTGTACTGCAGTCAATATAGTACTTACATCCACATATGCTCGTCTGAACTCTTTGTTTCTTTAAGAGTTTCTCTCAAACGGCACCTTATAAAGTTGTTTCATTCTGATTTGGTTTCGCTTGAGAATGCGAGCCAATGTGGACAGACTGACTCGTTGAATGTTGTTGAATAAGTTGTTGTCTTGGATGATGTGGCTTTGAATTTCTCGTAATCTGATTTCATTATTTTCCAAAACCAAGTTTACAATGGCAGCTTCCTGTACCCCGGTGAACATTTGACCCCTTCCTCCACCATGGTGTCGTCTCTCGGTCCTTTAGAAAAAATAAAATAAAAATATATATAGGGCTTGGACAATGCAGCCTAAATATTTTCCCCCACAGTAGAGTACATTGTACAGGAAACCTGTACAGTTCATGAATGGCTGATGTCATACACTAAGAAAACAGGTGTCACCCAACTGATATACTATGACATGGGGTATACTACATGTGTACTACATGAAATTTTGGTTACATACCTGTTCTCCAGTCTAAAGGTCCGGATGACAGTAAAACGACTCAAGTTTGGCTGCACTCTCTGTCCAGCCTCACGCATTGTCAGCCCATGGTCGATGACGTGATCTACTAAGGTTGCTCTGATTTCATTTGAAAGTGTTTGTCTTCTTTGGCCATGAACTCATCTACCTGCTCTACCCCTACCTCTCACTCTTCCTCCCCCCTTATTCTCAACCTCCCTCTTCCTCTTCCTCTCTCTGCAATGACTTCCATTGTTATTGTAAAAAAAAAAGGTTCTCACCTGTGGTCTTTTCAAAGTGCTTACATCCTGATTGAAGTGTTAACAATTAACCATTGAGGTGTTTGGCCAGGTGGCACATGTAATTGGCCAATTAGCTCATGTAGTGTCATTTTGAATGGCAGTGTTTTGAAATGGCAAACATGTGACTTTATGTCAGATTGTTGTGTCTTATGCAGAGAACTGTGTTCAGTGCATTTAAACAGTGCCACACTGTAAAAAAAAGTCTGTAGTTTTTACAAAATAATTTTGGCAGCTGTGGTTGCCAGAATACTTTTGTAAAAAATACAGAAAAACTGTAAACACAATTACGGCCAAAAACTGTAAATTTTACAGTATAAAACTGTTATTTACAAACAAGAAAATTTTAATGTAAACCAGTAAATTCAACAACGCACACTGCTATTAAAATCTGTTTTGTACCTTTAACATACTGACAACCACCATAATAATGCAGGTGGTAAAAGAGAAAGCCACATGAAGAATTGAAGTTCATCACAAGTAGCTTCGCCACAAGCAGAAGTTTATATTAATATATAGAAGGTGCACAAAGTCATTCATGCAAACACAAAACACCATCATGGTGACACACGATACTTAAACAATTCAATAAACTTTCATTAAACAGCAGAAGATGTAACATAAAGCCCAAATGTACAACTGATAACAAAAAACTATTAAAAAACATGATTATTTAAACAAAATACTTTCAAATGTGGAGCGTCACACAGGGAATTCTGGGAATATCAGTTTACAGTTTTTGACTGTAAATTATACATTGATTTGTTCTTTTTTTATTTCTAAAAACTGTAAAATTAACAGCATTTTACTGTAAAATTACATGAAATGTCTGGTTAGATCTTTTACAGTTTTTCCCTGTATATAGTACAGGAACTTACTGTTAACCTATTAACACTTTTTTTTTGTAGCGTTTTTACAAAATTGTACAGTTAAAATGACACTTATTTTTTACAGTGCATTTTGAAATACAAAATGTGTGTAAAGCAGAAAATGTGTTTAGATTTTTGGAGACTTGAGAAGAAGTTTTGCTCTCTGTGTGTCAGTTTAAATAATTGTGCTGTGCATGTCATTTTAGTGTGTTAGCAATTGGAAAAAAACTGTAATTCTGTCTCAGCATCATGCCTTTGTGCTTGAGTCCGGCCTGAGGACTTTGTCCACATCACATAATGTTGTCTTTTCTGCTAGACATAGAGGAAAAAAACCCTGTGGTCTGACAGATATTGTTTGTATCATCATTCAGTCACCTGTGACACTTGTGCTCTCTGAACTGGCTCATATTTTGTACAGTTGGTTTGATCACATCATTTGAAACAAGTCTGAACAATTTTAAATCATTGTGTATAAACAATGACAACTGTGCTTTAGTTGTGTTTAACTTTTCCCGATTGTGTTTAGAATTTTGTTACACAGATGCATCACAGTGTAATAAGTGTTTAAGTGAAAGAGAATGTGTTTAGAGTTTTGCAAAAGAGTGCATGAGATTTGCAAATAGAGCCTAACTGCCTGAACGTGTTGAAGGTTTAGCAGAAAGAGTCCTTTATTCGACAAACTGATTTAAGAATTGGGTTCAGAGATTGGGGTTTAGTGTTTTAGCAATTCAGAAAAACTATAAATGCAATAACTGCATTTGTATTTGTGCATTTGTGTTTCTTAACAATGTGCATGGTTGTGTTCTTTTGTAAGGAAGATACAAAAATGGTGCAATGAAAAATGACAGATCTAATTTATTGGCGTATTAAACATTCTAATTATGTGAAAAGACAAGTTTGATGCAAGTAAAAATGAAGGAAATAAAGTCTTTATTGTCATTGTATTGTGCAAAATACAATTAATTTGGCAAACTTTATCACTGCACACACACATGCAGCCTTGCTATGACACATTTGCTTATTAAATAGACAATTAAACCTAACAATGACATCTCAATGAACAAAACATCTAAATGATACAGTTATTGACCACCAAATGGCGGTGAAGAGCAACTGTGTCAAAAGCTTCGAAGCGTCAACACAGTTTGTTGTAAAAGCCTCACTGCTGAATTTCTTCAGCAATATTTGATCTCTAAAACATTAAAATAATAATAAAATATTATATGTGCATTATAATAATTCTTTTTTTTTTTTACAGGTTTAATATGGGCTTTAGTAACCTTGGTTACAAGTCAGTTTTTATTGGTTTTTACCATATGTGATGAATGCATTCAAAATGTGACCTTTTGAAACACCTTTATGTACAAAACAGACACTCCCACTGTAAAGTACACGGAGGTGGGAATGTTTGTTTTGTAAATTTTTATTTGCATGGATATATTAAAAGTTCAAAGATGACTACACTCTTCTGGTAATAGCGTTTATGAACCTAACCTAGTTTTCTTCTTTTTTCTCCTTCCCATCTCTGCAAATACATCCTCTTTGATGGCGAAAAGTCATCTGGAGCTCTGCTTCCAATAAGCAGAACATGTGACAAAGAGGATAACTAGAATAGTGAAATTCAGAACGGTACTATCATGGTAATATACTAAGTAATAACTTGCATGTTGATGAGCTGTGGTGAATTTCATCATAAACTTGTTCAATGTCTATTCCAACCCAAAACCACAAACCTTGAGTGCCAGGGGTATCAACTTGACTATCGGTTAAAATTATGTTTTCATCAGCACCCATAGCAAGGGATTCTTTTACTTTGGTTGTCATGGTAGGCAAAGAGGCCTCAGACTCTTCAAAAGGGATAACCAATGCCTTGTCCTGTACTATTTTGTCACCCTCAAGTTGTCCAAGGAAAATAGTTCTGTGGAAACACACACACCAGCACATCGTGTCTAACAGATGTTTTTAATACTCTAAACACAGACATTTGTTGCCCTGGTGTTAATAGGCTAACAATGATTAAAACAGTTTAACGAGAACAAACCTTAAAAATCCTGGCCAAGTTGTCCACTGTAACGTCATCCTCTCGAAGTACTGCAGACAAAGTGCCCCTTCTCAATGTGTAAGTTGTTCCCAAAGACATCTTGTACTACTTTCAGGATCGAGAAGAAACTGCGCCAATTTAAGCGATTGCAGTGCCATATCTGTCACATCCGTTTGACGTGCGATAGCGCCAGTGCGCCCCTTAGAGGTCGTTTTATGTCAATACTTTGATAAAGAATTTGACTGAAATAATATAAGTTTGTTATGACCATTCAGCCCTTGGATTGTATTATTTCTTAAATCATTATATAAGTTTATTATTTGACTGAAACATTTACAATAGTTATGTTTGCAAATGTATATTTGCTTATTTATCCCACTTTTAAAATGAGGTTTTGTCATTTTACATGACCAATATAAAAGGTTAGCCTACTAATGAAATGAGCAGACATTCTGCACCAGGAACCACTGTATAGGCTTATCATATAGGCAACAATTTGTAATACTGCAGATTTCTGTATTTATTTACTAAATGTAATGGTTAAGGTTTGTATGTAGCCTACATATTTAAAAACAACCTTGGTAGAACACAAACTGTCCTTTACCAAGTTTGTTTGTTATAAAATTGCACCGTCATTTATTTTTCAACATTAGACACATCAGGACCAAATCAAAGATTTTCAAGACGTTCATAGTCATTCAAATCCAAACAAAAATAACTAATATCACCATCATTGCACAATATTTAACATTACATTTCAGCAGCGTAGTAGGCCTAACTATTCAGCTACAGCTCTACAGTACAAAAATGAGGCAATTTTATTCCTAATAAGAATATTTATTGTTGTCAGCCACTTTAACATTGTGAATACACAGTTTGAACATTAACATTGCATTGTGCTTACATACAGGTAAATGAAAACTTAGTTTAAATTAAAATGAGTTATAACAAAAGTTAGATAACTGTACTGTACTTACATGTAAAAAAAAAATAACCTTACTCAAAGATTAAATTAAAATGTATTATTGCGGCATATAAAATTTAAAACTAATCCAAAGCCGCAGCAGGCTAAGACATGTGGGTTTACACTGAAGACGCGTCACGCTGAACCATTGCACATGATGGGACGTCTTTATTGTTCCATTTCACAAGCTTAGCAAGAACCAGCACTTACTTGAATTGATGCATTTCATAAACCGTGCAAAGATACCTCAGACAGTGCAGAAACAGAAGATGATAATGGCGACGGTCGACAGAAAGTTTCTCCACACGCTCACCCTGCAGCCATAATCCAAACACCCGCCCCACACAGGTGAGCACACATGCATTAATACAGACACCACACCCCCAGTGACACCCACAGTAACCAATGACGTCACTATGCACGTGCACATACACAACAGTGTAGAAAGAAAAGGAGGAAATATCATGAAAGACTAATCAAACTCAGATGTATGGCTCCTACATGTATTAACATTAATTAATATTTAATTTAGTGATTCCCCTGCGTAACCACTAGAGGGGACCTGACACTTTGAGAACCACTGCTTTAAACAATCCTAATTCATTTTTACATTTATTTTCATTAATTCATTTAAATTGTACCGACATTTGCAATTATATGTTTCAGAAAACACTTTGAGACTATTATAAGTATAAAAACATATATAACACACCTAATGCATGGGATTCATATCAGGAAAATGTGGAAAAATCTCTAAAAAACATTAACACATAACTTACCAGCAACACAACATCAGATGAGCATCTAACTTGAGCATCTGTGATAAAGTAATACAAAAATACACACACAGGTATTTATCTTCTGCAGGTTAAATGTCCTTAAATTGTTTTATCAGGGTTGGAGCTAAACTCTGCAGCGCATTGTCTCTTTAGGGCAAGATTTGCCTTAGGACTCTGTCCTTTTTTTTTTTTTTGATAAATCATTATCTTTGTAATATAATATTTTTGCAATTTTTTGGTTGGTTTTTTGGTTGAGTCGTTGTGCTCTTGGAGTGATTTTGGTCAGCCGGCCACTCCTGGGAAGGTTCACCACTGTTCCAAGTTTTCTCCATTTGTGGATAATGGCTCTGACCATGGTTCGCTGGAGTCCCAAAGCCTAAGAAATGGCTTTACAACCCTTTCCAGACTGATACATCAACTATTTTGTTTCTCATCTGTTCTTGAATTTCTTTAGATCGAGGCATGATGTTTCGCTCTTTAAGCATGCTTCACTTTGTCAGACAGGTTCTATTTAAGTGATTTCTTGATTCAACAGGTCTTGCAGAAATCAGGCCTGGGTGTGGATAGTGAAATGTAACTCAGCTTTCTAAAATAATGTGGTTAACATTAATGTACAAGTAATGAAGATGAATTCTTAAGTGCATCTGACATAATTCCACACAAGTACATTAAATAAACTAAAAATCTGCATTTCTTGTATATCCTACACAGCTATGTTTTGACCAGAGAGCAGGTGACCCAGCTCAGCTAAAAGAAACAGGAATGTCGTGGACAGCTATCTCTACTTGTTTAGGTGTGAGTTGTCGAAACATACGAAGACGACGCCTTCAGTATGGCATTGAGATTAATTTCAGCACAATTTCAGATCTTGACCTCGATGCGCTGATTCATTCAATCA
This sequence comes from allo-octoploid hybrid of Carassius auratus x Cyprinus carpio, assembly GCA_024542945.1. Classification (NCBI taxonomy): domain Eukaryota; kingdom Metazoa; phylum Chordata; class Actinopteri; order Cypriniformes; species allo-octoploid hybrid of Carassius auratus x Cyprinus carpio. The sequence goes on from CM045002.1 coordinate 23,158,632, forward strand.
TCAGTCAAACACTTAAAGCCGAAGTTACAATTGTCCAAAGCAAGAGTACTTAGCTTTTATATAAAATATAAATATTTTATTGTGTCATTGTGATGTATGCTTATACTGATGAGCCTGACATTGTTCAATTGCATAGGAAGTCTGAGAAGTAGAGGACTCTCTATCCAAAGAAGACGTGTCCGGGAACGACTGGCAGCAGTGACCCTGTTGGCACCATATGCAATTAGGAGAAGGGTATATAATGTTAGAGGACCAAATGATCTTTGGTATGTATTACAATGACATTATTATGTATCAGTCATATAATGTATGTATGTATCATGTTTGTACAAATCCTTTTTTAATAAATTTTTTTAGGCACATTGATTCAAACCACAAATGAATTGCGTGGAAATCATGGGTGCATTGATGGCTATAGTTGGACTGTTATTTACCCTGAGTGCTGTACAAACAATAGAGTATATACAGTACTCATCCAAGTGCACAAACACACACACCTGGAGCAATGGGCAGCCATTTTTTGCTGCGCCACCCGGGGAGCAGTTGGGGGTTTGGTGCCTTGCTCATGGGTCTCACCTCAGTTGTGGTATTGAAGGTGGAAGAGAGCACTGATCATTCACTCCCCCCACCTACAATCCCTGCCAGACCTGAGACTCAAAACCATTAGGCCACGACTGCCCCCAATGTTATTACCCAATCTACTAGTAGATAAGTTAATAACAGGCAAGAAAGGAAGGGATTTATGCAGTAATTTTGCAAGAAATTAATAAGCATTTTAAAGGACATCTATTAGGACTTCCTGTACCTTCAGTTTCAACCAAGAGGGTTCTTCAAAAAGACAGAAGAAGATTTTCTGTATTCCTTTTGGATGAACCTGGTTGATTCAATTAAGGCTATATCATTGCAGAGAAGCTCTTGTAGGTAAACTGTTGAGGATGATAAAAAAATGACCTTTGAAAAGGAAGCTGGATTTTCCTGCATTGCCTCCAGAACCCCCTGAGTTTTCAAACCTTCTTTGAATCTGTTGAGTTAATATCAACGAATTACTAACTGGAATAAAAGCCATTGTTAAGAAAAGGCACCTAGTTTTAATTTCATCAGTTATTTAATCACTTTATGCATCACAAATGTGACCCTGGACAACAAAACCAGTCATAAGGGTCATTTTTTTTAAAAATTGAGATTCATACATCATCTGAAAGCTGAATAAATAAACTTTCAATTAATGTATCGTTTGTTAGGATAGGACAATATTTGCCAAGACAACTATTTGAAAATCTGGAATCTGAGGGTGCAAAAAAGTATAAATATTGAGAAAATCGGCTTTAAAGTTGTCCAAATTAAGTACTTAGCAATGCATATTAACTACTAATCAAAAATGAAGTTTTGATATATTTACAGTAGGAAATGTACAAAATATCTTTATGGAACATGATCTTTACTTAATATCCTAATGATTTTTGGCATTAAAGAAAAATTGATAATTTTAACCAATACAATGTATTGTTGGCTACTGCTACAAATATACCCCTGCTACTTATGACTGCTTTTGTAACAAATTACTTTATTAGTAACCAGGGCTCTCAAACAGTTCAAGGAACGAAAACCGGAAACGAACAAAATTTTGACAGGAGCAGAAACTGTCACAAATCCTGTCTGTAGCTTTCCATCTGTCCGCCACCAGATGTCGCCTGCTCATCATATTGACTCTTACACCATACAGACTGTTACATGTCACCCCGGACTACATTTGCCACAATCCATTTCACTGATTACACACACACACCTGAAACCTATTACACTGGCTGCGTCTGAAATGGCATACTTCCCTACTATATAGTATACAAAAAGCAGTAGGCGAGCGAATGAGTATGTTTGAATCCTCCGTGTTCATAAAAGAGTAGGCGAGAATTGCACTAATTCTTGTGAGATTCGGACGTACGTATACTTAATTTGCGTTCTAATATGCCTACTCACCTACTATATAGTAGGGAAAAGGAGTATGTGAAGAAAGAAGTATGTCTGAAAACCTCAGTATTCATAAAACAGTAAGCGAGAAATCCCCGGATGTCCTACTGCTTCAGCCCAAGTTTCTGGAGTGTTCATGGATGGATACATTTCAATCCCAGCATGCCACAGGAGAGAATACGTCATCATCGAACGTGAAGGAGAGCAGCGACAAGGGTTTACAAATGTGAGTATTATAAACCAAAACACGGTTCCCGTGTGTTAAAATCATATTTGCTGAGCTACTGTGGAGTAAACTGACGATTTGTTAAGGTGTAAAGACGCTAGCCAGTAACGTTACAGTATATTTGTCATTTTTTTTCTGTATAAACACATTTTATTATGTATAGCGAACAGCGGAGCTCCAGTAAGCACATGCAGGTCTCCAAAGTGGATTTACATAAACCATATACATCTTAAAGAGGATTAAATGTCTATTTAATATAAGACAGGAAAATGTTCTAAGAGAACTGCAGATGAGCAAATCAACATGAACATCAACATGAACATGAACAGAGTGAGAGATGTGTGTGTTATATAAAATTCACTGTAAACACTGCTTTAGATGAATGCAAGTAATGTAAATAAACAAATCTACGTAGATTAAGTAAACACAAGTTATCTATTTCATTTGACCATTAGTATTGTTGATAAATTGAGGAACATGTGTGTTGGATAAAAAGCGAGTGAACACATCAGCAGCTAGCTCAACATGTAAATGCAGTATCTGTGAGTACACTACAGTCATCAATAAAACATCTTTTAAATCTTAAGTAATAGTGTATTTTAATTATTGTAATTTCAAACAGAGTTATTACACCACTTTTCTGATTCTTGATTCCTGTGCATTTGCTGCAGATCTTTTGTGGTGGAGCAGGTGACAGCGGCATTTGTGAAGAAAGGAAAACCTGAAACCAAAATATAAAGTAAGATTATTTTGTTACTTCTAATACAGAAATCAAATTACACTGTGCTGTTAAAATGACTGCTTTTGTTTTGTGTTTGTGCATCTTTGCAGGATCTGACTTGTCTGCCGACTGCTGTGTGCACTGAGGATGGAGAAGTCCACTGCATCATCCTGGAAATGATCGAGTGTCATGAATGAAATGCTCCATCACTGCATCTCCTCTTGTTTTCTCATCAGGACCGGATGCTGCTGTGGTCTCTTCATCCTTAGTGAGCCCAGAGCCAGTGAGAACATCTAGAAAAAGACCAAAAGACATTGAGGATGTGAATTTGGTCAAGTTTGTTCTGCTGCTTTCTGTTCATACAACATCAGTCAATGAAACCCGAGTTTCAGAAGCTTCAAAAGCATCATCAAATAATGTCATGAAGAATCTGAAAGTCAGGCTCCATTGACTGATACTGTATGAACACAAACCAGCAGGAGAAACTAAACCAAAATCACCTTTTGTATTCAGGAAAAAAAAACACAAGGCTTGAACAGAATGGAGGCGAGTAAATAATGACTGAATTTATGTTTAGATGAACTAACCCCTTAAAGCCCCAAATAGAAACTGTATGAAATATATGCATGCATGCATTAATATTATAGTAGTACCTTTACTGAGCATTTATTGAGCGTTTGTGCCCAAGACACAAAAAAGTATTCACAAAAATCACATTTAAATTTATTAATTTGGTAGACACTTTTATCTGAAGTGACTTACAGTGCTCTTATTACAGGGACCTCAATCCCTCTGGAGTCACCTGGAGCAAAGACACACCAGTGGAGACGACTGCGGAGACTGATCCAGTAACCTTCTGCTGACCAGTCGAGTTCACTACACCACAAAAAATTTATCAAAAAATAGCATGCAGTTGTAAATATGAAATTAAATTTAGCAATAAATAGAATGCTGACAACATGAGATATAAAGCGTTTTACTCTGTGTAAATGTTTTACAGGTAGTGGTGCCCATGGTGATGTTTGGAGCAGACACAGCAGCAGTCAGATTGTCCCGCATGTGTTCCCCTGCTCTTGTTCACGTCATCATGGTCTTCCTCATCCTCTCTGTGCACTGAGATAAGGACAGCCTCGATGTCTCTGTCCCATCATGATCAGATTCAGTCTGACTGCAGCAGTGAGGGACAGGGGCGCAGATAGGATTTTTTAATTGGGGGGGACCAAGCTGTCCAGCAGTCAAATTTTTTCAGTCCAGAAAAATCACTAGCTCAGTCATAGATGATAGTACAGGTGCATCTCAAAAAATTAGAATATCATAGAAAAGATCTTTATTATTTGTAATTTATTTTAAAAAATCTAACTTATATTCTACAGTCATTGCACACAAACTGAAATATTTCAAGAGTTTTTTTTGTTTTAATTCTGATGGTTACAACTTACAGCTTAGGAAAATAAAAAAAATCAGTATCTCAAAAAATTAGAATATTCCTTTTTGAGCTTGATTAGTTTGATTAACTTTGAGTATAAATACTGGGTACCTCTTGGGTTAGTTTAGAATATGCAACAGTTGCCCAGAAGATGATCATCGACACCCTCCACAAGGAGGGTAAGCCACAGAAGGTCATTGCTGAAAGGGCTGGCTGTTCACAGAGTGCTGTATAGAAATATGTTCATAGAAAGTTGACTGAAAGGAAAAAGTATGGTAGGGATGACCACAGCCTTGGTAAGATTGTCAGGAAAAGCTGATTCAAGAACTTGGGAGAGCTTCACAAGGAGTGGACTGAAGCCGGAGTCAGCACATCAAGAGTCACACGCTCAGACGTCTTCAGGAAAAGAGCTACAGGTTTCACATTTCTAGAACCAAGCCACTTCTGAACCAGAAAAAAACATCAGAAGCATCTCACCTGGGGTAACAAGAAAAAGAACTGGACTGTTGCTCAGTGATTCACAATCCTCTTTTCAGATTTGGAAATCAAGCTCTGGATTCTGGAGGAAGACTGGAGTGGCACAGAATCCAATCAGTGAAGATTTGGGGTGCTGTGATGTCTGCTGGTGTTGGTTCATTGTGTTTTATCAAGTCCAAAGTCAATGCAGCCATCTACCAGGAGATTTTGGAGCACTTTATGCTTCCATCTGCTGACAAGCTTTATGGAGATACTGATTTCATTTTGAAGCAGGACTTTAGCACCTGCCCACAGTGTCAAAACTACTTCCAAGTGGTTTGCTGACCATGATATTACTGTGCTTGATTGGCCAGACAACTCACCTGACCTGAACCTCACAGAGAATCTATGGGGTATTGTGAAGAGGAAGATAAGTAACATCTGACAAACAATACAGAGGAGCTGAAGGCCGCTATTTTGAGAAAATATTAAAATTTTTTGAGATACTGAATTTTTTTTTTTTCTAAACTGCAAGTGGTAACCATCAGAATTAAAACAAAAAGCTCTTGAAATATTTCAGTTTGTGTGCAATGAATCTAGAATATAAGAAAGTTTGCTTTTTTTAATTAAATTACAAAAAATAAAGAAGTTTTCCATGATATTCAAATGTTTTGAGATGCACCTGTATATGATCACTATGGTTACCGGTACAGGCACATACAGGAGTCATAGCACATACACACACAGAGAACGTAAACATCAGTGGCAGCACCATCGTCATGTGTGTTTATTGACAACAGAACAGCGTGTGGTGAGAAGGTGTGTACAAAGTTATGGTTAGATTATTATTGTGCTTCAGCCTGCGTCTGGCCTGACCCGATTCTTTAGCACCAAAACAAACACACCCATACCCCAACAGGACCTGCTATGGTGGCCGAGGGAGCTAAACACGCTGCAAATGACAAAAAACACCTGCAAATTATGAAAACATCTTCATCAACTTGACAACACGCACTGCAGATACTCACAATACAAACAAATAAAGAAATGTGCTGCAAAAACATCAGAAATATTTAAGGGAACCGTAAAGTGAAAAATATGGCTGGGACATAATTTATCAATGTTTGCTCTGAAAAGATCTTTGTTTATTTTAACATCCTGATCATATGATTCCTTAGCTTTTTTTTGTGTGGATATTATTAGCCTAAATAAGCTGACTAAATACACAATTACTGTAACTGTGAACGGTTATGTAAGCTGGCTTAACTTACTTTTACAACTTACCTTACAAAAACTAACCATAGCCTGTGGTTTTACTATTGAAATTAATTAATTAATAAATACATTTATTATATAAAAAAGCAAACAAAAAATGGTTACTGTAATCATGCACAAATGAACCATGGATTTACTACTCTAACCATAGTTTAACCATGGTATTTGTACAACTGTGGTTATACAAATGGTAATCAATACGCCAAAAATGTAATTTTCGTTTTGTTGGGGTAATTTTGTTTGTGTTGTGAGCATTTGCAGCTTGTTTTTGTATTTCGTCGTGTTGTGAGTATTTGCAGCACGTGTGCTGTCAAACTGATGAAGATGTTTTCTTAATTTGCTGGTGTTTTTTCTATAAAAAAATATAGCAGCAAAAAGCCTGTGAAAGATACTCCGTAGGACCACAAATTCCATAGATTGACTCATGTTACACAAATCTTACCTCGTGCATGCAAATCTTTTTGGCATCATTTTAACTTTATAGAACAGTATAAAAATGTCAGATAAAAATGTTTCAAACATCCATTTATAGTTGTTAATTTGCCGTGGTGTTTATCACAGTATTCTAGATTTAATTGGCAATCTATTTATAAAACACTCAACATTTATACATTTGATGTTAAATATTGATTGAAAATGTTTACGTTATACATGTTTTGTGTACTGCTTTTTTATTTAAATGTTCAGAGTACTTTTTTTTTGTCGTACAAATGTTGTTAAACCTGCTAAGTTCTGTAACTTAATATACTATTGTAATGAAAATGTAAGTAATTATCATATGAGAATGTTGTACTGTCAGCAATTTATAGCCTAGGCTGTGTCTGGTGTGTATGTGCGAAAATAATCAAAACTGACATAACTGAGAATTATCTCAATTTTAATTGAACTAAATATAATAGGGGGAAAAAAATACAATTTTAAGAAATACAAAGTAAACAGCAGAACTATTGGAAACCAATTGCAAAACATTAACATATAAACAAACAAACCAATTAATCAATTAACTAAATTATACAAGCACACAAACTAAAAAGCTGAACAAATAATCTTTAATAATGGGGAAAAAAACTACTCCCTTTACCTATAAAATTTTAACTTATATCATTTAACACAGAACTTTCTCTTTAAATTTTATTCTTCAATGCTTAGCACCCGGTTGTTAATATGTTTTATTTAATTTTCAGTGGCAGTTGTTCCCAAAAGGTCCTAAATGTCTCTTGAATACATTGTGTCTGGGACAACGTACTTCTCAAAATCCACCCACAGAAGCACGATCACGCCCATTCCGGAAGACCCTCCGACCACCTCCACCGTCTCCTCAATGAGCCGCCTTTCTGAAATCTGTGTATTTACAGGCATATTTAAATAAGCTCTGTGATTAACATTACTTCTCACTTTTTTGTAACAGTTTGAGAGAGACTGATTTAAAGAAATAATATTATGCATTACATAGTGTACCTTTACAGTGGTGTGTGTGGAAGAGTTGAATTTAATTCTTCCATTCTGTTTAGTGTTTGTGCAGAGGTGGGTCAGCTCGACAGTGTCTCCATTTAACAGCTCGATAAGAGCCTCATCTTTCCAAAGAGAAACCTCAACTGTTGTTGATTTGCAGTTTAACTTGAAGTCCAGGTCGGGCACTTTACCGAACTGCACCTGTGCCATCCTCACCTTCTGCAACTACAAATCACATACCAGAGGTAACATTACTGGCGTTCTGTTACAGTACAGTACAGTACTCGAACATGCCCCCACCACAAAGCATGAAGGTTGCCCACATATCTTTTATGCTATATTCTGCAGATTTATAATATCCCAAAAAGGATAGTTCAACCCAAAATGAATATTGTCATCATTTACTCACCCTCAAGTTGTTCCAAATCTGTATGATTGTCTTTGCTCTTCTAAATCCGAAAGAAGGTGTTTGTAGGAATGTTTGTAATCTGACAGTTCTGGGGCACCATATATATATATATATATATATATAATGGTTGTGCATTTATGTGGAGTTTATTTGCAAAAACGTATAAACGCCACTAAAAGAAAAAAAACCTGCATTATTCTCATTATTCATTATTCTCCACATATAGCATGATCTGAACCCTAAACAATGTTTTGTCCACTTTTAAGGCATTGCGAGTTCACATTTTACTACAAAAGCCGACAAAATGCCCTTGTTGTTTTGAACAGAAGCCGATAAGTCCATTTTAGCGAATCAGCGTGCTGCATTCAGGTCAGGTGACAAGGCTACTTTCACTTTAAACTCTAGAACATGAAATGTGGAGTTATCTGCTTTTGCTATAATTATTTTTTTTGTTTATATTTAAAAAAAAAAAACATACTTACAGGTAATTTACAAAATTACAGTTTATTGTATTTAAGTTATTATTACTTAATAAAAACAACTCAACTGTCGTTTGATTGATATTACGTAGAATGCACTTTTCTTTCACTCTGTGGAAGTTACAGGGTATATACAGGAATCATGGAGTTAAATTTAATACATTTTAAGACCTTTTTTAAGACTCTTTTCATACATTTTAAGACCTCATCGCCACTCCAAGTTTAAACCGGTTACATCGGCGAAACTTTAACTTACATTTACTATAAAAGATGTATTTGTAACATCAGCTCTTATTACTCTCTGCAAACCATAGATATTTTGTGGAACACTTCTGACAAACATCTGACTGATCAGACAGTTTACCTGTGATTATGGAGTGCTTGATTTGATAGTGTCAGTACTGCACCTGATCAAGTCTGAATGATCATGGAAGGTAAAATAATAATCACAACTATTACATCCTTTTAATTGTGCATCCCAAGCCCATGTCAGTATAATAATAAAAAAAAAAAAAACACCCCAAAGTAGCGCATTTACCATGTCCCAAATATAAAAATGTCATTTCCATCCCTAAAATACATATTTTACAGTCACTGTTATGCACATTTATCATAAACACAGCCACACATGCCAACCCTCCCGATTTTTCCAGGAGACTCCCGAATTTCAAAGCCCCTCCCGAAAATCTCCCGGGCCGACCTTTCTCCCGAATTTCTCCCGATTTCCACCCGGACAACAATATTGCTACACCATCTGTCACTGGGCGCCGTTTCAGACCGAACAATAATAAAGGTTACACCTCGAAGTCAAGCGCGGCAAATTCAGAACGGAAAAAGAAGCAGAAGAAGAAGGGGAAAAGGAAGAAAGAAGAGACATGGCGAATAAAAAGAGAAAATATGCCTGCAAATTCCTAACTGAATGGAAAAAAGAATTCACGTTCATCCAGGACAGCTCGAAGGGGAAGGGATATGCTGCCTGCAAATTTTGTAGATCAGACTTCTCCATTGAACACGGTGGCCGAACGGATTTAATTACACACATAGGGTCAGAAAAGCACAAGGCTGCGGCAATGCAGCACCGGTCACAGCCCAGTATTTTGGGCCATCTTTCCAAAGGTAGACCCGATATGTGTTATTTATGCCGAGACAAAGATGGCTATGCTGTTAGCTACAAGCAACATCCCGTTCACATTTGCGGATGTTTTCAACAAATCCGTGAAGAATATGTTCCCGGATTCAGATATTGCTCACCAGTACGCAAACGGAAGAACAAAGGCTACTCAAATAGTGAAAGGTGAGTGTATATAAAATAATACTGTTTTCTAAGAGTTAGGGTTGAGAGTTTTGGGCTATGCTAGGGAGAGATGGAAGATTCCAGACTCTGGTGCATTTAATGAAGGCACTTTTGTGTGTGCCACACAGCAATGCATCATCAGAGAGGGTGTTCAGCATGGTTAGAAAGATAGTGACAGAGAATAGAACAAGGATTGACAATTCAACGCTTAACTCACTACTTTCCTGCAAATTGAATTTCACAGGTGCTGCTCATAGCTACACTCCTTCAAGGGCTGTGCTACTGGCTGCGAAGCATTGCACCTTCAAATACAACCATCAGTAGAGGAGTGTTGTTGTTATTGTACATAATATGTATGTATAAATTATGTACAAATAAATGAATTATATTCTTCTTTACGTTTGTTTGTGTGTGTGATTATATATGAGTCCCCCCCCCCTCCCTTTTGAATATCTCCCTAATTCTGAGGTCTCAAGGTTGGCAAGTATGAACACAGCTCAAATGCTTCCTACTAGTGTGGCTCAAAACACTTAGCACAGTTTTATTACAGGTAGAATGCAAAATGTTTCAGTGCAAGCATTTCAACCAAATGTAATGTATGCAATCTTTCAAACTTTTAACCCACTGGGGAAAATCAACCCATTGCAACAGTTTAAAAGCAGCCCAATTTCGTGAAAAAAAAGCAGGAGCAGATTGAAAACTCGCGGGAGCGGATGGGAGCATGCGGTAATGATAGCGCGGGGCTTGTTGATCCCGCTCTCGCTGAATTTCTGACCACGCAGCAGCGCAGTCAGTCAGTGATGACGTCAAATCTAGCGGGAGTCCATAAATAAACTACACAGAACCCCACTATTCGGACAAATATACATAATGAAAAGATGATACAAAATTTAATACTTTGGTAAATGGCATTTAAGACTTTTTAATACTTTTTAAGGGCCTTAATTTTCTCTAAATTGATTTATCAACTTTTAATACTTTTTAAGACCCCGCGGACACCCTGAGTTAGTGGTGACCTAAAACTGCTTGATTACAAACATTCTTATATAACGATTTCTGTTTTCAGCAGAACAAATAATTTTTTCAATTATGATAATTTTGGGTGAACTATTCCTTTAAGACGTTTTTTACTTTAAGCAGATTAAGACGATTAAGCGATTTGTAAACACACAACAGCATTTGTTCATGAGAATGAACTCTTTTAACTAAGTCACTGCACTGCATTACGCATGAGATGCCTCTGTTAAATGTACTTACTTCCTCTGTCTCTCCCAGGAGACTGACATACCCTTCTTCTGAAAGGTCCACTTTTTTTCAGAGGTGAATGTGGAACAAGGATATCTTTGGCTCTTCTCTCCTGATCTTCAGTCAGGCTCAGTGTGGCGGTTTTAAATTTGCTGGAGGCTGATTTGACAAATATGCTCAGCTTTCCATACGTGCTTGATAAAGTATGGTTTTTCACCACGTAGCTGGCCCCTTCTTCGAATTCCGGGGTCTCACATATGGTGTACCAAATAAAGTAATTAAAACTCAGTAAAAAACTCAGTATGTGGATAAAAAGTTTAGAGGGTTCATGAACTGCATACTCCCTATACATTCTTAGATGACATGTAAGTGTTAATGCCATCTGTTACAACACTGAATGCTGTTTTTTTTTGTGCCAATTTTGTCTCCACACTTTACATAGGCTACCACCTTTCTTGTGACACGTGTGGCAACACATTTACATTTCAGTGGCTCTGGACGGCTGTATGGACTGCAAGTGGCCACTGTGATGCTAAGAACAAAAACACAGAAAGGGTAATTATGAAACTTGTTAATCTGATTCAAATAGGACATAATGCAGTTAATATGTTTGCTGTACATGCAAAGTTACAATTGAGCTATTTTTTGCTTCATACTTCACAAGAATTTATTTATTGATTCATGTAATTGATTTTGATTTATTGAACTTTCCTGTCAGAGAGTGAAAAAGGGCAGTCTCTGACAGCATACCTTTTCTTTTTCCTTCATACCCTGACAGAATTTCTCTTTTTTAAATGTGGAGAGTGTAAATTTTAGCGGCATCCAGCGGTGAGGTTGCGAATTGCAACCAATGGCTCAGTCCCCCACTCACCCCTCCCTTTATAGAGAAGCTTTACAGATTTTGTGAAGTAAAGATTTACCTCAGAAAATAAACCTTCCTGACAGGGAGTGAAAAAAGTGCTGTTTCCGACAGGATATTTATAAAATATATTTCTTGTGAAGTCAAGATTTAGAACACAATATTTGTTTTCCTGTGAGGGATTCCTTTTCCCCCCTCTTTTTTTTTTTTTACTTTGACAGGATTTTTCTACATTTATTGAATTAGATATTTATTGAAAGTTAATAATATTTCATAATATTTCTTGTGAAGTAAAGATTTAACTCAGAAAATTATTCTTCATATTCAGTTCTTCAAATCCTGTCAGAATGGGTTTTATCAATGTCATGTCTTCATAATCTTTTAAAAATCATTAATGTTATTTTAAATCAGTTAAAATATTACTTCAGAAAATACTTTTTCCAGTCAGAAACACTCTTCTCTGACCAAATCCTGTCAGAATAGGGTTTATTATATTATAATATCTGTTGTCAGCCTATCCTGTCACTTTCATATCACTTTAATTTTATTGGAAGAATTTATTTTGTAGTTGTAAAGTTACAACTTTTAATCATTGTTTGTAGAAAAGTAAAAAGTGTCTCTCAGAAAATAGGTTGTTGTTGCTCTCTCTCTCTCTCTCTCTCTCTCTCTCTCCCTCTCTCTTGCACGCATACATGGGCATTTGCTGAGTGAGTGTGAATCAGAGCAAGACTGTGGAGTCCTTTCCCATTTCAAAGGTCTGTTTACTTAAGTGTTGTTTCTCTCACTGGTTTTATTTAAGCTTTTTTTGTTTTAATATATTTTTTTTTATTGATTTTCCCATATGTAATAACATTTAACAATCCCCCAACCCTTACCAGCAAATCCCTAGAGTAGCGCTCATGCTGTCCAATATTTTAGAAAGAAATTACAGATAAGATCATTAAATAAATACTACTACTACTACTACTAATAATAATAAATAAATAAATAAAAATCAGTACACACATAAAATATATATAAACACACATATAAATATGCACATACATTCAGAGAAAGAAAAAAAATCAAATCAATACAAGGTTATTTAAGATTGTCAACATAATCAATGAAAGGTTGCCACATTGTTCTAAATTCCCTATGTATGTTTATAGTGGGAGGACTTTTATTATGAATGTGTGCCACTAGTTTATGTGAGTTCCCCTAATCCGCTTTACTTTCACTAGCCGCTTGCTCCGCCATTTCATCAGGTGTTAATGTGCGTGATTAAATGTAATTTTATTTAAACATTGCTGACTTATAATCAGGAATGATTATTTCGTTGTTGTGTTTAAATGTTCAGCTTGTGTAATCGAACCTTACGTTGTTTATAATGTTGTTATATTTAAAATATACAGTGATTCAAATGTGTATGCTCCCTACTGTTAATCCTCTCATGTTGATTAATGTATAACGTGTCAGTAGCAAGTAACACCCCTACCGATCTATTAGTCCCGTTCATTTGGTCCTTCAAGCCGGATGCTATATTCACTGCGGTGATATGGAGCAACAGACCCTGCTTCATTCCCCTGATACGACACACGGTGTTCACACACAGATGAGAGCACGCCAGCTTTCCACACATCTGCAAGTTTATGATGTAGCCTTGCCGAAGTCTCTCATACCAGACCCTGTTCTTCATGACAGTTCATACCACCTACCAAGGATGGATTCTCCAGTTCCGCATTTCAACCTCAGTGGACATCCAGTCTAGACTGTGGAGCAGCTGCCCATGGGTGATCTATCGCTTGTGCAGTATGGAGAAGTTTCCGCTATGAGTCATCAGTTGGATGTTGAGAGATCTGCCAGTCAACCTAGCTCTTCAGTAGCTCCTCCAGGGTATCACAGCCCATCCGAGTGTGATTCATTCAGCAGTGGTGCTGCATCATCCACATTCCAAGTAGATGTAGAAGCAGCCCAAAGTATTTTACCACCTATAGTCAGACCGAAGGCTACTGCAGTCTCATCTGTCCTGCTTCCACATTTAGGCCAGTCATTTCAAGCTCAGACAGCCCACATTGATATTTCTCAGCAGTCAGTTTTGTGGCACGTAACACGAGCTACCCTTCCTGCTGCACATGGTACTACTTCGACATACCGTGGTGCTTCCCCCTTATCTGTTCCACATGTAATACCACAGCAGGCGGTTCTGTTCAGCACAGCAGATCCTGCATGTCAGCTTACCTCATCACTGCCACATACTGCCTTTGACCACTACAACATACAGGCCCCTAGTGCCCCTTGTATATCAGTTACAGGCTCACATGCCGAGCCAAGCCACACGGCAGTCGTTCGCTGTGTCCAACCTGTATCGCCCTCCACTAGAGACCGCTGGGTATCACCCTGCTCAGCCTCCCGTCCACACTCCTGTGCAGCCCTGGTAGTGGTTCGCCAACCACCACCATCTTTTCCGGTTTACCAGCCTATGCTTGTTACACCCCAGCTACATCCAGTTCCCATTCTAGCCTTGCCTAAGCTTGTGAACGATAGTGAGAGGGAGTTCACAGACCTGAAGATGGCCTTGGATAATCTTCTCAATCCTCACACAGAGCTTACCGAGCACTATAAATACAGGTAACTGATGGAGCAGTTGGTTCTGGAGAAAGCTAGGTTGATTGCCCAAGCATGCCAGCATCATCCTGTGCCCTATGAGGCAGCGATGATAGCGTTGCAATGACAGTATGGCCAGCCTCATCAACTGGCACAAAGCGAGATCGCAACCCTGCTGAATTCACCTGATATCAGAGTTGGGGGTGCAAAGGCCTTTCAGAGTTTTGCACTCAATGTTGACTTGCTAGTTGGTATGCTGATCTCACTTGAGGGGCCACGGGGCGAGAGCTCTCTTATACGGGGCATGTCGACAGACTACTCAGTAAGTTGCCCAAACACTACCGAGACAGCTTTATAGAGCATTTACAGTTGCAAGGCTGATTGCACACTGACAGCCTCAATCCATATAACCTCCATGACCTTGCTGACTGGTTGAAGGTCAAGACAGAAGCGTTTATCTACCAAGTTGGTGCAGCACTACCAGACAGAGAGAGTACAGGTCTCAAGTAAGGACTGCCAGTCTGTTCCTAAGCCCCATACTCGATTCACTGTAGTCTATCATGGTAGTGATCAGCCCATGGAAGCTAGCACAGGGCAGTCTGTCCATACTAATGCTGCTAATGCTCAGTCATCATCCAGGAGACTGAAGAGTTTGTGTCTGTTCTGTAAGAGTCATTTACCTGTCACAGCGTAGCAAAATCACTGAGTGCTCACCTGAACAGATTCTAAAATGGATAAAGTATGGGAAAAGATGCTGGAAATGTGGGCACACAAGTCATAAATGGGAGGAATGTCCTTTGAGGAAGCCCTGCAGGGACTGTGGTAATATACATCTCGGAGTCCTGCATTCCATTGCCCAGAATGGTCCTAACAGTGTGGTGCTGACTACCTCTCATGAGCGAGCATATCTTACTTCTCCTAGTTTGACGGGGCGTGTGTACCTGAAAGTAGTTCTAGTGCTTCTGTGGAGAGGCAAGAGGTCTATTTTGACCTACGCTATCCTGGAGTCCAGCAGATAGGAATTGAGGGAAGAGAAGAGATTATGGCCCTACGCACCATCCGACATGACGTCACAGTATTGAAGGGGCAGTCAATTGACTTGCTGCTTTCCCCGCAGACAAGGCCAGAGAGGAACCACAGCCTTACAGGTATCTTCACCGCGCCTCTCCTCACGCTTACCGAGCAAACCCACCCTGTCAAGAGGCTCCAGTGATGTTATCACCATCTCAGAGGGATCCCCATTCCATCTTTTGATAGGGTCCAACCCTTAATTTTAATTGGGTCTGATTATCCTACATTGATTACCCCAAAGGAGCCCATCAGCATGCAGCTCGGTTGGGTCCTCCAGGGACCAGATGGATTGCTCCCACATCAGATACCTTCCTCGCAGTGTTTGTTCACTTCTCTTACACCACTGCGAGACCCTGTCTATCAGCATGTTGAATGACTCTTGCAGCTCGATGTCCTTCCGTCTCGCAGCGAGAAAGTGGCTGCAGACATGTTGGAGACCAGGACGCGACGAGTAGAAGTTGACGGAGTCTGGCGCTACACTACTCCACTCCTTTGTGCGCCAAATGCTCCACCGCTGAAGGGGACTACGGAATCCGTTTTTCCCAGCCTCAGGAACACTGAGAAGCACCTGAGTAGAGACCCTGAGAGGGCTAAGGTGTATGAAGATGAAATACAGAAGCTCCTTGACTCAGGGTAACAAGTGAAAGTGTAAGTGAAGTGACATACAGCCAAGTATGGTGACCCATACTCAGAATTCGTGCTCTGCATTTAACCCATACAAAGTGCACACACACACACACACCGTGAACACACACCCGGAGCAGTGGGCAGCCATTTATGCTGCGGTGCCCGGAGAACAGTTGGGGGTTCGGTGCCTTGCTCAAGAGCACCTCAGTAATGGTATCGCCGGCCTGAGACTCAAACCCACAACCCTAGGGTTAGGAGTTAAACTCTCTAACCACTAGGCCACGACTTCCCCAAATGTATGTCGTCAGGGTACCACCAGAAGGCCAGCAGGTAGATGAGGAGTCGTGGTTCATACCACACCACCTCGTGCAGCATAACGGCAAATACAGGTTGGTCTTCAATTGTTCCTTTGCATACCAAGGTGTCTCTCTTAACCAGCAGTTGCTTCCAGGTCCTACCCTCGGTGCCTCACTGCTTCACCACCCGAGCCAAGGTACTTGTTCAGAGACTCTGGACCAAACCGAGGGATTGGGATGATCCGAATCTTCCTACAGACCTGCTGGAGAAGTGGAATGTGTGGGAGAAGGAGTTACCTGATCTCTGTAAGCTAAAACTTCCGAGGTGCTTTCTTCCTGCCGACTTTGATGTGGAGAAATCAAGATTAAGCCTTCATGTGTTTGGCGATGCATCCGAGGTTGCTTATGGATCGGTGGCTTATCTCCATGCCGAGCGGCACGATAAGATCCACACCGCCTTCGTCATGGCTCGCTTTAGGGTAGCCCCCAAGCATCAGCTGTCGATGCCACGTCTCAAGCTGTGTGCAGCATTGACTAGCACTCAGCTTGCACAGTTTCTCAGACAGGAGCTAACCATTGCCATAGACACAGTGACATTATGGACTGACTCGACTACAGTGCTCACCAGACCGATGGCCAGTCAAGCCCCATGTAGAGGCCCAAGAGGATATCTCAGAAACAAGGCGTATTCTGTGGATTAGTCATAGACCATCGAAATCCAGACATGCTTGATGCATCTCAGTATGCTTCTTGGAGTGCCTTAGTTGACTCGACCTACCGGTCCCTCCATGGGGCGGCCGCCCAAGATACTAGTAAAGCATCCTTAGAATACAGGTACGTTGAAGCGCTCATCTTGAGTCAATGTCAGGAGTCAATGTCATTGAACTCCATCCTTCCCAGGGAGTTCAATGCTTTAAAATCAGGGAACCAGGTGCCCGCAGCCAGCCGTCTGAACATGCTTGCACCTGAGTTCAACCCTGAGTTATGTCTAATTCGTGTGGGAGGTAGGCTACGGCGATTGGATGGCTTCAGCAAAACCGAGATACAGGTGCTAGTCATATAATTAGAATATCATTAAAAAGTTGATTTATTTCACTAATTCCATTCAAAAAGTGAAACTTGTATATTATATTCATTCATTACACACAGACTGATATATTTCAAATGTTTATTTCTTTTCATTTTGATGATTATAACTGACAACTAAGGAAAATCCCAAATTCAGTATCTCAGAAAATTAGAATATTACTTAAGACCAATACAAAGAAAGGATTTTTAGAAATCTTGGCCAACTGAAAAGTATGAACATGAAAAATATGAGCATGTACAGCACTCAATACTTAGTTGGGGCTCCTTTTGCCTGAATTACTGCAGCAATATGGCGTGGCATGGAGTCAGTCTGTGTCACTGCTCAGGTGTAATGAGAGCCCAGGTTGCTCTGATAGTGGCCTTCAGCTCTTTTGCATTCTTGGGTCTGGCAGGTCAGGCGAGTTTGCTGGCCAATTAAGAACAGAGATACCATGGTCCTTAAACCAGGTACTGGTAGCTTTGGCAATGTGTGCAGGTGCCAAGTCCTATTGGAAAATGAAATCTGCATCTCCATAAAGTTGGGCAGCAGCAGGAAGCATGACCCTGATTTCCAAAGGAAATGCAAAATTTACTTTCATCAGAGAACATAACTTTGGACCACTCCGCAGCAGTCCAGTCCTTTTTGAAGCGAGACGCTTCTGACGATGTCTATTGTTTAAGAGTGGCTTGACACAAGGAATGCGACAGCTGAAACCCATGTCTTGCATAAGTCTGTGCGTAGTGGTTCTAGAAGCACTGACTCCAGCTGCAGTCCACTCTTTGTGAATCTCTCCCACATTTTTGAATGGGTTTTGTTTCACAATCCTCTCCAGGGTGCGGTTATCCCTATTGCTTGTACACTTTTTTTCTACCACATCTTTTCCTTCCCTTCGCCTCTCTATTAATGTGCTAGGACACAGAACTCTGTGAACAGCCAGCCTCTTTTGCAATGACCTTTTGTGTCTTGCCCTCCTTGTGCAAGGTATCAATGGTCGTCCTTTGGACAACTGTCAAGTCAGCAGTCTTCTCCATGATTATGTAGCACACAGAACTAGACTGAGAGACCATTTAAAGGCCTTTGCAGGTGTTTTGAGTTAATTAGCTGATTAGAGTGTGGCACCACGTGTCTTAAATATTGAACCTTTTCACAATATTCTAATTTTCTGAGATACTGAATTTGGGATTTTCCTTAGTTGTCAGTTATAATCATAAAAATTAAAAGAGATAAACATTTGAAATATATCAGTCTGTGTGTAATGAATGAGTATAATATACAAGTTTCACTTTTTGAATGGAATTAGTGAAATAAATCAACTTTTTGATGATATTCTAATTATATGACCAGCATTTGTAGACCCAGTGGTTCCAGATCCCCACCATCAGGTGACTAAACTCATCGTAAAGAACTTTGATGAGCATCTACTCCATCTGGGACCTTATAGGGTCTTCGCAGAGCTACGTCGCCATTTATGGATCCTAAGGGGCAGGCAAACCATCAAACAACACCAGAGAGAGTGTGTAGAGTGTCAGAAGTGGAGAGCTAAGCCAACTCTACCTATTATGGCTGACTTACCCTCAGCTCGTCTGCGATTATACCAACCCTCCTTCTTCTCCACTGGAGTCGACTGCTTCGGGCCCTTCATGGTCAAGATTGGCTGTCGCCAGAGAAGCGATGGGGTGTCATCTTTAAGTGCCTGATGACCAGATGATTTCACCTTGACCTGCTCAGCAGCATCAACACGATGCATTCTTACTGGCATTAAGGCGCTTCATAGCAAGTAGAGGAACCCCATCTGAGATCCTAGCAGATCAGGGAACTAACTTCCGGGGAGCCGAGACCGAACTGAGAGAAGCTTTCAAGGAGATGGAGCCCAGACTTCTGGAGCAGCTGGCTAGCTATCAGATCACTTTTAGGATGAATCCTCCAGCCGCACCCCACTTCAGAGGTGCATGGGAAATGGAGATCTGATTGGTAAAGTCTGCACTGCGAGTAGTCATCGGGAGCCAGTCTGTGTCTGAAGATGCCCTGCAGACTGTACTGATCGAAGTAGAGGGTATCCTGAACAGCAAACCCTTGGGATACGTTTCATCCGTCATGGCAGACTTGGATCCGGTTACCCTGAATATGCTTCTCATGGGGCGGCGAGATGCCTTAATTTCCCAGATGATCTATACCCCTGAGCCCTTTTCCAAGCATCGTTGGCGTCATTCCCAGACCATCATCGATCATTTCTGGTCTTACTTTATGTGACATTACCTCCTGGGTCTCCAGACTCGCCAGAAGTGGCAGCGGGTAACTCAAGATCTAGCTGAGAACACGGTGGTCATGATAAACAACCCACAGCTTCCTAGAGCCCAATGGCCAATTGGTCGGGTTGTCAAACTGATACCCAGTGCTGATGGACACGTCAGGTCAGCTCAAGTACAGGTCAATGATCGCCTATACCTTCGACCTGTGGCCAAACTTGTCAAACTTCCGGCACTTCCGGACGGAGTTGAAACAAGACTCCAACGACTAGGAAATTTATCTTTAGACATATTAACTATGCTAATCTGGGGGCGGCTGTTCTAAATTTCTTATGTATGTTTATAGTGAAAGGACTTTTATTATGAATGTGTGCCGCTAGTTGATGTGAGTTCCGCTATTCCGCTTTACTTTCACTTTCACTAGCCGCTTGCTCCACCATTTGATCAGGTGTTAATGTGCGTGATTGAATGTAAGTTTATTTAATCATTCCTGATTATAAGTCAGCGATGTTTATTTCTTTGTTGTGTTTAAATGTTCAGCTTGTGTAATCGAACCTTACATTGTTTATAACGTTGTTATATATGTTGTTTACATATAGCAGATGTAAACTGATGTTTGTTTATTCTGTTTATTTCAGAAAGACCACATTTAACACGTTGTGGCCATTAGTTGTACAATATCCAATCTAATTGGAGCAATGTTGTGCCATCTGCTGTGAATCCTAAAATACTTCAGATAAAGAGTTGAACAGTGCCCTGTCTCCTGTCGCACTTCTTACCGGAGTCCCGTGGTGGATTAGCATCAACACCCCTACCGATCTATTAGTCCCGTTCACACATCTTAAATAATTGTTTTCCTGACCCTCTCAATGAGTACCTAATTTTTTCAAAGTAGAGAGAAAATAATAGGCCCTATCATCCACCCGGTGCAATGTGACGCAAGGCGCAGTGCAAGTGTGTTTGCTAGTTTCAGTCCGGCAGCATTCACATTTTCCTGTCCAGCGCCACGTTGTTTAATTAGCAAATGCATTTGCGCCCATTTGTGCGCTCATGGGCGTGCTGGTCTAAATAAGAGGTGTGTTCAGGCGCATTGCTATTTTAAGGAGCTGAAAATAGACTGCGCCATAGACCAACTAAAACCTGGTCTAAAGTCTGGCGCAATGTTTTTTCTTCGTTATTTAAAGAGCGTGTTAGTATAGGCGGGTCCACAACGTGCGTACACACTGCTTATTAAACACAGGGACGCACAGCAGCACACAAACATGCCAAATATTAAAAATTAAAGGATTGCAATGCATAAGAATTTTTTGTAGGCTAATTAAATATAAAAATGCCTACATGTCATAATGGATATTCATTGCATGTATCAGAATTAGGCTATCTATTTGCTCGCACACGAGCAGCTCCGTTTCATCTCGGAGATGCGTTCTGTCTTTGCGCTTGCCAAATTCCGCCATGTAAATAGCAAATCTGTCATGGCATGAGCGCAACTGGCTCTTAAAAGGAATGGAAGATGAGACTCCGATTGGTTTATTGCACGTTACGCCCAAAAAACACCCATTACTCATTAAGAGAATAGGGACCACCCGTTTAGACCATGCGCGCCAATCGTTTTTCCGTCGTTAAAATAGCAAAAGTGGATTTGGACATGCCCTGAGTGCACCTGCACCGTGCGCTTTACACTTTATGTTTAGATCGTTAAAATAGGGCCCAATTTCTCTGATCCATTGAGTATGTGTGGGTGGGAGAGGATCCTTCCACTTTAATAGAATGGCTCTGCATGCTAACAAAGAGGAGAAGGCAAGAATTTTACACATTGATGCAGACAGCTGTAACTCCTCTGGAAGGGTGTTAAATATTGTCCACCAGAAATGTTCTAATTTGGGACACATCCAGAACATATGATTTAAAGTTCCTTCAGCACACTGATATCTATTGCACAAAGAGCTACAGTCATGGCCAAAAATACTGGCACCCTTGCTAAATATGATCAAAGAACGCTGTGAAAATTAATCTGCATTGTTAATCCTTTTGATCTTTTATTTAAAAAAAAATAAAAAATATCTAACCTTTCATTGGATAACAAGAATTTAAAAGGGGGGGGGGATATCATTGAGAAAAACATTAATTTCATAAATACACGTTGGACACAATTATTGGCACCCCTAGAAATAAATAGTAAAATATCTCAGAAGTATATTCCCATTCATATTCACAATTTTGAGCACTCCAGGGTGATTATGAACATGAAATTATCCATCCAAGGCTTCCTGTTTCACAGAAATATAAATATGAGGGAAAACAAAGCCTAAATTCTCTTAATCATCCATCACAATGAGAAAAACCAAAGAATATATTTCTGATGTGCAGCAAAAGATAACTGAACTTCACAAATTAGTGAAGTGGCTTTAAGAAAAGAACTGGAGCAGTGAAAATTCCCATTTCCACCATCAAGGTAATAATTAAGAATTTCCAATCAACAGAAAATGTTAGAAATCTGCATGGAAGTTATAAATCTGATGTGTCTCTATATCGTCCTAATGCACAGTGAGTTTGAGTGGCTAAAGACTCTCCAAGGGTCACAGCTGGAGAATTGCAGAAAACAGTTGAGTCTTGGGGTCAGAAAACCTTAAAAACAACAGCAACTACATCACCACAAGTTGTTTAGGAGGGTTTCAAGAAAAATTCTCCTATCTCATCCAAAAACAAACTCCAGCATATTCAGTTATCAGACACGACTGGAACTTCAAATGGGACTGGCTTCTATGGTCAGATGAAACTAAAAAAATGAGCTTTTTAGCAGCAAACACTCAAGATGGGTTTGGTGAACACAGGGATAAAATGTACCCCATGTGTACAATGAAATATACTGCTGTATTTTTAATGTTGTGGGCCTATATTTCTGCTGGAGGTCCTGGACATCTTGTTTAGATACATGGCATCATGGATTCTATCAAATACCAACAGATAAAAAAAATCACTAAGTGACTGACTCTTATAATGGGCCATGTTTGGATCTTCCAACTATACAATAATCCAAACACAAACCTCAAATGGCCACAAACCTGGCCATTCCAGTCTTCTGACCTGAACCCTATAGAAAATTGAGTGTGGTGAACTGAAGAGAAGAAGCACCAACATGAAGCTGGGAATCTAAAGGGTCTGAAGTGATTCTGGATGAAGGAATGGTCTCTGATCTCTTGTCAGGTGTTCTCTAATCTCATTAGGCATTATAGGAGAAAATTTAGAGCTGTTAAACTGGCAAATGGAGGTTTCAAAAAGTATTGAATAAAAGGGTGCCGTCAATTGTGGCCAATGTGTATTAGAGAAAAACATTAATTTCATAATGATATTTCCCCCCATTTTAAATTCTTATTATCCAATGAAAGGTTAGATTTTTGTGAATTTTTAAAATAAAAGATCAAAAGGATTAACAATGCAGATTAATTTTCATAGCCTTCTTTGATCATATTTACCAAGGGTGCCGATATTTTTGGCCATGACTGTATAAAATTTGTGTGAAGGTGATTAATAAAAAGAAACTAAAACAAATGGATACACAGTGGAGAGACCATTTAAGTGCTGATATTGATATAAGTCAAGCCTTTTTTGGGCTTGTTACAAACCACCATTGACAAAATGTCAGTGATCTTCAATGGCGAATTTTACATGGGATTGTTGCTGTAAATGCTTTTATCTCAGTGTTGAATCCAAATGTGCAAGATTACTGTCCTATCCTTTGTGATCAAAGAGAAAACATGTTTCATTGTTTTTATGCTTTGTGAGAGATTAAGACCTTTGTTTGTTTTATTGGAGATTATATTTACTAAAGTTAATGAAATGTTTACAATGATTGTGTTTATTTTTGGTTTTAAATATTGCAAAAGGAAAAAGAGGAAAGGATGGTTGTTAATTTTTTTTTTTGGTTCAGCCAAAATGGCAGTTTATATCAGTAGGAAAATTGCTCATATAAATAGTATAAGTAGTATAAAATTGCTCATGGCAGTAGTAAAAATGTTGAATTGTTGTTAAAGGGACTCATAAAAGCTAAAATAAAACATGATTTTATTTTCTACTCTCATATGAAGTGAACGAACTCCATCGCACACCTGTAAGTAATAGGTGCATAGAAAAAATAAGACCTGGTGGGTCGTATAAACATATAAGGAACTCCCGCACACTATCTTAACTTGCAAAATAAATTTTTAATCACACAACGTTTCGGTCAAAATGTCGAAGAGGTTCAAGAGCCTCAAAGAAGTTTACGACCGTGGACTCGCAGCTACTCAAAGAGACGGTAATTAATATTTCTGTAAAGGAACTTTCTGATGATCAAACTGTGGTTTTATCTAAAGGACTATCTTTTGTGCCTACTAGTGGTGTTAATTGTTTTGGTCTAAAGGTGGATCTGTTTAAATGTTTTAGACAAATGAAACTATGGTTTTTTTTCTCCAAATCAGAATCGGGTTTATCTACACCTTTTAGACCTAAAAGTAATTTTTGCCCTAATGTGTCTAACCACACCATTCATACTTTTTGTCATTTGGTTGAACAAGAGGTGATGGAAGTTTGTTCTTCTAGTAATAAAATTTCTCATAATCTTTCATTGAATGAGAAAATAGCTTTGACCGAATTGATAAGTAACCCAAGTATCATTATAAAACCTGCTGATAAAGGAGGGGCTATTGTAATCCAAGATACGAAAAAATACCAACACGAAATTCTTTCACAATTACAGAATATTAAGTTTTATAAAAAACTTCCCAGTGATCCTACCAACATTTATCAATCTGAGATATTGTCATTTTTAACAAATGCTAAAACAGATGGTTGGATATCTCAATCGGAGTTTAAATTTCTGTATTGTCAACATCCGATTAGACCTGTTTTTTATACTCTTCCTAAAATTCATAAGAGACTTATCGACCCTCCAGGTCGTCCGATTGTGGCACAGACTAATTCCCTCTTATCTCCTTTATCACAGTATGTTGACTTTTTTATAAAACCTTTTGTCTATTCGTTACCGACTTACATTGGAGATTCTACTGACTTTATTAATAAGATTTCTGAGTTATATGATTTACCGGATATTTCTTTATTAATAACTTTGGACATAACAAGTCTATATACTAACATTTCACATGAAAAAGGACTTATTGCCCTTAGACATTATCTTTCGTTACGCGAGGACTCTAGTCCACCATCAGACTTTATCATCGAGATGTCTTCGTACCTTTTGAAATATAATTATTTTAGTTTTGATAAGGATTTCTTTCTTCAGATAAGTGGGACAGCAATGGGCTCAAATTTTGCCCCGAACTATGCCAATCTATTTATGGGTCTTTTTGAAGAGAGTTATGTATTGAATACAGAAAATAATCCTTTCTATTCAAAGATCATCAAATGGTATAGATACATTGACAATATTTTTTTGTATTTTTTGGGTGATCACGATGAGGCTCGAGAATTTGTGACATATTTGAATAGCTTGGTTGACGACTTGGATTTTACTTCTGAAATTAATTCGTCTAGAGTACACTTCCTGGATATGTGGATACAGAAGAACAAAGGTAGTTTGACCACTACTTTGTACACAAAAGAGACCGATCGTAACACACTTTTACTCGCTACCAGTTTTCATCCGACTTTTTAAAAAAAAGGACTGCCTAAGAGTCAGTTCTACAGACTAAGGAGGATTTGTTATTCCGATTTCGATTTTATTGAGAAATCGAAAATCATGAAAAATAAATTTTTGAACAGAGGTTATCCTTTAGATTGGATTGATGAAGGATTTAATACAGCTTTTAAAAAGACGCGGTCTGAATTGCTAAAAAAGAAAACAAGAAAAACGAGAAAGTATTCTTTTGCTTGTATTACAACATATTCACCTAAGTCATACATGATAAAATCTATTTTTAAAAAACACTGACATTTGTTGTCTTCTGATTTGGAGTTGAGTGATATTTTTAGACATCCTCCTTTGATTGTATACAAACGCGCTAGGAATTTAAAAGACGTTAGCCCTCGTGCATCTCAGAGTTTACTTAGTCCCATACAGAAGGGCAATTATCGTTGTGGGAATTGTGCTCAGTGTAATAATACTTTTAAAACATCAACTTTTTGTCATCCTAGAACGGGCAAAAAATATAGCATCAAATCTGTGATTACTTGTGTTTCCACTCATGTAGTGTATTTGATCCGTTGTCCTTGTGGTATAGGCTATGTGGGAAAAACGTCACGTCAATTAAAACAAAGAATTAGTGAACATAATGAGTTCGATAAGAAGAAAAGATCTAAATTATCCAGTTGCGGTACACTTTTTAACTTTGAATCATGACGTAACCTCTTTACGTTTTTGTGGGATTGAAAAAGTAACTTTGCCACCTAGAGGTGGAGACATTGAATTACTTCTACAGAGACGCAAACTGTTTTGGATTTACACCCTTCAAACTTTATCACCTATGGGTATGAACGATGAAGCATTATTTAATGTAATGCTATAGTCATGCAATTGTTTTGAATGAGGTGTTTTTTCCACTATGTATTCATGATGAGTTTGAGTGACTGTGGAACCTGACTGATTGTTATAACTGTTTAGAATTACAATTTGATGCTGTTTGATGACGATGTGTTGATTATGTGTCTTTTGGATGATTTTGTTAACCTATAGTGGATCTTGATTGTTGTAACTATAACAACTGTTTATGATGTGGTGCTAATTATATACTCCCAATGAGTTTAATTATTTGCAGATGGAACTCTGTTAATTGGTCATGTGTTTATCTTAAAAGAGATGAATTTGAACATTTGTATACTCCTGATGAAGGTCGTGTGACCGAAACGTTGTGTGATTAAAAATTTATTTTGCACGTTAAGATAGTGTGCGGGAGTTCCTTATATGTTTATACTCTCATATGAAGAAATTGGAAAAGTTTGAAGAGGTTTGGAGTGTAGAAAATATTTTGTGCTGGATTGAAAATGATACATTGCAATTTGTTGAAGAATTTGAGTAACTCTATGTGAATTATGTAATTTATACCTGAGGTTGTGTAGTTAATAAATATGTAGTTAAAAATCAAAAAATCTCTCTCTCTCTCGCTGTCTCTGTCTCTCTCAAGTTCAAGTTGCTTTATTGGCATGACGTTTGAGTTACAGTATTGCCAAAGCATTTAAATACAGAATAAAATATGATTACACCATCAAAGTAAAAGAAGACAAAAAATTAGTAGTGAATGAGAGAAAAACAGATCAATACAATACAATAAAAATAACAGCAGATAATATTTATAATATTAATAATAGTAATTATAATTATATACAATTAAAAATATCGAATAAAGCAGTTGAATACAATAAATTAGCCATTTCATATGGTGTGTATCGTGTATAAATATTTTGCAGCTAGTTTAACTGCCATCTCATTCTCTCCAAGTACAGGTGCATCTCAATAGATTAGAATGTTGTGGAAAAGTTCATTTATTTCAGTAATTCAACTCAAATTGCGAAACTCGTGTATTAAATAAATTCAATGCAAACAGACTGAAATAGTTTAAGTCTTTGGTTCTTTTAATTGTAATGATTTTGGCTCACATTTAACAAAAACATGTAGAGTCTGTGTATAAGAAGGCAAGACAGCACCTTGGTCTTCTTAGAAAATTGAGGATTTTTAACATTAGTACACATACTCTAACTATGGTATACAGGTCCATGATTGAGAGTATTCTTACATATAATATTGTTTCATGGTACGGTAATATACCAGTTAAACAGAAGAACAAACTTTCACAAATAATTAATCAGGCAAATAAGATTACTGGCCATAAACAATATTCACTTCAGGTTTTCAAAAAAACAGCAATTGCGATCTTTAATCACTTCACTCACTTCATTCACTTAAAGATCATACCCACCCCCTCCACTCTACTTTTGAAATGCTTCCATCAGGGCCTAGGTTTAAAATTCCTTTGGTCAGAAGAAATGCCTATAAAAGATAATTTGTCCCAACGGCAGTTGTTATTCTGAATCAGATTATTGTTTGAAGGAAATGCAAGAGAGTGGTTGGCAGTACAGTGTTTAATGGTTTATTTATTTATTTTGTATTACTATTATTATTGTTTAAATTTGTGTGTTGTTAATGTGCTGTCACGGCGTGATAAAGGACAGGAGGCAACTGCAAGTAATAATGATGTTTATTAAGAATATGTGTTGATGAATGGCTCTTGGAGAATGACGCAGGGACTTCGGTGGCAGCACAGACAGGTGAGTAGATTCCCTTGAGTGCGATGATGGAAGTGGTGAAGACCTGACAATTCCCTTGAGTGCGTTGGTGGAGAAAGTGACGAATTAACACTCCCCTTGAGTGCGTTGGTGGAGTTGGTGAAGGCGAGGTATCCGTGATGATGGCATTAATCCAGAAACGATCAAACAGGAAACAGAGCATGAAGCAGGAACGATGAATCACGAACAGACAAACACCACGCGGACCTCACACAACGATCTGACAAACAAGAGACGAAAGACCGGGCATTAAATAGGCTGCTGTAACGAGCTGCACCTGCCGCTGATCAGCCGATCAGCGGTAACACCCACATGAAACAATTAACATGACGTCACAACAAACCAGCAGGAGACGGTGCATTCATGAACCGTGACAGTACCCCTCCTCCTAAGGACGCCTCCTGGCGTCCCCAGAACCCCTTACCTGTCGATTGTAATCATCGATAAGAGAGCGATCCAGGATGTCCCTAGCAGGTACCCAACTTCTCTCCTCCGGACCGTAACCTTCCCAGTCCACCAAGTACTGGAATCCGCGTCCCCTCCGTCTAGAGTCCAGAATGCGATTGACCGAATAAGTGGTCTCCCCATCTACGAGTCGCGGCGGGTGGGGGGGGGGGCCGGGGTAAGCGGATTAATAGGGGAATGAAAAACGGGCTTTATTTTAGACACATGAAAGGCGGGATGAATTCTTCTGTACGCAGGAGGGAGTTTGAGGCAGACTGCCACCGGACTAATGATCTTGGTGACAGTAAACGGGCCAATAAATTTGGGAGCCAACTTATTAGATACGGAGCGGAGAGGAATATTCTTATTAGAAAGCCACACCTCTGGACGAAGGCGTGAACGGAGGGGACCGCGACTTCGGATTCCAGACTGGGAAAAACAGGTGGCTGGTAACCTACACTACATTCAAATGGTGATAGGCCCGTAGCTGATATGGGTAAGGTATTGTGGGCGTACTCCACCATCGACAATTGTTGGCTCCAGGAGGAAGGATTCTTGGAAACCAAACATCGCAACACCCTTTCCAAATCTTGGTTGGCTCTTTCGGTTTGACCATTGCTCTGGGGATGAAACCCTGAGGACAGACTTACAGTCGCCCCCAGTTATCTACAGAACTCTCGCCAAAATTTGGACACAAATTGGGGTCCCCTGTCGGACACCACGTCTATCGGGAGGCCATGTAACCGAAAGACGTGATCTACAACGGCCACCGCTGTCTCCTTGGCTGAGGGTAATTTGGGCAAGGGAATAAAATGGGCCGCCTTCGAGAACCGGTCCACCACAGTCAAAACTACCGTGTTGCCCTGAGAGGGCGGGAGGGCGGTGATAAAATCTAGAGCGATGTGGGACCAGGGTCTCGAAGGCACCGGCAGCGGTTGAAGTAACCCATCAGGGGGTCGATTGGAAGTCTTACCAGTGGCACAAACCGAGCAAGCCAACACAAAACTGTGAATGTCGCGAGCCATCAATGGCCACCAGAATCGTTGCTTGACCAAAAACTTAGTACGGTTAACTCCTGGATGGCAAGCCACGTTAGAACAATGTCCCCACTGGATAACGT
This sequence comes from allo-octoploid hybrid of Carassius auratus x Cyprinus carpio, assembly GCA_024542945.1. NCBI lineage: Eukaryota > Metazoa > Chordata > Actinopteri > Cypriniformes > allo-octoploid hybrid of Carassius auratus x Cyprinus carpio. The sequence goes on from CM045002.1 coordinate 23,188,178, forward strand.
TGGACCGTAATCCCTCCGGCACAAATAAGCGATTCGGTGGGCACCCGGGCGGAGGCATTACCCCTTCTAAGGCTGTCTTAACCTTCGATTCGATCTCCCATGTGAGTGTGGAGACCACTAATGTCTCAGGAAAAATACACTCAGGAGTGGACGGGCATTCGGAACGGTCAAAAATACGTGATAAAGAATCGGGTTTAATATTTTTGGAACCCGGGCGGTACGAGATAGAAAAATCAAAACGTCCGAAAAAAAGTGCCCACCGAGCCTGCCTGGAGTTCAACCTCTTAGCCGTACTAATATATTCTAAGTTCTTGTGGTCAGTCCATACAATAAAAGGAACCCCCGATCCCTCTAACCAGTGGCGCCACTCCTCCAATGCCATCTTGACTGCCAACAACTCTCGGTTACCAATATCGTAATTTCGTTCGGCTGGAGATAAACGATAAGAAAAATACGCGCATGGGTGGACCTTGTCATCTGAGGAAGAATGCTGAGATAACATCGCTCCTACCCCCACCTCCGATGCATCGACCTCCACCACAAACTGATGTGATGGGTCAGGGGTTATCAAGATTGGGGCTGAAACAAAGCAGCTCTTCAGTTTGGCAAACACAGCCTCGACTGTGTCTGACCACCTGAACGTAGTCTTGGTGGAGGTCAAGGCGGTCAGAGGTGCGGCTAGTTGGCTGAAGTTGCGAATAAACCGCCGATAGAAGTTGGCGAACCCCAGAAACCTCTGTAGGGCCTTACGGAAATCTGGACTTGACCACTCTACCACAGCCTTAACTTTCTCGGGATCCATGCGTATTCCCTCAGTCGACACGATATACCCCAAAAATGGAACCGACTGTGCATGAAACTCGCATTTCTCCGCCTTGACAAAAAGCCCATTCTCTAGCAACCTCTGAAGCACTCGTCGAACGTGCTGCACATGTTCCTGGAGAGAAGAAGAAAAAAATCAATATGTCGTCCAGGTAGACACATATGAACTGATCAATCATATCTCGCAACACGTCGTTGACGAGTGCCTGGAAGACCGCTGGGGAGTTGGAAAGCCCGAAGGGCATGACCAAATATTCAAAGTGCCCCCTGGGGGTATTAAAAGCGGTCTTCCATTCATCCCCCTCCCTGATGCGGACCAAATGATAAGCATTACGTAAGTCCAGTTTTGTGAAAATCGACGCTCCCTGCAACCTCTCGAAGGCTGAAGACATCAACAGCAAAGGATAAGTATTCTTGACCGTGATGTCGTTCAGTCCCCGGTAATCAATACAAGGTCGCAGTGAGCCGTCCTTCTTTCCCACAAAAAAGAACCCCGCCCCCGCTGGAGAAGAGGAAGGGCGGATAAACCTGGAAGCTAGAGAATCAGAAATATATTTCTCCATAGCCTCCCTCTCTGGAACCGAAAGTGAATATAATTTGCCCTTAGGCGGAGACTTACCCGACAGTAATTCTATGGCACAGTCGTAGGGACGATGCGGAGGAAGAGAAGCAGCACGAGACTTACTGAACACTTCCTTCAGGTGGAGGTACTCCGTGGGCACGTTAGACAAATCCACCGCCTCCTCCTGCAACACAGACATAGAAACAGACGTACAGGCAGACACTAAACAAGACTCGTGACATCCTTGACACCAAGTTAATATGGTATTTGAAGACCAGTCTACTTTTCGGGTTGTGGAGGAGGAGCCAGGGGTGACCAAGGACTATGGGTGCCAGAGGGGAGTCAAGGATGTGGAATGAAATGGTTTCAGAGGGATTGCCAGAGGTGATGAGGGTGATGTCTTCAGTGACGTGAGATATGACCGGAAGCTTCTGTCCATTGAGGGCGTGAACCGTGATGTGGTGCGAAAGGGGTCTGAGAGGAATGTGAAGACGGTGTGCTAGTGTGCTGTCCATGAAATTACCTTCTGCCCCTGAGTCCAGTAGTGCTTGACAGTTGTGGGTCTGTGCTGCCCACCTTAGCCTTACCGGAAGGAGCGTGGATGATGATGAGGTCTTCTCGGCAGAGATCCCACCCGATAGTAGCCTCATACGTACTACCGGGCCTGGCCTTTTACCGGGCAGGTGTAAGCGTGGTGCCCGGTTCCCCCGCAGTAGAGACAAAGCCCCAGGGACCTCCGCCTCTCCTTCTCCTTCCGGGAAAGCCGAGATCGCCCTACCTGCATGGGCTCGTGATCGTAGGAGGGGCTGGCCGCGTCCCCGCCGCTGGACCGCACGTTCGGCTGGGACCACGATGTGGAACTGGGTAAGCTCTGCCTCTCCATCCGCGTCAGCCGTGCGTCGACCCGCAAAGCCATTTCGATGAGGCCATTCAGTGAAGTAGGGAGGTCCAGGGCGTAGATCTCCTTCTGGACGCGGTCAGCCAGCCCATGCAGGAACATGTCCCACTGCGCCTCCTCGTTCCAATGACACTCTACCGCCAGGGTACGGAACTCGATGGAATAATCCGAGACGGATCTTTCATGCTGCCGTAGTTCCGCGAGCTTCCTGGCCGCCTCCCTCCCGGCGACAGCCCGATCAAAGACCCGTCTCATCTCGGCGGAGAGTGACTGGAATGAGGCGCAGCATGGATCCTGGTTCTCCCACACCGCCGTTCCCCATAATGCCGCCCTCCCAGTGAGCAATGTGAGCACAAATGCCACCTTGGCCCTCTCGTTGGCAAAGGTTCTGGGTTGAAGGGAAAAATGCATGTGACAGCGGGTTAAGAAAGCTCTACAGTAGTTAGGCTCACCCGAATATGACTCCGGAATGGGAAGCCGTGGTTCCGGCTGGGAGGGGGCTTCCGAAGGGCCTGGCGGAACGGCCGGTGTGAGCGGCGCAGGGGGAGCTCGTAGTAACTGAAGTTGTTGGGTGAGCTCGGACACCTGCGTCACCAAAGCCTGAACCGCGCGACCAGTGTCGTTAAGATTCCTCTCCTGGGAGTCCATCCTCCGAACACTGGCGCTGAGGAAATCCTCCAGAGCAGACGGTTGATTACTCGCTGCCTCCATTGTTGGTCAGATCGTTCTGTCACGGCGTGATAAAGGACAGGAGGCAACTGCAAGTAATAATGATGTTTATTAAGAATATGTGATGATGAATGGCTCTTGGAGAATGACGCAGGAACTTCGGTGGCAGCACAGACAGGTGAGTAGATTCCCTTGAGTGCGATGATGGAAGTGGTGAAGACCTGACAATTCCCTTGAGTGCGTTGGTGGAGAAAGTGACGAATTAACACTCCCCTTGAGTGCGTTGGTGGAGTTGGTGAAGGCGAGGTATCCGTGATGATGGCATTAATCCAGAAACGATCAAACAGGAAACAGAGCATGAAGCAGGAACGATGAATCACGAACAGAAAAACACCACGCGGACCTCACACAACGATCTGACAAACAAGAAACTAAAGACCGGGCATTAAATAGGCTGCTGTAACGAGCTGCACCTGCCGCTGATCAGCCGATCAGCGGTAACACCCACATGAAACAATTAACATGACGTCACAACAAACCAGCAGGAGACGGTGCATTCATGAACCGTGACATGTGCGCTGTGTTTTTAAGTATTAATTTGGTTGTATTTGTCACCAGTGTCAAAGACAAATTTCTGCTCTGTGACAAGCAGAATAGACAGTAAAGTTAAACTATAAAGTTAAACTTGATTTATACCTTGTTTCTGTTTTTGTTGCTCAGATTAATATTTGCTGCTAAAAAGGACTAATTTGCTATGCTTTCACTTTCCCTTAATCACTCCCTATTCCAGCTTATTCTACTCTAAGCAACGTCAGAAACTTTCTACTATGGCCACTCCTTGTGTTTATTTGCCTCTATACAATGAGTAACCTGTTGTATTCCTCATTTGTATGTAGCTTTGAATATGTGTCTACAAAGTGAATAGATGTAAATTAAGGTGACCAGACATCCCCGTTTTCTGGGGACAGTCCCGGTTTTTTAATTCATGGATAATAACAAGCGAGATTTCAATGATATTTTTACCATTGAACTAGGAAATGCCCCTGGTTTTCAATGACAAAAATCTGGTCACCTTAATGTAAATGTTTCAGCCAGACATGTTAAGATAGGCTGCAGCTGTTAAAATGTTTTCATCATTCTATATGTTTGCTTTCCACTTTCTTTTTTGGCCTTCGTTATTGTTTTGTTTGATTACACAAAATCTAGCTGTTCCTTGTTTGTAATTAGTTCTTTATGTATATGATGTTCTTAGTTTCTTTATTTCATAGTCTAGTGTTGTCTGCATAATGTTTGCATAATTTCTGCTGCAGTTTAGTTTAATTTTTAATGTCACGTGATTGATAGGAATCAGATGAATTTACAGTGAGTGCTTTGTATGCAAACAGGAAAAAAAAAATCATCTATTTGTTCCACATGAATACACCTAAAAAGTACTCTTGATGGTAACACTTTTGTCACGACACGCACACAAACAGGTAGATCCAATTGCAGTATGTTTTATTAGGATAATCCAAATCTCATGGTCAGCCAGGCAAAGGTCACAATCCAGGTAAGCAGTCCAGAAACAAGAAACATAACCAACATCCGAGAACCACGACAAACCAGGGTGACATTCAACAAGGACTCCGTAACAATGACAGAAACAACCAGGGTATTTAAAGACAGGTGCAAACAAGGTAAGTGGTGACAGCTGAATACAATGAACAGTGATGAGCAGCTCAGGCTAGTGGGAAATGAAGTACTGACGAAGGTGACAATAAGGGGAAGTGAGACCTCTAGTGGCCACCCAGGGAGACACAGAACAGACACCGTGACACTACCCCCCCTCTAAGGAGCAGCTACCAGATGCTCCTCAGAACAAAATAACCACAAAACAAAGAGACCAGGAGGGAGGTGGACTGGTGGAGGCAGAACAGGGGGAGGGATGGCGGGCCAGGCCCGTGTAGGGGAACTGGGACCGGTAGTGATGGCTCCCCTGGTAGCCCAGGTGGCTCGGTCAGATCAGGGGGCCATGGTGGACCCGAAAGTTCAGGGGACCACGAGGGACCAGGCAGTTCAGGTGGCCACGGTGGACCCGAAAGTTCAGGGGACCACGAGGGGCCAGGCAGTTCAGGTGGCCACGGTGGATCAGTCCATTCTCGTTGTGCAGACGGCCAGGGAGGAATTCGCCATTTGAGTGGCCCGAACGGAACCTGCCAATCGGGGAGCCAGTAAGGAGCAGGCTGTGGCGATGGCCAGGTCACGGCATTGGGAACGGCATCGGGAACGGCCTCAGACAAGGGCACCGCCTCGGGAACGGCCTTGGACACGGGTATCGCCTCCGGAACCATCTCGGGCCCCGCATCGGCCTCCGGAACAGCATCGGGCACCGCCTTGGGAATGGCCTCAGGAACGGCATCGGACAAGGACACCGCCTCGGGAACGACCTCGGCATCGGGCACCACCTCGGGAACGGTCTCAGGAACGGCCTCAGGAATGGCCTCAGGAACGGCATTGGACAAGGACCCCGCCTCGGGAACGGCCTCGGCATCGGGCACCGCCTCGGGAACGGTCTCAGGAACGGCCTCAGGAATGGCATCGGACAAGGACACCGCCTCGGGAATGGCCTCAGGAACGGCATCGGACAAGGACACCGCCTCGGGAACGGCCTCGGCATCGGGCACCGCCTCGGGAACGGTCTCAGGAACGGCCTCAGGAATGGCCTCAGGAACGGCATTGGACAAGGACCCCGCCTCGGGAACGACCTCGGCATCGGGCACCGCCTCGGGAACGGTCTCAGGAACGGCCTCAGGAACGGCATTGGACAAGGACCCCGCCTCGGGAACGACCTCGGCATCGGGCACCGCCTCGGGAATGGCTTCTGTCACGACACGCACACAAACAGGTAGATCCAATTGCAGTATGTTTTATTAGGATAATCCAAATCTCATGGTCAGCCAGGCAAAGGTCACAATCCAGGTAAGCAGTCCAGAAACAAGAAACATAACCAACATCCGAGAACCACGACAAACCAGGGTGACATTCAACAAGGACTCCGTAACAATGACAGAAACAACCAGGGTATTTAAAGACAGGTGCAAACAAGGTAAGTGGTGACAGCTGAATACAATGAACAGTGATGAGCAGCTCAGGCTAGTGGGAAATGAAGTACTGACGAAGGTGACAATAAGGGGAAGTGAGACCTCTAGTGGCCACCCAGGGAGACACAGAACAGACACCGTGACAACTTTACTATAACGTTCTATTTGTTAATCTTGTGAACAAAACATCTACAGCATTATTTAATCTCAATGTTAATTTCTACATTGACTTACACATTAAATACCACTGTATAAGTAGGCCATACAGTAATAAAGTACTTACAAAGCTAACTATTAGATTAGTTAATTCATAGTTTATATAGAGTAGTCTATACATTGTTAATAATATATTAAAAGGCTATATTGTGAGTTCTTCATTCATTGTCACTGCAAAAAAACTATTGTCTAATTGTTTAATTAGCTCATACGATAGTAAGATAATGTTCTTATGCTTTGTTAACAAATTATTAACCATATAAATGATGTACAGGATTTAAAACCAGTAGTAAAGGAATTGTTAATTTGTTATTAAGAGTAAATAGTTCTCACTTTAGGTCACCGAAAATCAAAAAATGTCATTAAGTACTTTAATAAAAAGAAATTATAACTGCACACTGATTTAAGCACATTTTTTATTACCGTTTTGGCAGACACCCTCGTCAAGTTATAATATTTCTATTAAGTTTTTTTTCCTGTAACTACCACCTCAAAAGGTGTGCGTTTGCTCTGCTGCTTTATTAAGTGCTTTGGGTTTCCTTGTTTTATGGGGGTTTTGCATAGATTTTTTTTTTATACTGTACAAACTGTATATTGCATCCCCTAACCCTAATTGATTTATTTTAAAAATGTGATCTCATGAGTATTTGCATGTATTTGTTCTACCACATGTATATGTACATATTTGAATAGACACAAAAACATACAGTATTGACAAAATGAGAGCATTATTTATTTTTAAAATATATTAAAAATGTTTAAAATATATCATTTTTAAATATATTACTTACAGTGACAATGAATTTTCACATAGGTGTATCTATGGTGAAGAGATGGTGGTTATTGCATGCATCTAACACACATCTTGGTTTGTAAAACAAATCAAATGTTCAGACATGTTTCTCAATGCTACTGAAAGCTGATGACTTCCGTGAGCTTCATCCTAGTTCTATGCAAATTTACTATGCTTTCACTATTTTTATATCCCCCATGTTCTAACATAACACATTGGGCCCTATTTTAACAGTCTAAGCGCATGGTCTAAAGCGCATGCCGCAGGTGCACTCAGGGTGTGTCTGAATCCACTTTTGCTAGTTTAAGGACTTCTCAGCCCCACCCCACTTCACCAAAGATACAGCTGATTACTGGCAATTTGGAGGAAGATTGTTCTTCACCTTTTCTTTTAAAATTGGCTTAATTTGATTTGACATAGTTCACCCAAAAATGAAAATTCTGTCACAATTTACTCATCCTTATGTTGTTCCAAACCTGTATGAATTTCTTTTGTTCTGTTGAAGACCAAAGAAGATATTTTGAAGAACGCTGGTAACCAAACAGGTGACCGTAGCCATTGACTTCCATAGTAGGGAAAAAAAAATACTATGGAAATGAATAGGCCCCATTAACTGTCTTGTTACCAGCATTGTTCAAAATATCTTCCTTGGCCTTCAACAGACGAAAGAAATTCATACAGGTTTGGAAGAACATAGGGGTGAGTAAATGATGACAATTTTTATTTTCAGGTGAACTATTGGAGCCACATATTTTATTAGAAATCAGAGCTTCACGATTAATCATTGAAAGATTGTGATCTTGATCCAAACCTATGCAATCTTATTCCTATATGACAGTGATTCATCTATGTCCATTAAACCTTTAACAAGTATCACACTGTGCTGCCAGTAGCCATGTTTAAACACATGTACACTTTTTTTTCATTCCGAACGTAGTGTCTACATGAATACTAAATAAAGTGATCTCACTGATTTGTGTGTTTATATCACAAGCTTCTAACCATTCTACTAACCATTCTCCTTTTCTTTGTTTGAATCCTAATTAAGAGATGACAAGCACACCAAGCTTATTAACCAAGCAGTCAAAACACCTGTTCCCCCGCTTAAAACAAGGTGTCTGAGTCCGAAACAATCACTTATGGGACAACGTTGTTCTGCGCCACTTACCAGACGATAAGTGGAAAGAGAATTTTAGATTGACACAGCAGTCATTTATTACATTCTTTTATACAATATTACAACAGCATCAGCTCTTTTTGTGCATCATACATCATTACACCATTTCTACTTCATTACACATGCACAAAGCTTTTCTAGTTTCGGTTTTCAATCCGATCAAGTGTTTACATGTCCTATATAATGGATTAGAAAAGGTTTATCCCACCTCTCTAAAACTGATTGAAATTTCAGTTAGTTTGACCAGTTTTATTCAGATTGAGGTGTTTTACATGCTCCATGTAAACACACCTACTAAACTATAAAGAAAAAATGGGATTCTTTATGTATCCAGAATCATGCAGCTCTAACTCTGTCAATGGTGCCTCAATAAAAAAAGCAATGGAAAAATGTAAATACTTTGTTATGCATTATTTTGTCAGTCTATTCCATCCAGGGCTATGCACAGACATTTTGAGCCAAAAAAGGGGGCATTAAGGGGGTGGGTGCTTGTTAATGGCTGCCTCACTTTCCATATCTTCCTGTTCTGCCTCTGTCTCTTCCCTCTCTGTCTCATTGTCTTTCTTTCTCAATCTGAACATTTTCTTCTCTCTGGCTCAGTTCCGAGACATTCACTTTTACTTTGTTGAGTTGACTCTGGGGCAGTTTCATCTTAATATAAAGAATGAATAACAAACCTTTTACAATCATATTGTAAATACAATTGTTAGGTTTAGTGCTAATTCAATTTACATTGTTGTAGTGTAATTACGCTTTCATTCAAACTCTAGCATATTCCTTTGCTGTCAGCCAGTTTAACAGTCTTACCTGTACCTGTCTGATTTGGCTGATGCTCAAAGGACTCTTTCCTTGCGCTCTGAGCCTGCTTCTTTCTCATCTTCAGTGGAAGTATAAATATTAGACATTTAATATTATACAGTATAAATCTATATTATATAAACAACTCATTTAGAACATTTATATTACATTTTCTAACTATTTATAGGCCTACTATTAATATGGTTTTAATGAAATATTAGCCTATAAATATGACCTTGAATCACTAAGACAAGTGATTATAATGGGAAATATACTTAATTACAAGAATTAAAGTGTGAAAAACTGCTAAATATTCTATATGTGACCCTGGAGCACAAAACCAATCATAAGTAGCACAAGTATATTTGTAGCAATAGCCAGTAATACATTGTATGGGTCAAAATGATCGATTTTTCTTTTATGCCAAAAATCATTAGGATATTAAGTACAGATAATGTTCCATGATCAAAACTTAATTTTTGATTAGTAATATGCATTAGAGCTGAAGATCTTTGCCCGAACCCGACGGGACCCGATGGGACCCGACGGGTTCGGTCGGGTTCGGGCTTAATTTATATCATCTTACGCGGACTCGGGCCGGGCTCGGGCTTGCGCTCCGGTTTGCGAGGTAAACGAGCGGGCATGTGATGCGTTTCGATTAGCGCGAAAAAGATGTGAAAATGTATGCTGAGTATGTGTAACGGAGGCTTGCCTCTGGCGATTACGTTTTGGTTGCACCAGCAACTAAAGCAAAGTCTGAGGTGTGGAAAAAGTTTTGACCATGTTTATAATGAGAATAATGAGTGAATAATGACGCACCATCAGTGAGCGCAGGAACGCGCTGAAGCCATTTACAGTGGATTCAATAATTTTCTTCCACAAAAACATGTAGGCTTAGCCTAATCTTTGTGAGTAAAGGTTTTTCAAATGATAACTAAATATTCATTGAGTCTTAAATGCATAATGTGGACAGAGTATTTACGCTAATATTGGCGTTATTCTTTTATTAAATGTCAGCTGCTGGCGAAGCAAATCCGGCGGAGCCTTTATCTTAATTTCGTTATTGCCAAATACCCATCTTAATTTAAAATTTATCTTAATTTATTTTGTTAAAAAAGACTCGTTTTTATTGGTGCGTTGGTCTATTTATAGGCTAAATGAGCCTATGCCTATTTAGAGTGCTGAGATGTTACGATGTTACAGAGGACTTATTTTATTTCTTTATTCCAACTTCCAAGTGGTCTAGTCTACGTTAGTTATGAATAAATTATGTTAAAACATGTATAAATGATTCATTCTTGACACAAGGAAAAAGAGCTGTCTGTGTGCGCACATTTGAATAATGTCGGGCTGTAAACGGGTTCGGGCTTTTAAAAAGCTGTCAATCAAAATGTACTTGTCGGGCTCGGGCCGAAACCTGTCGGGCTCGGGTCCTGTCGGGCCTAACTTTTATGGCCCGATTACAGCTCTAATATGCATTGGGACAACTTTAAATGTGATTTTCTCAATAGTTAGATTTTTTTGCACCCTCAGATTCCAGATTTTCAAATAGTTGTATCTCGGCCAAATATTGTCATATATGATTGACCTGCTGGCTTGCTGGAGCTTTAACTTCATGTTTGCAATGTTGAACTGCCTTTAGAAGCCTCCATTCATCTTCTCTCTCTCTCTGTCTCTGTCTTCTTTTTTAAGGCATTGTTTATTTTATCTTTTTTTACTTTGGATTAGATCTGATTGGGTACAATTATTTGATTAGACATTCTAATTCTAAGAATGTGGATATTTTATACAAGTTATAAACACTTTTAGAAGACCGAGAGCAAATCATTACCGACAGGAATACAAAAACAAATTACCAAATAACTAATTCAGTGGATCAACCACTGACTGTAATGTGGATTGTAATGCGTCTCAAACTCAATTCCTGGAGGGCCACAGGTCTGCAGAGTTTAGCTCCAACCAGCTCCAAATCACACCTGCTTGGAAGTTTCTAGTAATCCTGAAGACCTTTATTAGCTGGATCAGGTGTGTTTGATTAGGGTTGGTGCTAAAGTGTGCAGAGCTGTGGACCTCCAGGAATTGAGTTTGAGACCAGTGGTCTACCTGTTAATGCAACGAGCTTCGGGAACTGTTTCCACTCTCCAGAGAGCGGGCACATAAATCGTGAGTGATGCTGCGGAGCGGGCGGGAAAACACAGACTGGATTAGTGGAATCACTGAAATGTTAGCAGAGTGGTAACAGAACACTTTGAGCTTGATTGTGTGGCGGTGCGTCTGCAGCAGTGCAGCGATCGTTACGTACGAGTCTATTTTTGCTGTGTTGAATGCGTTGAATTAAAATGACAGCGCATTGTTCGCGGTAAAAATTAACATGGATTGACACAGAAATGCAGTAATTTCACAATAAATGAATACTAATTAAAGGCTTCTGTGTTATACACGCAACACATGGGTTTTTGGTTAGGTTTAAAACAAGAAAAAGAGCACCTTTAGATAAATGAGGCAACATGATATAGGCCTATGCACTTTTATGGAAGCAGAAAAACAAAGTTCATTAAGAACCGTGCGATTGCTTGTAATAAAGATTTAAATGCAAATGGCACGAGAGTCGACTGTTTCTGTCAGCGGTGCTTTCATTTTAAATATTTGCGATATCCCAACAAGAAAAGTAGGCTAATTGTTGTGTTTAAATGTTTTGCCGCTTGCTTGAGCAGCTTATTATACAAAAGTCAAATGCATGAATAATATGTTGTTTATATTTATTAAGTTTAAACTAATGTCTATGATTATGAAAGATTGTTACTGTTCTGTGATAAGTCACTTTTTAAATTTTTTTTATACATGGTTTGAAATATAGAATCATGAACAAATGTTGTGTTTGTGGACTAAACAGCCGCGGATCAGTAGCGGACTGCAAACGCGTCCTGTGTGAAAGCACAATGAGTGCGTGCTGCTTCTGCACCACATACGTAACACACACGGACTGCATACGCACTGCATACGGAGTATGTGTGAAACAGGCGTGAGTCTTGTCGAGGTTTTTTTTGGGAAGCTTGGTAATTTCACAGAAGGCATACACACAGGTTGGAAGACTCGTTCTCGCCCCCTACAGTGTAATTCGTCTAGGTATACATCCGCGCTAAACTATCACGGTGAAAGTCATCATAGCTTGCGTAGTATAGACCCAGCTCCCAACCCAACTTTGAGAATAGATTAACAGCAATATTTTTTTTATCGCCCGATAAGAGTCTCACGTTAACACAGCACGTTAACGCCGATAACGGCCCACCACTAGTAAAAATACAAATTATTTATACTGTAAGTATTTTGAATCTAAGGGGTACCTACTCTAATATAACGTGGTATTACCTTACAACAATATTATATTTGCAAGTGATTTAGCAAAAACATACACATAGGCCTACTTTTTAAACACGCTGGGTTATTGTTTCAATCCAAACGCTCAGATGAGACTTGGGTTAGGAAGCTGACTTGATTTGACCCAGTTTGGGTTGATATCAGTAATAAGTAACCCAACGGTGCTGGGTTAAGAACATATTGTTGTCATATTGTGTGTGATTTTAATTTAAAACCCAGATTTCAAACAATATTTGAATTAAACAAAAGTCACTGTGTTTATTGATATATTGCCTGATATATAATGTATGTATGACTTACTGTATAAACAATACAAACCTGATTCCAAAAAAGTTGGGACACTCTACAAATTGTGAATAAAAACAGAATGCAATGATGTGGAAGTTTCAAATTTCAATATTTTATTCAGAATGCAACATAAATGACATATCAAATGTTTAAACTGAGAACATGTATCATTTTAAGGGAAAAATAAGTTGATTTTAAATTTCATGGCATCAACACATCTCAAAAAAGTTGGGACAAGGCCATGTTTACCACTGTGTGGCATCCCCTCTTCTTTTTATAACAGTCTGCAAACGTCTGGGGACTGAGGAGACAAGTTGCTCAAGTTTAGGAATAGGAATGTTGTCCCATTCTTGTCTAATATATGCTTCTAGATCTGGACTGCAGGCTTGCCATTTCAGTACCCGGATCCTCCTTCTACGCAGCCATGATGTTGTAATTGATGCAGTATGTGGTCTGGCATTGTCATGTTGGAAAATGCAAGGTCTTCCCTGAAAGAGACGACATCTGGATGGGAGCATATGTTGTTCTAGAACTTGGATATACCTTTCAGCATTGATGGTGCCTTTCCAGATGTGTAAGCTGCCCATGCCACACACACTCATGCATTGGGGGAATTGGTGATCCTCTGCCCATCTTGACTTCTGAGAGACACTGCCACACTGAGAGGCTCTTTTTATACCCAATCATGTTGCCAATTGACCTAATAAGTTGCAAATTGGTCCTCCAGTTGTTCCTTATGTGTACATTTAACTTTTCCGGCCTCTTATTGCTACCTGTCCCAACTTCTTTGGAATGTGTAGCTCTCATGAAATCCAAAATGAGCCAATATTTGGCATGACATTTCAAAATGTCTCACTTTCAACATTTGATTTGTTATCTATATTCTATTGTCAATAACATATAAGTTTATGAGATTTGTAAATTAATCCATTCCCTATTTACTCACAATTTGTACAGTGTCCCAACTTTTTTGGAATCGGGTTTGTAGTTTCAGAGCAATTTGTTGTAGCCACTTACCCTGTAACTACATGTACAAGCACCACTTTAATTTACAGCCTGCAACTGTTGTATTTATTCTGTAACTACATGGAATAAGGGAGGAACAAGTTAGGCTTAAACATAGAACAAGTGTATATTTGCAAAATAATTACAGAGTAAAATATTGCACTAGTTTTAATTTAATTGTTTGATGGCCAAATTAAACCTTTTTTTTGTACTATAAAAACATCACAGTATACATCCACTGAAATACAAATGTTGTGTCATGTATTTTTTCTGCAAACAGCTGGAAAGAGGTAAGCTTGTTTTAAGCTGCATTGAACCTTGATTGTATATCATGCAAAGTTATTTGGTGATAGTGGTGTTGGGAAGTTGCTAGTGTGAAGTTGCTGAGATCGACGAATAAGCTTTCATAAGGTAAGCAGACTTGTGAATTATAAGTCATAGCAGAAACTCATTAACTCATTTCACTAAATGTCCAGTTTTATTGTTCAGCAATCTCCATCATGTTTCCTTTAATAATAGAACGGTTAAAAATACTTAATAATAAAAAAAAAATATAAAATCATAAAATGTATATTGTCTTTCTAAATCACTCCCAATCATAAGATTATTGTTTAGGCCATACATACCAAGTAATATTACAAATAGGTACCCCTTAGTTTCAAAATACTAACAGTATAAATGAACTGTAGTTTTACAGGTTGTTACCCCTTTATTCCCCAAAAGTCGCATAGTATTCCCCTATACCTACATGGAGGTACTGAATAGTTACACTATAATTAAAAAAAAGTTACGCTGTAACTTCAGTTTACTTACGCAGTTCTTTGCAGGTTGCATATCTAGTTGTTTCCCCCTTATCACCCAAACGTAACACATTGTTCCCTTATACTTACACGTATGTTCTTTATAGGTACAATATAATTACAGAAACGTACACAGTAAATTCTGTATACTTATGTAGTTTTTTGTGGGTTGTAATCTAAAGTGTTACCCTGTATATCTAAAAAAAAAAATGTTTTACAGAGGCTCTTAAGAAGACTGCACTGATGTCAAAGATCAACTGGCAAGAGGCTGAGAGGGAACTCTCAAAATGGTTCACTGGCACAAGATACAGGAGGACTGAGGGTGTTTAGAATGCTAGAATACAAAGTCTGTCTGCAGTGTAAGCAGTACTGAAAAATGTATAGTTGCTGCTGCTTCTAACTGTCCCCAATTTATTTCTTGTGCAAATTTTCAAAGCTTTCAGTAAACACTGTTTCAAATACAGGTTAAAAATATGTGTTAACTTTAACAATTACATTCACTTTTAACAATTAGTTATCAGAATATAGCATTATATGATAGGTAGTTTCAATAAAATTTAAATTTGAAAAGTTTTCAATCTCACTGTGTGCTCTAATGCTTTAAAACTTGTTTTGTGTAATGTTGCTACTCGATTGGAACGAAAACCTGCAGTCGTACTGGACCCCTGAAATAGAAAACAATTTTATTTTTCAGATGGGCCATAAGCATATTGTCTAGTTGGGCCCGCCCTAAAACCCAATGTAATCCTGCTTGTAATCCATGAGGACAGTTTTAATGACTGCATTATGGCCAAAGTATACTTCAGACCTCTGCGGCCATGTTATGTCTGGTATAAAACAAAACAATTGTTCTGCGCATATGTCCAACTCAACAATCAGCATCTGCGGATGAGTATGCTTTGAAAGCTGCCCGGACGCAACTGTGTGCGAGACACGTCTGGACGCAAAACGATAAGTTTCCCCTTTAGGGACAACATGGACAGTCCCACTTGCAACCCACAGTTTATCCCATGTAGTCCCCACATAGAGTTTGAACATGGGATCCATATAGGTTTTGCATATGTTTCCTAGTTGGGCCCACCTAAAGCCCAGTGAAATCATGCATAAAACCCACATTGGTATATTTCATGGGGCCAACATGGAAGCCGTGGACGAAACCACGTAAAAACCCATATTTCAGCCCATGTAGTAACCTTGTAGTACCCACATAAAATCTAAAGCTGGGGACAAGATGGGTCTTGTGCATGTTGCCTAGTTGGGGCCCACCTGGTGGCAAGTGCAAATCCCACATGAAATCCATGTGGGCAATTGGCATAGGGATATTATGGAACCCGCGGACGATCCAATTTTTGGCCCATTTTTTGAGCCTATTTCAAACCCACATGGGCCCCACATACAAATGTTGTCTGGGCAAGAGCTGTACATATTCTCTAACTTACATGACCTACATAATTGTTCAGTATGCATATATTTAAAATATGTATTATTGATCAACTGACCTTTTGCTAAGCTCTGGCCTTTAGATACTGTTGCTAACTTAGGCTGATCAGAACAATCCATAGGAATGAACTAGAGATGTCCATGCATTGAACTTAAGTGTGTGTATGTGTTAGTTTGTTAATACCAATATTGCTACTTAAAAGAGAATGATGTGGTTCACCAAACTGTCTTGAACTCATGTTGTTCTGAAGCTGTTTTACCAAATCCCAATCTACTCTTTTCTGTACAGTGCACTTTACATTTATTGCTCAAGTTATTTAATAGGGTATATGCGCCATCTAACTTCTGCATTCCGCAAACCATAGTAGATCGTTCTGGTTTTGTAAACTCTACGCTGACATGGTGCTGTTTTATACATGAAGCCTAACATCTAAAACTCCAGCCACCAAAATGGATAAGGGATTCAAGTTATATGCTTCCTCTTACACTATGGACTACGAGGGTATGTAAGCTAGCGGAGCGGAAATGCTGTACAATGTCACTAGCTAGCTAATGCTAACATAATCTGCCTAGTCTTTTTTATGTATGGATGGATCTACATATTCACATTAACGCGTTGTGATTTTTTTCCCCAGTATCTAATTAAGACAAGCTGACTGGTGATGTCAGTATTAGGGCAGCATGGCACAGGTCTATGAGGAAAAGCGAGAAGCCACACAGCCTGAGAGTAATGTTAGGGATGGTGTGGGTGTTCTGTTCGAGTTATGTCTGTTCCGGTTCAGGGATAGTTTTTATTTAGCCATTCGGAGTTGGAATAAGAATAGACGAATCTGTGGTCATGATCTCTTTATTGTCCTGAGAGGCTAGGTAAATGCATGCAGAGTTACCTTACAAAAATTAACCATGGATTTTTTATAGTATTAAGTGTAAGTAGGTTAACCATATTAAGTAACCATAGTTTTTTAGCAAATTGAATACCATTTGTATTACTACTACCTTACTATTAATACCATGGTTAAACTATGGTTAGTGTAACAAAATTATGGTTAATTTGTTGTTACAATGGTTTAAAACTACAATAACCATTTTTTGTTTTATTAACTGTAAAACTATGGTTAATTTTCATAAGGGTTGTTCCAAGTTCATTGTTGTTTTTTTTCTACTTGTTAAAAGATGAGGATAGTGAGGTCACTGGGGTATAGCTGACACTGTAAGTCCTGAGTTTGATTGTGTTTCCATGTTATTCACAATCAGGTATCCCAAAATTAACAAATTCTGTTATTCTATTTTTGGTATTAATGGCATTGTCAAACTTGCCCCAGCAACCTAACTAGACTGATACTCAAGTCAATGTTATTATTTGTAGTAAAAAAAAAAACATTATCTTCTTATATTTTGTACAGATTGTTCTTCGGGATGCAAATCCTGTCTTCCTGGTTTCACACCGGTGCTCATGTGTTGCTGGGACTGCTGCGTACAACCACATTGTTGCATTGCTGTTGCAAACAGCACATTATTCTGAGCTTACCGACTCAGACCCGTATTTTATTTGAAAGTGCGACCCGAACCCATGCAGACCTGAGAAATGCCTTAAATGTACAACACGGACCCGACCATTATTCAAAAGTTGGACCTGAACCCGGCTGGGAAGACAGAGACCCGATTGGCACATATTGAACAGCAAACTGCTATTAACAAGTCAATAAACAAGTTCAGAAAAAACTACTGTTTGTCCCTGCTGTTACGGTTTAGCTGGTGTGTAATGAAGGCGCACAAGGAGGACGATATACAAAGGGTTTCTTTTACTGATCGCAGAGGAACAAGGGCACATCCAACATAAACTACATTACAACATTAGAACAACATCAATACTACAACAATCACAGACGAGGAAGAACTAAACAGACAGGGTATTTAAGCAGACAGGAGGTAATCAGGGAAATGGAGACAGGTGGGGATTAATCAATTAACAAAACAAGAACAGGAAACAGACCAAATAAGGCACTGAAAGTCACTGAATGTAACACCTGCCTGCTAATTTTTATTTTCTTTTTTTCTTTCACATCACTCATGAAGGAATCCATGATCACTGTCCGCTTGCAGTACTAACATTAACTCCGCCCGCACTCTGCTTCTGGCGGCTGAGGTCACATGTTTTTTTTTTTCTTTCTTCACCTTATTTCCCACTCACACTTTTCTCATCCTAATTTTACAAGTTACAAAACACAAGCAAAGTGCTGACTGACACTGATCACTAGCGGGAGCAGTATTCTCAGATGGACTGGAGTATTACACACAATGGCCCCATTTACACTGCATGGTTCAAGTGACCCAATTCCGATTTTTTCCTCTCATGTGGCACAGATCGGATATGACCGGTGAACGTGTAAGCAGGAAAAAACCGCATGGATTCCGATTTTCTCAGATCGGATTCAGGCCTCATTCAGATGTGGTAATAAATCGGATATGAATCGGATACGTGCATTTGCGTGTGCCATGTAAGCAGACAAATCGGATATTCCCCAGTAAATGCGAGTCGTACGTCTTAAAAAAGTGACGTCAACTCAGGTGGACACCACCAACTGAGATCACATGACTTATTATAGGCGCGATGGAGGACGAAGGATACACACAGTGGAGCAATGCGGAGGTTTCATGTCTTTTAAGTCTTTGGGGCGAAGAGACAGTGCAGGCAAAAATGCAGGGTTGTTACAGAAATAAATCCGTGTTTGAAGACATTTCACGAGATATGGGGAGGCACGGTTTAAGCGCTTTTTTTCTCCGCCGTACGAGACCAATGTTTTGCTGATTTTTTTGTTGACTTTTCAAAATATTGTGGAAAGCAAAACACTGTATAATTTTATTTGCATCTGCATCCATTGTATTTCGTGCTGTTTTACTTCCTTTTCTGGGTCAGAACGTCTACGTTTGGTAGTTTCAGCAGTGTATAGTGTAAATGCAAAAATCGGATACGGGTCACTTTTAAAAGATGATGTAAGCAGGTCGTCAAAAAAATCGGATATAGTCAGAAAATCGGATTTGGGCATCAAGACCTGCAGTGTAAATGCAGCCATAGTTAAACAGACCCGGTGTCAGTGTTGTGGACTTGAGTTTCCTTGTTTTACCCCAGTCTTAGTTCTTGTTGTCCTTATTTGGTTATGTTTCCTGTTCCTGTCATCAGTTCCATTAGTTCCAGGTGTTCCCCATTTAGTTAATCTGATTCCAATTGTGTCCCATCAGTGTCTGTCTTTAAATAGTGTCCTTTGTCCTTGGTTCAGTGTCTGCTATCGTATGTCATTATATGTCAGTGATCTGTTTGTATCGCCGTGTGCATTTAATTAAATATTCTACTTCATCATTCTCCTCTATCTCCTGGTTCCTTCCCCAAGCGAAATGTGACACCAGGGACCCAACCCAGTTCCTCGGGTCTCAGGACCTTTGTGAAGACCACTAGTGTGGAGTGCTGCAATGTGATCAAGACTGCACACCACACACTAACAGATTCCATTTACAAACAACCAGAGTCCTGACTGTGAACACTGGGACATCTCGGAAAATCTCTTACCTAGGATTGTCAGAAATGGAGAATTGGGATTATCTTGTAGTGTGTGACTTCCTTTAGCTCCCGTCACTGTAAATACTGCATGCTTCATGGATGGTTATACAGTCTACAGGGTCTTAGGCAGTATAGTAAAAGTTATTATAGTACAGTATTGTAAATTATATGGGTCTGGCTTCTGGTCTCATCTGCATCCAGCTATTTCTAACTGTACAAACCAGATAATTTTGCTGCTTGATATTGCAAATTGGTGTATCTCAATGTATTTAAATGTATTATCTTAATAAAACTTCAAACCGGTGTGTTCATAATTGTTTTCTGCACATTGTTATTCTTCTCGTTATTTCCCTGTAGCGGCTAATGAACCAGAAGACTCATCCATAGGCTTACTTGCGTGTCCATCAATTTCACCACCCTCAAGTTGTTCCAAACCTGCATGAGTTTTTTTTTCTTCTGCTGAGCACAAAATATTTTGAAGAATGCTGGAAATCAGATAGTTGACTGTAGTATTCCATAGTATTTTTTTTTTTTTCCTTACATGGAAGTCAAAGGCTACAGTGAACTGCTTGTTACCAGTATTATTCAAAATATGTTATTTGTGTCCAACAGAAGAAAGAATGTCATGCAGGTTTGGAACAACTTCAATGTGAGTAAAGGGGTTGGGGGACATTTTTGGGTAAACTAACCCTTTAGGTTGGTTTCTTTGACCATTTTTATATTTCATATTTTAAATACTTTTTTTGTGAGCTCTTATGTGTTGAAATTAAATGTTTCATTTAATAAGTAAAATTTTTAAAAACTACTTTTTTCAAAAGTAACAATAATTGTGCTGTATATAATTCAATGAACAAAGAGATAATGATTTCCACAGATTTAATGACAAAATAAACATTTCCAAAAAAAAAAAATTATCACTGTAAGTTTTCTATTTTCATTCACTCTAAATATAAGATTCATATTTATACATATATACAAGAGTAGAGGACAGTTAATGACAGCCATGTCTTTATCAAAAAGAGGGATAATGCCAGATTGCCTGAACAATTCTTTGTCACTGACAGCACCAGAATACAGTGAGGAAACAAAAGTAACAGCGACATGTGTTGTACCGAAATCCCCACTCCCCGGACAAATCGCACTCCCCTTACGCGTGCACGCGCGTCACACAGTTGAACGCAGCGCTTGCAGTTAAACCTTCAGCGGTTTATTATAAGCCTTTTATTGATATTTTTCCCACAGTTGGCAAGAATGAACATAGAAGCGTTGTCTGATTAACAAGCAGCTAACGGATGCAAAAACGCCGACTGGAGAAGGTCGTCAACTGAATTAAACCACAATTTCCAAAGTAAAAGTGCAGATTTTATTCTGAAATTATTAACTGCACCAACTTTATCATCTCGCAATACTCTTCCCATAAAACCTGCTTTTCATTGTCATTTAAATTTATATTTCATCACATTTAGTTTGTTAAACTAGGATGAATTTAGTTCTCGTAAAATAATATTTATTAGTAATAATAATATCCAAGGTATTATTATTATTATCACGCAATATTTTTTGTACTATCAGTATTTATTTTTTGACAGTGCCTTTGCATTTGTCTACTGGTCTGCGTCTCATTTTTACTGTGTTTTTTTGTGTTTCTGCATTAATGTTGTTCTATCGTGTAGTACTTTTATGTTCTAGTAAATTTTGTTTAATCTCCCATTACTTTATGTTTAATTATGTTTGTTTTGTTGCCCCTTTGTCCTGGATGAACGTTGTTTGATTTCTCTGTGTACTGTACAAACTGTTTATGGTTGAAATGATTATTAAAACTACTTTGACAAAATTACCATGCATTGCCTAAGTATGACCCAAACAAAACCTTTATTTTTCTATAATAATTTGATGACCCTACTGCTGATTTAAAAAGTACAATCCTGTTGCTGTCATTCTTGAAGATTTAAAATAATAATAATTATTATTATTATAAATTATCTCTTGTGTTCAGGTCAAAAGGATTTTCTTTTTCCTGAAAATACTAGATAATTTTATTACACTAGACTGAAACTTACTGACTTGGAAGCAGGAGGCAAGTGGAAGCGAGCAACCCAGGGTTCCGGTTTGGTCACATGACGTTTGACATATACCCTATTCATTTTAAATATTAATTTAAATGCTAAACAAGCTAAACCAGCTGAACCAGCTCTGATTCAATTTGTTTGTTCACGCTCATATAGCCATGACCAAAAACATCTGTTGCATATTCTTCATTCAGTGCAGGTGTCTGCAGGTGCCTGTGCACTATATACACCATTCATTCTTTTTTTTTTTTTTTTCTTTCATATTTGTGGGTGAGGCAGCTTTGAAAACAAACTGCACGTGTCATAATGGCATCACCATATAAAGGTTAGTCTAAATTAAATAACCTAATATGATACTAAATTCTATAGTAATTGTGGTTGTTAATAACATTAAAAAAGTAAATTAAATGGGCATGCTACAACTTTGTGATTTGAGTTGTATTAAATAATAACATTTACAATTGCTGAACACTGCACAAATCACATATTCATACATCTATCATTAAAACATCCATCAAACAAATTAATTCACTACTGATTCAATGATACTATTGGTGTTTTTGACAAAAGAAAAACAGTTTTTAAAGACATAAAAACATTTTTAGTAAATCAACAATGCAAACTGAACACTAGTTAAACATACTTCATTTAATGAACATAGTTCATTAAATAAGCTAAATGAAAATGACTAGAAAAATAGTTTTATATAAATATATTTGCTAAAATAAGTTTCAAAATATATGACATTAAAAAAAAATTTTTTTACCCATGTATATTTTCGAAGAACACATTGTGAACATAACGTGTGAACATTTAACATTTGAATAAACTGAAACAAGGAAGATGCTCCAAAAAAAAAAAAATGCAGTATTGCAATACATAAAAACATTAAACATTATTAAATCATCATACATTTATTTTTTATCTTTAGTAGGCCATTTCACTATATGAGTGGAAATGTATTTTCTTGCCCCTAAAAATACATTGAAAAAATACATTTAATATATTTTTTTCATATGGGATTGGCTGGGATTTTGAGACTTTAACACATTTTAGTGGGATCGAAGTTTCCTGAGATACAGAGGAGCTACATTATTTAGAAGTTTAGAAGTAGCAAAATTGTATAATTCTATGCAGGTGCAGGGGCACCACAAAACACTGTATCTACAGGCCAATTTGCAGAGTTAAACGTTCTTTTCAGATTTGATAGACTTGAGTTCAAAACCTAATACAAAACATATAAGTTATATAAGACAGCAATTTTAGTCTTTGAATTTCATTAGCATTTGTACAAAAAGTGAACTTAGTTATCATTTTGATGATGCAAAAGACATGCATAAAGTTTTTTTAGTGCATTTCAAATGTGAAATTTACTGCTCTGCTATGCTGAAAGTTAGGTGAACTGTGTGAAGAGTTTTTATTTATTTATTTATTTTAAGTGACCTAAGTATTGAGAAACGCATCCTCACACAATAGCAACTGTGTCTTTTGTGATTTCAGATGACATTGCAGAGGACCTGGACAGACTGTCGATTGCATCTGATGATGAGTTGAGTTATTCAGGTGAGGGAAATGTGAACGTTCAGACTCAACCATATAAACAAACAAACACTGAAATTATTTTATGCAATTTGATTTTTTTTTTTTTCATGTATGAATTGTATATTTATAGAATCAGAAGACGAAACATCAGATGATGAAGATTTATCCTCAGATGATGATGAGAGTCATGAACTGACCACTGGTATGTGGATAAAAATACAATTTGTATTTTAGATGAAAAGGTTCAGGTTTAGAATGCCTACACTGTAAAAAAAAAAAAATTCAAAGAATCTGCATCATGGCACGTCAAGTTTTGTGAACATTTTATTTTGAATTTGAATTGAATTTCTGTTTAGGAAACAGTTGATTGTCATGAAATAATGTGTTCAATCTGTAGTTTGGCCTGTTTGGTCTTCTTAAGAACTTCTCAGGACATTTTTGCTTTTATGTTCTTAATTCTGGGAACCTACATGATCCAGATATAAAATATATTTTTTTGATCTATCAACCATTCACTAAGCTCCGCCCCATAGTAGCATATGTAACATATAATCTAGTTGCACACAGTATGATACATGTCCACTGAATAAGATAAATGAAAATGATTGGAGAAATGGTTAATGATCATTGTTAAATAATTACTTTCACAATATTTTTCATAATCATATTTTCCCCCATATGAATTGCAAATTTATAGAGCCAGAAGAGGAAACAGCAGATGACAAAGATTTTTCCTCAGATAACATGAGGCAAAAATTGACTGCTGGGAAAGGGAAGGTTATGTCGATTTCAACCACCTTGACTAGAAATGGGGCCCAACGCATACGCAATTCCTCCAGACAGGTCCCAACGCCAACCAACCCTCAAAAAACACAATTGTGTTTTCAAGCCAATGAGCCAATATACTGTCCAGGGGGGCCAGAAACCCTAGCGGTGCCCCAGACCTCTGGTATGTGAATACAAGCGATTAACTTACTATAAATTGCCTATAGATTCACAAAACTTTCTGCTGTGGTGCAATTAACATCATGCTTTTACCATCCACATGTGAAGAAGAGGGGTTTGAGGAACAGTTAAGAGGGCATATGGAAGAGAAGAAAGAACTGAAGAAGAAAAGGCGAAAGAAGATCCTGAAGAGAGTTGCATTGGGAGCCGGTGCAGTAGCAGTCGGGGCAGTTGTTGTAGGAGCAGCGGTGGCTACTGGAGGATTAGCTTTCGTTGCAAAAGCTGGTGTCATGGCAGGCGTAGGGGCAATCACACCAGTGATCAGGAAGAGGAGAGCAAAAAAACATGCAAAAAGTGCAAAATAAGTAATTAGGCTTAATAGAACGTCAGCGCAAATAGTTTTACTACACTAGTCATACATCACGCTAATCTGGGAAGTATCATCCTTCTGTAAAAAGACAAAAAGAGGCCTTTGATTTAACATCAGTGCCATGTAGTCCTTAATGGTCACTATTGCGGGTTTGTTGTGAAAAATTATGAAAAAAGTAAATGACTGATAAATGTTATTGAATGATAATTCATAAGACTACAGTAACATACAGTAGGTGGCCAACCAAAATTAGCATTTTGCCGCCGCTGCTGCGTCTGCAAAGTGCATTTGCAGCTTTTGACCACTGAATGGCGCATTAACCACAAGTTATCAAACAAGCGCATCAATATTTCTCAAATAGCCATCAGCTTAGCCTCGCCAATGTGTTACATTTGACAACTGCAGTCAGAAAATTCATGTATCATATTCCTTAAAATATCAGAGTGCTAGATTTGCACGTGTGCATGATGCTGAGTGCAACGCGCAGCATTTATTCTTATTTGTCTACATATATTATCTTCATTACAAATCTTGTTTTGTATTATTTTGGATAATTGCATGTAAAAAAGATTTACTTTGTTATGCATATGCAAAATGAGAAACTTTCATCTTATGCCACCTGGGCATTAGACAATATATACATGCTTATTTAAATAATGTATACAGTTGTAATAATACATAATGTTCCATTTGAACTAAGATTACAATTTTAACACATAATAAACATGTGCATGAGTTTCAGATGAATTTACAGGTTTAAATATAAATACTAGGTTTACATATGACTCAGTAAAGCCCTGACATTTGGTTCTATTTATTTAATGAATCATAAAGCGACTGCATTATTCAACGCGCTATTATTATGTTTGAGATATTAACCACTGGTCAGTGACCATAATGTTTGTAGAAACTGTAGGTAACAACTGGTAAAATGTACACCTAGGTCATAAAAACCATAATGATACCTACACTTAAATATTTTCTTCTCAGCCATGTCATCAATTGCTCTTGAGCAAAATCTCCTCCCATCCGTTGTCTGATTGGCATTTCGCAAGGATTCCTGGGTAGTTAAAGTGTGTGGAGCCTGCATCTATGCGGGCTTCGCGGAAGACCGGTTCAAGGGTACAAAGGGGGCGCTGCTGAGCACACTTCAGAGCATTAAAATGCTGAATGGCATGGCCTACGGACTCGTAGACTCGGCGACCACGCGCAATTTAAGTCCACGAGACCGAAAGTCCACATGAAGTGCACCATTTGGGACAGAGCCACTTGCGCTAACTGCACCCAGGTTCACAGTCCGTAAGTTTTGATTTTTACAAAATCAGTTTGAGGCGAATGCAAC
This sequence comes from allo-octoploid hybrid of Carassius auratus x Cyprinus carpio, assembly GCA_024542945.1. Lineage (NCBI taxonomy): Eukaryota > Metazoa > Chordata > Actinopteri > Cypriniformes > allo-octoploid hybrid of Carassius auratus x Cyprinus carpio. The sequence continues at coordinate 23,213,928 of CM045002.1, forward strand.
TTATTGATCATGAGCCCAACATTTAGCAAGGCAGGAAAACATTCAGTCTGCCTGAAGGAAGACGTATTTCATTGTAAGTTAATGCTGTTAAATAGAGAGTAAAAAAAAAAAAAAACTAGTGTAGGCTATTCTTAAACTTGGACCTCATTATATTGAAGTACAAATCCAAACACCAGACGCAACCTACAGTACACTCTCAGTGTTCTTTCACTGAAAAGCATGCATTTTATTTATTCACAGGCTATATGGTTGAAATAATATTTTAGTTCAAAACTTTAAGTGCCATTGTTAAAAAAAAAAAAAAGCGTTATTGACTAATGTTTCATAGACCTTCAGTTGTTATGCTTTAAAATTCCTTGCCATTTGTACTTTTGCAGTATTTTCACCTCCTAAATTACTACCCTTGTAAAGTCACAATTCTATAATGGTAAAATTTAGTCAGGCCGATGGCATTTTTTTGTATGACATTATTTATTTATTTATTTATGGGTGAAGCAAAACAAATTTGATTATTTCTGATAAGTTTTTAACTGCAGACAGATATAGGCCTACATTATTGTACATTACAAATATTTGGACCGTCCCTTATTCTGTCCCTTATTTTCTTAAAGAATAAACACTTATTTTCTACAAGAATAAACACTATTTTCTTAAAGAATAAAAGAGAAAGAATCACAATTAACCCTTATTTTCCATTTCTGAAGTTAACTGGCAACCCTAATGATAATGTAATTATCTTTTTATTCCTCTGACAGTGGCACCTTCCTAAAAAAAAAAACAAAAAAAAAAAACTCAGTTGTAGGAGATATGCAAGCGAATAATAGATTTAAAAAAGAAAAAAGTGGTTGCTTGGTTTCCGAAACGGAAAACAATTGCAGCTCGTTATCACACTGTAAAAAATTATATGATGAAAAGTCATGATAACATATTTTTAAGTTAGGCTACTTTTATTCATAGAAATAATTTAAGAAATTGAAAGCTTTTTTATGCTAGATTCAACCTAGATACCATTAAACAGAGTTTAAAATCTCGAGGAGTTTATAAGTTGAAACGGGTGAAAATGTCACAGTGCATGTTAAATAGCCTAAATGAACTTGTATCTTGTATAGTAACCGAAGACCTTGATTGCATGTTACCATGAAACTAACAATATAATTTGATTTTTTTTTTTAAATTAACAATTCCTGTATAAAATGAGACAGCAACCTTTATATCAAAAATTTTAAATCATCCACAGTTGAGCAACGCGGGAGGCAGGTTCTGTGCCAGAGCGCACAAAGTGAATAGGCATACACAATTTTTAGAGTTGGTAGGCTTTTTTTGTTTCTTCGTATTTTATTACATTCAGAAATAATAACGGCAGGCCTAATAATGTCATAATGTACCAACAGGATATTTTTAGTTCCCCTACAACAAATCCTTTAAATTTAACTATCAGAACAAAACAAGAATTAAAAATATATAATTCTAATGGATAAATACAATTGCAGTATATAATAATAATATAGGCTTAGCTTTAAAAATGAAATAAAATAAATTATAATTATTTAAACCGAAACATAAGGTAAGGTTGGGCTTACCTCTCTCTTTCAGGACAAATCCCAATGTTTCCATATTCTTGATGTTGTCCATTTGAAGCTTAACTATTATTCATTAGGTAAAATAGGCTTTGTAGTTCAAGTGTGTTTCCGTATAGAACCGAAAAAAATCATAATTAGCAAAAATGTGCCAAAGTGGACCGCTACTCACTCTGTCACGCTACGCTGCTGGAAGGAACACGAATTAGAGGGTAATCCAGAGAGTTTATTAATCCAACACAGAGGTAAATCCAACATGGAACACAGAAGGAAGACACATGTATGTAACTGGTAGACCCGACAAAACTAAACTGAAAGGGCATTGCTTTTAAAGACAGGCTAACAAGGGAGTTAAGGAGACACACCTGGGAACAAAGGAGACACACCTGGGAACTAAGGAGACATTCACAGGAGACAGAAACTGGGTCACAGAGAACATGAGGAATGGAACACATGAGGGGAAAACACAACATAATGAGTCCAGGGATGTGACATTACTCCCCCCACCCGGAAGGTGCGACTTCGCACCATAGGAACAACAGAGGGAGGTGTGGGTGGGAACTTGGGAGGAGTTTCCAGTGGAGGACGAACTCCCAGGAGGGGGTCAGCAGACAGAGACCACGGAGGAAAGAGCAAGGGAGGAAACGACAGAGGGAGGAACCAGGAAGGAGACAGGAGGGACCTGGAGCAGGAGGAGCCCAGCAGGACCCAGGCCACAGCTGACGGTGGAGCTGACGGTGGGAGGAGCCATGGAGGAAGAATGGTCGCCAACTCCAGGGGGCTGACCAACAGTGGCGGAGCAGGTGGAGGAGGAGCCCGAGGCAGAGATCCAAAAAGCCAGGGTGACGGGGAGGATCTGGAGGTCCTAGGCGGAGCCGATGATGCCAGCGACCGATGCAGAGATGTGGATCCGGGAGGCCGCGGTGGAGCCAGAGCGACAGAGGACTGAGGTGGAGCCGAGGGAATGAAGGAGCCTGACGGAGCCAGAGGGATGGAGGGACGAGGCAAAGCCAGAAGAGTGGAGTCCTGAGGGGCAGGATGGTCGACGCCAGACCAAGGTGGAGCCGGAGGGACAAGGGAGCCAGGCAGAGCTTGTGGACTGCCGGGCCATGGCGGAGAGGAGGGAGCTAGGAGCCATGGTGGAGCCGACGGGTCAACGGGCCGAGGCGGAGTCCAGGCTTCGGAGGCAGGAGGCGGAGGTGAGGGAGACTCAGAGCATGGCGACGCTGGAGGATGGCAGTCCCGTGGAGCTCGCACCACAATGATGGTGGGCTGAGGGCGAGCAGAGGGGCTGCCAGACAACAGCGGTGGAGGAGGCAGGAGCAGGTGGGAGGGCGGATATTTTTGAGGAGCATCCACAGGAGGGCACATTCTAGGAGCTGGTACTGAAGGACACAATCTAGGAGCAGGTACTGAAGGACACATTCTAGGAACTGGTACTGGACGACACATTCTAGGAACAGGCACTGGAGAATTGGAAGCCCCCTCAGGGCTGGACGAGGAAACCAAGGACGAAGTAGGGCTGGATGGGACCAGCGGAGACGTCAGAGAGAGGAGAGGGGGCATTTCATCCTCTAGTTCAGATTCCCAGTCTATAAGAACCACTTCCTCATTTTGGCCCTTTTGGTGCACCATACGCAGCTCACCCTCAGCCGCGGTCCAGGGGGCGGAGCACCTCTCCGCACTCACCCTGTCCGCGTTCTTCTCCCTCATGGCAAGTGGTGTTGCTGGCTCACACACCTGGTCTGACGTCACAGTGTCTGGCTCCGCAGCGACCCTCAGCTCTGTCGCTCTATGAGGCGATGGTTCGTCGGTCGCAGCGGGCTCTGGCTCTCCGTCAGCGGCGGCCTCGGGCAAGCACTCCGCACACCGGGGAGATGGTGGGCTGGGCTTTGGGTCTGGAGTGGACCTGGCGAGATCCTCCATGGGGTACACAGTGAGAGGTGACCCGTTTCTCGCCAGAGTCCACTCCATGGATGCGGTGAATTCCTCCCGAGGACCATCTTCGGATGACGGTGCTCTGCATGCAGTGTTGAGGCTGTTGTTATTGAACGCACAGAGCACGTCGTCCGGGTAGGTGGTGAGATGGGCTAGCAACAGGAACTGCCTCGTATGGTCCTCAAGAGAACGTCCTTCCTGCTCCAGCAGGAGGAGGAAATCGGGGTGAAGGAGGAGATCCATAAAACACAACACTACGGAAAGAAAAAGGACTGAGGAAAACTGGAAAACAAACGGAGAGTAGACACACAAGTTAAACTTTTGTAGGTCAGGTCTTCTGTCACACTACGCTGCCAGAAGGAACACGGAGTGGAGAGTAATCGAGATAGTCTTTATTAATCCAACACGGGTAAATCCAACATGGAACACAGGAGGAAGACACACGTATGTAACTGGTAGACCCGACAAAACTAAACTGAAAGGACATTGCTTTTAAAGACAGGCTAACATGGGAGTTAAGGAGACACACCTGGGAACAAAGGAGACATTTACAGGAGACAGAAACTGGGTCACAGAGAACATAGGGAATGGAACACATGAGGGGAAAACACAACATAATGAGTCCAGGGGTGTGACACGCCTTATGGCATGGTGAACGGCTGTGCTGTTTCTAATGAATATGTGCACGAGGCACCAGCGCAACCAAACAGCTGATACAGATAATACTCCATTTTTGGTCACACAGTAAAGGCATAATTCAAAACTGCAAAGTGTTAGCAATTTGAAAAATCAAGAATAATAGCAGAGTTAATAAGAATTATTTCTAAATGCTGGACCGTTCTCATTTCGCTCTGCATATGGAACCTGAAGGACTTTATTTTTTATTTTTTATACCAAGAATGAACCGAAATGAAAACATTTAGCTTTTAATCTGTGTGTACACACACACATATATATATATAGATAGATAGATAGATAGGCCTATATATGTAATGACTGTTAAATAACAATAGCATGCATAAAAGCCTTTGTGTAAAGTTCTTTCTTTTAATTTTTGATGAATAGACTGTAGCCTAAGACTATCCAATGTCTTGAAATTAACTCACTGTAAATTTTCTAATGGTTTTTAAGGATGTTATAATGTTATTGTTGTTTTACTTCGTCTTTTCATCTCCGTTTACAAACCAACATTTTACAATTAGGCTACAGTCAGTTTGCAATCCGTTCCTTTTTGTCACCTGGCGGCAGTTTCGCGAATGATTTTAACACGCGACTGACTTGCAGTTAACCCTGTGGCCCTGTGGTGGTATTACCCATTCTGTTTGTCCACCTACTGTACATTAACAACAGTTCAATTATACACCTTAGTGCATCAAACATTGTTTGAGGATCATTTAGACAGAGATGATGACTACTGTGTGTGTGTGTGTGTGTGTGTGTGTGTGTGTGTACAAATTTTGTGTGTGCAAGCAGTCATTTCTTAGACTATGGGCATTTTATGTTCTTTGGTCATATTTTTTAAAATACATAACATTTTGGACAAATTCCTCTTTCTTTGTTAAACTAACAATAAAACCAACTTTTTACTACCTTTCTATTATGATTTTTTCACACTTTTCAACCTCCTTACAGGTGTCAAAAATCACTGTTTTCTCCTTGTCGCACACCCAGACTTTTAAACTTCAATAATGAAAATACATTTTAAAAATATGACTTATCTGGTAACTATTAATGTACCTGAATTAAGCACTAGTAAAATAATTACAATTATATAGCTGTCACACAGTGTATTGTTCCACCACAACACTGTAATGTCCCCTTAAAAAGTTTGTGGGAAAGATTGTTTAGGTGGTTTCTTGGGAAATGTTCAGTGACATCACAGCACATGTTGGACATGGAAAGAAATTAAAATTTTCATCAACTTTATATATTTTATTAATATATATTATTTTATTAATAAACTGTTTACCATATTTTGGTTTACCATATTTTGGTTTTAGCCTATATAGCCTACTGTCTTTGTCCAGCTTCCCTTAAGGATCCTTTCTATATCCTGACGGTTTTAAATGGGGGAAAAACGTTGTATTATGGCTATTTGCTTTACTGATAGCTATTAATAAGGTTATTAATATTACAATTTTTATTAGCATTAATAGTATTTATTAGGCCTTACCGAATTGGGCCTCCAATGTCACTGTTATAGTAGCTACATCCACATTAAGTGTTTTAGAATGTCCCAAAACCATGTCTTAAACTATAGGCAAAGCTGACTGTAGCCTATTTGAACTTGAGTCCAAGTTTAAAATAAAACTCTTTCTTTCTATGAGGGATAGCCTACGCTTAAAGTGCAGTTTACCAGGTTACGTTCATATTCTGGGCTATTCTGCTTGTCTGTCTACTTTAATAATATGGTGTGTAATCCGTGTACTGAATTTAGTCATCCAGTGTGTAACAAACGTTATAGTCACGGGAAGAATGAGGCGGGAACCGGCGAACATTCAAACAAAACTTTAATAATAAAATATACGTAAAAGACCGCGACAGCCCCTACTCGTGGACGACTGTCGCACACAAACAGAACCAAAACACAAAATAAAGTCCGAGCCTGGTCCTCTATCGTCCAACACTGTCATCAGTCCCTCCTTCAGTTCTCCTTCGCGGGACTCGTTACCGGTGAATGGCGCAGGTGCTCCACCGGCCTCGCTCCGTTCCCACGGCTCTCACACAGTGTTTTACATTAAGCGTTTTAGTATGTCCCAAAACCGTGCCGTAATAAGCATGCACTGACTATTTCTCCAAGTTCAAAACAAAACTCTATGAACCGCTCCATTGTGAACTTATGGAGTTGTATAAACCACTACAAGCTGTAAAGTAAACAGGAAGTGTTTGTCCGAACTCAGCTGGTTTTGCGAGAGAACGCAAATAATTTTGCGAGAGAACGCAAATGTTTTGCGAGGGAACACAAATAATTTTGTGAGAGAACGCAAAACTTTTGCGAGGGAACGCAAATATCTTTGCGAGGGAACGCAAAAGTTTTGCGAGGGAACGCAAAGTTTCTCGAGGGAACGCAAAAGTTTTGCGAGAGAACGCAAAAAAATAAAAAATATATTTTTTCCTCCCACCCCAAATTTTTTCACTCACTCTGATTTTTTTCCACCACAATGACCCTTTAGGGGCTCCGTATAATTCGACTCACGGTGGACTGATGAATATCAAATCTGTGAGCCAGGTCCCTTTGTGTCAGACCAACTGACAGATGAACCATGAAGAGAAAAAAACTCATCTATGGGCTGCAGGCATTGACCCTGTTAAAACAGAATTTTAAAAAGTTTTTGTGTTTATACACAGAGAAAGTAGCATTTGTAACATTTACACTTTGTTTTCTTCCACATCCCCCCCACACATTCATAACACAATGTATAATATATGTACTGTATAATATACAAGATTAGAAAGGAATGATAAATGAAAAACATATTTACAGATGCATTGGCAGGACTAGTTCCAGGACCTTCACTCCTAGTTGTAGCTGTTCTTGCTCTGGTCACACAAACCATGTTGTGGGATGCAGGTTCAATGAGTCTCCAGAATGGCATTAAGTGATTTTAAGAAACATGACCCACATCTTATGTAGGTTTGTAAAAGATAATATACATCACAAAATGACCAACAGTTTTAGCTTTTATACTGTATTGTAGCTTACTTGTATAGTATACAGGTTTACTGACACGTAAATAAAATATCTACGTTCATACTGCATTATGCAAAGACATAGTTAGAAAATTAGTTTTTGGTTTATAATACAGCATCTTAATAATGATACAATATAATATAATTTATACGTTTTAAATCTGACCTAGTGTAGAAACATATGTCATCGTCTGATGCAGCAAATCTGCCCAAACAAAATCTCTGACGGACAGACAGTCCTTCCACCTGTTTCCTCAGTTGTTCCACTTCCTTTTGGAGATCTTCAGTCTGATCTAAAGAAAGATCGACAGCCGCAGGAACGGGAAATGAACAATAGTCATGCTCCTGATGTTGGAGGTCCATAGGCACAGGATCTGCGTTCAGTGGAGGGGAAACTTCTCTCCTCTGCCATGCGCCTTGATTTTAAAGTGGAGTAGTTGAATCCATTTTTTGTTTCCTTGTCCAAAGGAAAAGTATGGAAACTAACAACAGAATTACACCTTGAGGATGTGTCACATAATGGGACACAGCAATACATAGACATTGCACCTTTACGCTGAAGGCATTTGAAGCTTCTTGAACTCATTAATAAAATGATATATTTTAATATAATATACTAAAATGTTATGATACTACAGTTAATAAAATATATAATATAAAATAATTATTTGTAATCGCTAGTTAATCGAAAATCTAACAGAAAGACCATGCTATTACCACAACTTGCTATTGGAGAACGCTAAACCGGAAGCTCGTGTACAACTGAGATTTTAGCGGAAATACATAGGCGGTGGGCCGTGCAGAGAGTATATTCGAGTCGAAGAAAAGAGAAAATAAAACCAAATTACTGTAGGTGGCGGTATGTGCTCATGGCACCAGTCAGCCATTAGATCAAAGAAGAACAACAACATCATAACGTCAGCTCAAACCAACGTGGTTTAAACGATGGATCTGCGACACAGGTACCATGGTTTCGGGAAACAGTCGTGACTAGCTAGTTCATTTCCTCAACAATGCATTGTACTATGGTGGTTAATCAGCGAGTTACATCGTTGTACAGGAAACGCACCCCTGAGCCTGACCCGAGCCCGTCTTTTTTTCCCCTTCTCCCTAAACAGCTTATGCTACTGTTTCAGCTATTAAAATAGTTCAGTTTTGTATGTAATAGGAAAGTGATTATATTTCATTTTGTTTCTTTATTCAGTTAATTAAGAAAAACGTTTGTAGCATTTTTTGTTCATTAAATATAAGTTTTAGTTTTTTTTAAGTAAGAACCAAGTGGCAAATCATCACGACTTGCCTAAAATAAAATCTATAGATGTAAAACAGTTAAAGCATACAGTAGGTGGACAACCAGAATGGGTAATACTGCCGCGTGTACTGCTGCCGCAGGGCCGGACGTTAACTGCAAGTCAGTCGGATGTTAAAGTTATTCGCAAAACTACCGCCAGGTGGCACAAAGGCACGGGTTGCAAACTGAGTGTAATTGTAAAATTTTGGTTTGTAAACGGAGATGAAATGACAAAGTAAAACAACAATAACATTATAATATAACATTGTAACATACTTAAAAACCATTAGAAAATTTACAGTGAGTTAATTTGAAAAAGTGGGATAGACTTAGGCTACAGTCTATGCATCAAAAATTAAAAGAAAGACCTTTACACGAAGGCTCTTTCTGCATGCTATTGTTATTAAACAGTCATTATATATATGTATACATATATATACACACACACACAGATTAAAAGGTAAATGTTTTCATTTCAGTTCGTTCTTGGCAAAAAAAAAAAAAAATACTGAAACGTGAACTACAAAACCTATTTTTCCTAAGGAATAATAGTTAAGCTCCAAATGGGCAACATCACGAATATGGAATCGTTTGGATTTGTCCCGAAAGAGAGAGGTAAGGCCAACCTTACCTTATGTTTTGCTTTAAATTATTATTATTATTTTTTTTATTTATTTTATAGCTAAGCCTATGTTATTATTATATACTGCAATTGTATTTATCCATTAGAATTATATAATTTTAATTCTTGTTTATTTATTATACATTACTGATATATTTTTTTTCCTCTTAAACACTTAATTTATTTTTAGCGTGTTCTTAAAAAACATGCAGCAAATGAAAATAGCCAATTAATTGGTTAAAATGTGTTACTGTAGGTTAACAAATTTACATTATATTATACTTAGCAACAGAGTCTGAGCCTAATCTAGGCTATGTTGTTAACTATTTACAAGTTCCGTGTATGTTTTTTTATCCAGGTTTTTTTTTCATTGCATCTGAAAATTACTTTAAGAAACAAAAAAGCGCCCCCCCCTTTCCCCTTAAAAATTGTGCATGCCCATACACCTGCCTCCCGCGTTGCTCAGCTGTGGACGATTTTAAAAATGTTTGATATAAAGGTTGCTGTCCCATTTTATACAGGAATTGTTAATTTAAAAAAAAAAATCTGATTATATTGTTAATCTTATTCTTAATCTTTCATGGCAACATGCAATCGAGGTCTTCGGATATTATACAAGATACAAGTTCATTTAGGCTATTTAACATGAACTGTGACGTTTTCACTCATTTCAACTTACAAACTCCTTGAGATTTTAAACTCTGTTTATTAGTATTGACATTCAAGCTGAATCTAGTATTAAAAAAAAAAACTTTAAATTGCTTAAATTATTTCTATGAATTAAAGTAGCCTAACTTAAAAATATGTTATCATGACTTTTCATCATATCATTTTTTACAGTGTGATAACGAGCTGTAATCGTTTTCCATTTCGGAAACCAAGCACTGACTTTTTTCTTTTTTAAATCTATTATTCGCTCGCATATCTCCTACAACTGAGGATTTTGTTTTTTGTTTTTTGAGGAAGGTGCCACTGTCAGGGGAGTCAAAGATAATTACATTATCATTAGGGTTGCCAATTAACTTAAGAAATGGAAAATAAGGGCTAATTGTGATTCTTTCTCTTTTATTCTTTAAGAAAATAGTTTATTCTTGTAGAAAATAAGTGTTTATTCTTTAAGAAAATAAGGGACGATCCAAATATTTGTAATGTACAATGATGTAGGCCTATATCTGCCTGCACTTAAAAAGTTCTCAGAAATAATCACATTTGTTTTCCTTCACCCATTTATGTACAATTATTCTAAAAAAATTTTTAATGTCATACAAAAAATGCCATCAGCCTGAGTAAATTTTACCATTATAGAATTGTGACTTTACAAGGGTAGTAATTTAGGAGGTGAAAATACTGTGAAATTACAAATGGCAAGGAATTTTAAAGCATAACAACTGAAAGTCTATGAAACGTTAATCAATAAAGCATTTTTTTAAACAATGGCACTTAAAGTTTTGAACTAAAATATTATTTCAACCATATAGCCTGTGAATGAATAAAAATGCATACTTTTCAATAAAAGAAAACTTTGAGAGTGTAGGTTGCTTCTGGTGTTTGGATTTGTACTTCAATAATGAGGTCCAAGTTTAAGAATAGCCTGCACCATTTTTTGTTTTCCTTTTTTTTCTTCAATGTATTTTTTCTCTCTCTATTTAACAGCATTAACTTACAATGAAATACGTTTTCCTCCATGTAGACTGAATGTTTTCCTGCCTTGCTAAATGTTGGGCTCATGATTAATAAGTTGCATTCGCCCAAACTGATTTTGTAAAATCAAAACGCGGAAGGTGAACCAGGGTGCAGTTAGCGCAAGTCACACTCGCTGTGAAGCGGGAGCAGCTGGCAGAGGATTCCGCTTGGTCTTAAAGCCTACCTCAAATGCCTAGGTTCACAAATAACAATGATTTAAAAAAAAAGTATGATTAATTATCAATTGATAATTTCTTATTATTATGGTCTGGTGATAATAATATGGGCTGCGAGAAAATAATAAATAAAAAGAGTTGGGTTGCTGTGAGTGCAGGCAGCATATTTCATCCCAGTAGCATGACAACACACCAGCCCTCACAGCCAAAAAACAGACCGAATTCAGTCCAGCTGGAGGGGTTTGGGGGTAGTTCTTTATAGCTTGTGGCTGTTGAAATAAAGGTGTGAATCTCTTGCTCTTTCATATGGACAGTGTCTGATGAGGGTTTCAAACTTGCAGAGCAGTTTTAGGCAAAGTGTTTGTTTTAGTACAAATGCCTCGTTTGGTTTGGCTTTTGTAATTTTTGCAACTGCATACAGAGTATTACATACAATATATTATGGTTTTGTTTTTTCTCAGGAGAGATGAGGTGCCTCTGAGAGAGAGACAAAGAAGCTGGCGAAAGAGACGCGTATCTGCCAGAGAGACAAAACATTTGTTCTTAATGTATATGTTGCTTTGTAGCTACTATTGTCAGTTTTAATTGTACTCGGTAACTCTGCAGTAGTTTTAGCAATACAAATGTAAAAATAAATTGCAGTAATAAGAAACTGTCCTGAGACACCATGTAGGCCTAATTATTTTTAGTTTCATTACCAATTCCAGCATTACTGACCTGACATTCACAGTCAAAACCTGCACTCTAAAAAATAATTCAGTGGATCTGTTGCCACTACTTATTTTAATGGATTAGTGCAAGTTAAAAATTCCAATTTATTGATTTAATTAAACATTTGAAGCGTTAAACGTTTTTTTTTTTGGTCAGTTGTCCTGACATAAATAATTACAACGTAATACTGTGTGTAACTTCAACTTAAATATCTGTGTTAGTTTGTTTAAAACATTATTTAAGTTGTACTAACTCAATGTAATTAGCTCCATAACTTCATATTTTCAAGTTCATGTTTCAGGTTCCCAGAATGCTTTGCATGTGACTGAATAATAAGCTGTAATGTAGAAATAAACTCATATTTTATGCATTTCTATTCAATATCAGAACATGAGAAGATTTATTAATGTTCAGTGTTCGGTTCTTTTAGTATTTAAAAGTGTTTCTGTTATGTTGGTGGTTTTTATGAGATTACCATTGTGCTGAAGAGTAGAGCGTTTGCTTAGGTTGAAAACAGACTCATTGTGTAACATGGGAGTCAGAGACGTTCGGATCCATATGCAGTAGTTTATTAATGAATGGTCAGACAGGCAGAAATCAGGAACAGCATCAAGTGTGTCAAGGGATATCCAGAAACAGCAGCAATACCAGGCCGAGGTCGGGGCAGGCGGCAGAGAATCACAGGCAGTATAAACAATCCAAAGTCTGACACGGGAGGAACAAACACAAGGCGAAACGCTCTGAATTGACAGACTGGGCTAGAACAAGACTTCGCGTTGAATGAGAGTCAAAACACAGTTTATATAGGGGAGTGGTAATGGGGAACACCTCCCAGCTGGCATTCGACTGACATTAAATGTTTAAATGTTGTTGAAATAATGTCAGTTTATGAAAAAAACATTAATTCAACGTCAAAACAACGTTGAACACCAAATAGTTGAAGTGGTGTTGTTAACTCACTACGGATTCAACATAGAAATATAAAAAAAATGAGTTGTACATCAAATCAAAATTATTTTTTACAACCATGACTTTTAAACATTTTGTTTAAATATATCAGTAGAAAAATATCTTTGTTCCAACATGAGCACAGCTTACCTATTTTGATTGAATGATTTTTTGACTTAATTTCAAATTGAATGATTTTCTTTATAAAACATTTAGCCTTAAAAATATTTAGTTTTCATATTTTCACTCCCAGATGTATCACAAAAAAATGGAGACGACAAAATGCACAATTACGCGCATTGGTGGATTCTAGTGACTCAGATGAGAATCCTGGCCCCTCTTTTGCTGATAGTCCAACAGACATACAGACACCGGAGCAGTCTGATATAGGAGAAGACGAGTATCGAGATGATCATCACCCACCAGACAGTGATGGTGAAAGTGATTCAGAAATTGGAACTTTGTCCGAGGAGGAATCAAGTGATCTAAGAAGTGATTTGGCAAAATGGGCTGTAAAAAATAAGGCAACGCACACATCGGTTGATGAGCTGCTCTTGGTGTTATGTAAACATGGCCACCGGCTGCCAAAAGATGCCAGAACCCTGTTAGGAACTCCACCTCAAATAGAAGTCAGGGATCTATGGGGTGGCCAATTCCTCTACTTCGGTGTGGAGATGGGACTTTTGAAAATGTGCTCACAGTATCCTGATTTCTTTTCAACAGAAAATTAGATACTGCTAAATTTCAGTGTAGATGGTGTGCCATTGTTTAAATCATCCAATGTACAAATTTGGCCCATTCTTTGTAGTGTGAAAAAGTTTGAGCCATTTATCGTTGCACTATTTTGTGGAACTGCAAAGCCAAACAGCATTACTGATTACACGTCTAGTTTTTTAACAGAACTGAAGGCACTCCAACAACATGGGGATGAGTTCCAAAATGGAACATTAAATGTAAAAGTGAATGCTTTCATTTGTGATGCCCCAGCGAGAGCATTCCTAAAATGCATCAAGTCCCACAATGCCTACAGCAGCTGTGAGCGGTGCACCATTGAAGGACATTATGTAAGTCACAGGGTTGTATTCAACTACCAGTCGCAGAAGAAGATTGATGCAAGAACAGAAGATGACTTCATTAAACAGGCGTATCCCATCCACCAAACTGGTTGCTCACCCCTGATCGCTGCAGGCTTGCAGTGCATACAACCATTTGTGCTGGACTATATGCATGTTGTCTGCCTAGGGGTTGTCAGACGATTGCTGAACTTTCTAAAACAGGGACCTAGAGAGTGTAGGCTGTCCTCAAGGCAAATTGGAGAAATTTCAGCAAAACTCTTGTCCGTCAGTGGAAAGCTGCCAAGAGAATTTGCCCGACAGCCATGAAGTCTAACTGATTTGGACAGATGGAAAGCGACGGAATTCAGGCAGTTTTTACTCTATACTGGACCTGTTGTCCTATAATGTCCATGCCCTGATCCACTTGGCTGAAGATTCAAGGCACTTTGAAACATCTTTGAATGACATCTCTGCCTTTCAGTTTGAAAACCACCTGCAAAAACTAAAAAAAGTGTCAGAAATGCAAAAAACCCAATTGCACAACTATCGCAGAGGATAGCAGAAATGAACAATGCAAAAATTCATGTCTCACCAGCAGCACTTGGGACATTTTTGTCAACTAAGAAGAAGGACTCCTGTTTTTTTTTGGGACATGCCTTTGCCTTGGTAAAGGAAAGAAGGCCAGAAAAGACATGTGTGTGTAATGTGTACAGTCTCAACACTTTGGACAGTTTCTTCACCAGTCCATGCGACTCAAAACTGATTAACATTGCTGTACTGCGTGATAAAAGAGGGAACCAAAAACGAGAGCTGATTGAGGAGAAAAAACTGAAGCACAAGGCAGTTTGTCTACCATACAAAAGTGGCTACGTATTTATGCCATTGCTTCATGGCAGTGAAAGGAACTAACCAGCCTAGGATAAGTGACAGAAGAAGATGAGAGTAACTCCACTAATAGCTGTTAATCTTTTAATGTTAGAAGTTTTTAGTTATAATGTAATGATGGTTATTCACTTCAACTGTTGGATAGCATTGTTCTGAGTTTTCTCATTTGTTTTTTCTATAGACCAGAACAATGTGGACCAGAGCGGTGTGGAGAGAGGAGACCATGGAGATGGAGGAAGTGATACCATCATGTGGGGTTAAGAATGGTGGTGTATTGTGGCCTACACAAGCTGCTGTGAGAGCATTGCAGGCCTGCAAAGAACCAGAAGAGTCATGGACGAAATTCCCATTAATAAAAATTAAGATTCAGTCAGGTATGTGTTTTGTAAGGCAAAGACTTTTGTCATATATGAATGTAAGGCAAATTTCAAATAGTCAACACATACATATGGACATTACTTAATTGTTCTCTTTTACATGAACATTTAAGTATCTCTATCTGTCCCTTATGTATGTTTGGTAATTTCTAGACTGCTATTATGTCAGTTTTGCTTGTGTATTTTGGGGAGCCTGTTTTATTGTTTGGTTTTATCTCGAACAACAGCAAATAACCATAAAATTAAAAGTACCTAAATGTCAGAAGCACAACACAAATAAAAAGTCTCATCCAGGAAAAAACAACAACAAAATATGTTCGAGAGGGAACAGGAGGAAGCAAAAAGCTTATTTAGTCCTGCCCCTTCCTCACAAAATTATATCATATACAATCAAAAGAACAATACTGTCATTCAATAGCCTGTTTATTGTTGACTGTTGGCATGCAAGATGATATCCGCTTATATAAATGAAACAAGTATTTTATAATAGCCAAACCTCCATTTTTAGCCAGTTGCTGTTGTATATTAAGACTTACTCATTTGTATGCATTTTACCATTGCTGTATGTACTTTCAGATGACAATAATGAATGCGAGAAGTAGGATTTCACTACAACTGCTGAATTGAGTGGCTCAGAAGAGGAGTTACCGACAAAGAGGAGGCCAAAAAAAAAATTAATCCCTACTACCAAATTGGTATGTAGTGCACTTTTACTAATTTTGTCACGTCACAGTTTGGTATTTGGTTGTGTGAAACCAGTTTTGTCTATGATTGGGTATCAAATATTTTAAGGTTTAGTATGCCATACCAGAACTGAAAGGTTACAACTTCAATTGAATGCCAGAAAATATAAATTTCAATTGTCTTTTGTTAATGTAAACTGTTAATGTTTCTTATGTTGACTAACCAAATACGTGTAAAGTAATTTTGAATTATTCACATATAAACCCTTCCCAGTGTCTAAACCCTCTAAACACTCTTAAAAACGCAGAAAGAACCCAAATGGACATCCCCTCAAGCCCTCAATCTCGATCCTTGACACACAGTGGTAGCAGGAGTCCCTCTGAGTCTCTTTCTAATGGTCGAAGGTATTTAATTTAAATATGATCAAAAGTGATCCTAACAACCTGCACACTCTGCCTATGTCTGCTAATACACTATCTTTTTCTATTGGTCTCTGGAATTGCCAGTCTGCTGTAAACAAAGCCGATTTCATTACTTCTATTATTAGTCATTCAAAGCTAAATCTCATGGCCCTGACAGAGACCTGGATCAAACCAGAGGACACTGCTACACCTGCAGCCCTCTCCAATAATTTCTCATTTTCCCACTCCCCCCGTTTGACTGGAAGAGGTGGAGGTACTGGTCTGCTCATCTCTAATGATTGGAAATTAAATCCTTTACCATCTTTGGGTATCAACAGCTCCTTTGAATCTCATTCAGTTACTGTTACCTACCCTCTTAAAATACATTTTGTAGTTGTCTATCGACCCCCAGGACCACTAGGTAACTTTTTGGATGAATTAGATGTGCTGCTCTCAACCTTTCTTGAGGATGGTACTCCCCTAGTTATGCTTGGAGATTTCAACATCCACCTAGATAAACCTCTATCTGCAGACTTCCACACTCTGCTTGCCTCTTTTGATCTCAACTACTGCTACTCACAAATCAGGCAACCAACTGGACCTTATTTACACACAACACTGCTCCACTGATCATGTACTGGTTACTCCACTGCACACCTCAGATCACTTCCTCCTCATTCTTAACCTCAACATGGTTCCTGACACATCACTTACCCCTTCACATGTCATCTTTCGACGTAACCTACGCTCACTCTCACCCTCCCGGCTATCTGCAATGGTTTCATCTTCGCTTCCTTCCCCTAAACTGTTAGCATCTTTTGATGCTAACAGTGCTACTGATACTTTCTGCTCCACTCTTACATCTTGTTTAGACACTGTTTGCCCCTTGTCTTGCAGGCCAGCCCGTACCACCCCTTCAGCCCCTTGGTTATCTGATGTTCTACGCGAACATCGTTCTAAGCTTAGAGCTGCTGAAAGGGTGTGGCGCAAATCCAAAAATACTACTGACCTTAATGTGTATCAGTCACTCCTCTCTTCCTTTTCTGCTAATGTCTCCACTGCTAAAAGGACATACTACCATAACAAAATTAACAATTTGTCTAACTCTCACATGCTTTTTAAAACATTTTCCTCGCTCCTTTGTCCTCCTCCTCCCCCTCCTGCTTCATCTCTAACAGCTGACGACTTTGCCACATTTTTCATTAATAAAATTAAAAACATCAGTGCACAATTTTCCACACCACAATCCATCAAGCACATCTCACCAGCTAGGGGTTACATAGACTAGTCGAGTAGTTGAGTGATCGACTACTTTAACCACTAGTCGGCGCTGTCAGAAACAATCGACTACTCGAGCGTGCACTAACCATAATGCATGCACAGTTTGCCTACAACGCAAATTGTAAGATTACAATATTGAGTGTAGCTGTTACTTTCTATCACTTTCTCTATGTTACATGTAAAATTAAAATATGTAATTTAATAATTAGGGGTGTGCCCGAAGCCGAAATGGCACGGATAATGGCTTAAAAAACGAATAATGGATAAGGAATAATTCTGCCTGAATATTCGGCTGAGGCTGACACACTCTGCTGTTTGCTAGATAACAGTTGAGCCAGGGGATCAGCGCAATATTATACACAGACCTAAAGTCACGCAATAATGTGTGTGTAAAGTGAATGAATATAAACTTTATGAATCTCCCAGAAATCAGAGCTTGGCAAGAGTAATATCACCTATAATAATACATCATACATGGTCTATTATTTGTATATATTTAAAAGGCAATGATTTAAACCGTAAGCTACGAAATGATACATGAATGAATCCTTTCATTGCAAAAACACTTGAACGAACTGTATTCAACCAAGTCTCCACCTTTCTCACACAGAACAACCTCCTTGACAGCAACCAATCTGGCTTCAGAAGTGGACATTCAACTGAGACTGCCTTGCTCTCAGTTGTTGAAGCCCTAAAACTGGCAAGAGCGGAATCCAAATCTTCAATACTTATCTGGCGTGATCTATCTGCTGCCTTTGACACGGTTAACCACCAGATCCTCCTGTCAACCCTACTGACAAAGGGCATCTCAGGAACCGCACTCCAGTGGTTTGAGTCTTACCTATCAGATAGGTCCTTCAAAGTATCTTGGAGAGGTGAGGTGTCCAAGTCGCAGCATCTAACCACTGGGGTGCCTCAGGGCTCAGTTCTTGGACCACTTCTCTTCTCTGTCTACATGGCATCATTAGGTTCTGTCATTCAGAAACATGGCTTTTCATACCATTGCTATGCTGATGACACTCAGCTCTACCTGCCATTCCATCCTGATGATCCATCGGTAGCTGCTCGCATCTCAGCTTGTCTAACACAGGGTTTTTCCTGGGTCAAAATTGGTCTTCGGTGGTGGCTGACCGACATGGTCATCCACACACAGCAAAGAGTACCCTAGTACCCACATGATCCACAAGCCCAATATTGACAATAAATGTTACATTTTAAATAAATACAATAAGAAACAGAAATACAATAAGAAACAATTTGTGATTTTTTCTTATCCTATTTATTCATGAAAAAACGATCACTGTCAGGCTAGATAGTAAAAGAAAGCGATTACAACTTATTTTACATGTAAACATCATCGATACCAAAGTATATTTGAAATGTCAAAGGTATCACAATTTATCTATTTGCAAATTATGCAATTATCAGACAGAGATATTACCTGTCACTCTCACTGTCATCCTTTCTTGCCCTCTTTGCAAAAAAATCTGTGATTTTTCCACGACTGGCTTTCATAGTTTTGAAAGATAAAATCCTTTTTTAATAGACCTGATAATTATTTTCGTATAATCATATCAATTAAAAAGTAGCATTAAAAACGTAGCATTAAAAGGTGTAATAGTGTAATTTTTTATCATATAAAATGTAATAAAATTAGCAGCTAGCTAGCAACAGCTTGCTTTGTACTTTGATCTAGTTTCATCTCACGCCAGTCTAACTTTAAACTAAATGATTTTATAGGTAATTTACTACACATTGTCATAGGCCTTTACATACTGTGGATTATTAAGGCTAAATTTTACTAAACACTCTTGCTAAATGGGGTAAGCACACTTACTTTCTCATTTCAGATGTGTATGTTCTTCTAAGAAGTAATGATTTGTTATATTCAGACACTGACGGGCAGACCAATTGCTTTAACCATACATTATAATGAATCGGCTCAAAGGAGTCATTAGGTCGCGATTCGGACTTTAGCGGACGAGTTGTGTGGGAATCCTGGCTGTTAGGACATCGCGAAAGATTTGTCAACCCACACACACACAAAACACTTCATAACTGCATAGAATTTTTTTTTTTTTTGCGTTTATTTAAAGTTATGTCAGCTGCATGTGCGGAATGCTTGTCACAAGTTGTGAGATAAGATAAGGAAATGTTTTTATTTTTTTGACTGCAATTCACACCCAGCAGTAATTCAGCAAAAATATTCTCCGAATGCACCACGTGAAACATGGATTCGGTCTTCCGACCTTTAGGATCAATTGATTTTGATGCGAGGGAGAGAGCCAAGACAGAACTGAAGACGGAGGGCCCTATCATACACCCGGCGCAATGCGACACAAGGCGCAACGCAAGTGTGTTTGCTAGTTTCAGTCCGGCGCCGTTCGCATTTTCCCGTCCAGCGCCACGTCGTTTAATTAGCAAATGCATTTACGCCCATTTGTGCGCCCATGGGCGTGCTGGTCTAAAAAAGAGGTGTGTTTAGGCGCATTGCTATTTTAAGGAGCTGAAAATAGACTGCGCCATAGACCAACTCAAACCTGGTCTAAATTCTGGCGCAATGTTTTTTCATTCTTATTATGCACCACCTTAATTCCTATGCACCAGTCCACATCTAACCTGATCACAGTGACAAAAGGGTCAAATTTCTTTTGCCAGAATATGGCTACACCTCCTGGGATCCTGCCACGCAGAATTCTGGTATTTAGGTCTGTCGTGGATTGCCCTGCCCCATGGAAATCATTATGCACAGAGTTAAGTTTATCCAGATCTTGAATAGCTAAAAAAGTCTCTTGCAAACACACCACATCAGCATTCTCAAAGAGCTTGTCAATAACCGTGCGTTGGGCTCTCGCTCCAGCATCCTGTCCAAGCTGCAGACCACGGGAGTTATAAGACACAACTCTCATAGCAGTTTATCATTGTTTAACATGCATGGGCCGCCCTTGACTCAGGCGCAATCATCTCTACATCAAGTGGTGCTTTAATACCTGCCCCTACCGCAGCCCTAGGCTTGCGATTCTCATAGAAGCGCCTTACATAGGTCCCTTCTGGCCACAGCTGCAGTGCATACATCTCTGCTACTTCCTTGCATTCAGCTGTAACTTTGAAGGAGCTGTAACGAGTATACTCAGTGCCAATCTTCTGACAAGTCACATCTCTGGACAGTTGTTCTTTTAAATATCTAACCAGAGTCTCTGAGTCTAGGTCAGGAGCAAGCTTTGTCACGAACACACTCACCCGCTTAGTCGTCACTGCATGTATGTTCTCCACTGCACCAGTTCCAACTATTCCATAGGTCTTCTTCTCTCTGGGAGGATTCATACTAGTCTTGATCTGTACTGCAGCAGTAGATGGTTTTCCATAGCGTTGCTTGCGCTTGCCATGCTTTACTACACGGCTCCATGCAGGTGACATCGCTACCTCACTCCCCCCGCCAGCTGTCCCAATGACGGGCAAGTCCAAGGGTCCGGGTGCAGGCTCCCTGTGACTTGGTCCATGGAGCTGGGCCTCTTCACTGGACATGGTTGTGGCTGCATTCCCCTTGCTGTCACTGGGTTGCTCAAACACACACAGTCGTTTACTAATGTCAGTAGTTATTCCACGAAGGTTCTCACATTCAGTCGACTGGTTACTCACAGTATTTTTCATGGAGACCAACTCTACACTTAGACGATCAATCTTACTAACCAGGCAAGAGACATCAAGGCTATTAAAAGTCACTGATGGCAAATCATCCAAGTGATAGGACACAAAGCGAGGAACATTCTCACCAACCTCATTCAGTATTTTTAGACAACTCTTAACATTGTTGACATCTTTCAGTTGCCCTTTGTGAGCTAAACAACGCTGCCCTGTGCCAGGACACAGTTCAAACAGGACCTTCTTGGAGTTTTCAATCCACTCTGATCCAAAGTGATTTACAGCCATTAGGATAATGTCATCCTGAGGCACAGTCTTCAGTTTGACAAAAAGGAAGCTTAACAGTTCATCTTCCACTATAGTTTTGCCATCGATAGTGGTGTAAATCTCAGGTTTAATCCTTTGTTTGATAACATGCCGTGCCTCTCTGTCATCGGCGGCCATCTTGAATCTTCTCCATTCTTTAGACTTTCAATGATTTAGCTAAATTGTGCAGGTTTAATTTATTCGTTTCTTGTTTTAATTAGGCCTAAATAATGGGAACGAAATTATACAGTGCCTCACGTTTTACTAAAATAAAGAAAATAATTTATAAAACACGCAGCAATTTCTTAATCAGTGTACAGACAAATATATTTTCCCAAGAAGTTGTCTGTCAAAATAAAGGACAGGTAAGGAATAACAAAAATGCATGTTGTTTTATTAAAGGAATTTTAAAATATAAATTAAAATATAGGCCTAATATATGAGAATATTGACATTTTGCATATAAATCCATGTAGCCTAGCTCACTAAAATAGGCTACCACTTTTAATGCTCCGATGCAAAGTAAACCACAATTTATTTTGAATAATATAACACATAATTCATATTATATAAATAATACTGCACACCTATTAAATGTGTCAAATCTAAAATATGGTGTAATACTGTGTAGCTTAGAGAAAATATAAGCACAGGCACAGGCTTGACATTTATCCTGCTTGAATTCGTTCTAAGAAATGCACATAACTTCATAATTACCAAACTTTCATCTGTGAATATTAAATATTTTAACTATAGTGTTTTTCTTTCATTTTCCCTGACTGCAGCCGTCAAATGTACCACATCAGCGAGGCAAAACTGACGTCTATTTGCGAAAATGTGCTTTGATGCGCTTGTTTGAAAACTTGTGATTAAAGCGCCACTCAGCGGTCAAAAGCTGCAAATGCACTTTGCAGACGCCGCGGCGGCGGTACGAGCGGCGGTAGAAGTAACGTTTTGGATGTCCACCTACTGTATGTGTACTGCGTTTGAGCTAACTGAGACTTGTTATAGCTCTTATATATCATTGCTCTTTTGTTGTTTTTGATTGCTTCCATTGTCCTCATTTGTAAGTCGCTTTGGATAAAAGTGTCTGCTAAATAACTAAATGTAAATGTAAATATATATATGTGTGTGTGTTTGTGTGAAAAATAGTATTTTTTTTAGTTTAGTCGCCAGACAAACATACTATCCAATGGTGATTATATTGGCAGGGTGTGCATAGAGGGTTGTTACTACTTAATGCAAACCTAAAAATAACTGGCGGTCAGTGGAGGAAAGCCTTGTTTGCCCTCCATGTGTGCATTCCTATAAGGGAGTGACGTCATGTAAAAACTCTCAATTAACAACTGAAAAATCTCAAGAGAATGGAAGACACAACAAACCTGTGCCATGACAACACTGCAGTCAGATCCAATATCCTCAAGGTTTGCCTTACAAACAACATAAACATTGATTTCATGTAAGGACAGTACAAAGTCAACACTATAAAACAAACTGATCATTTCTCAGACACTTCTCATGGTCCAAGTTAAACAAATGTAAGATTTACATTTTGTACCTTTGGTCTTAACCTTAGTGCAGATCGTCTCATGTCAGGGTACATTTTAAAATCCCTTGGTGTCTTCAAATCACAAGGCAAAACATGCACTGCTCTGTAGAGATCTACCCTGCAGAATTCATATTTCTTGTTTTTTAATTAAAGAAATGTCTCTCTTAAGAGGTCATCAAACGTCTTTGCAGGAACATTGAGGGGTGTTGTTAACTGCTTCAATGGTAGAACTAAACACAAAAACAGTTTGTTGAAAAAAAACAAATAGAAACAAATTGAAAGTGTCTCTACTGTACAAATAGAAAATAAGCTGTTCAAATTTGTAGTGTGGAATTACCCATACGACTGCTGAACACTGACATGTTCACATCCAACATCAGTCCCACTCTAATTGATATTTTCCTGTCCACCTGTAAACCTTCCACTCTAAAATACAACATGAATCAGTTATTGAACATTTTATTTATAAGCTATGGAATGGATAATATAGCATGACTTTTTTTGTAAACTGACTTGTCACATAACAAATAAGCAGCAATAATTTTAATTTATTAAGCTTAATTACAAGTTGACATTTTGCTTGATCTTTCTCATGATGTCTGAAACCTGTCCGACATACCTTCAGTAAACTCAAAGAGAATTTAGGACAGAATGTGTAACTTAGATGAAGATTTATGTATATCAATGAAAAACTGAATGATAACTCAATCTTAAAATATTGCCCTAAACTATATGTGTTTAGTATGAGCAAATCCAAACATGTCTACGATTTAAGATGAGTTAATTATTTATGTTTTTTCATGCATCATTTGAAAATGTTGTAGACAGTGTTGTAGTCGAGTCACCAACTGTCGAGTCCGAGTCAAGTCTTGAGTCCCAGTGTTCGAGTCCGAGTCCAAGTCCGAGTCACCAAAGAAGAGTCCGAGTCGAGTCCAAGTCGAGTCACCATTACCAGAGTTCGAGTCCGAGTCGAGTCTCGAGTCCCCAGTGTTCGAGTCTGAGTCGAGTCTCGAGTCCCGTATTTGAGTCCGAGTCGAGTCTCGAGTCCCCAGTGTTCGAGTCTGAGTCGAGTCTCGAGTCCCGTATTCGAGTCTGAGTCGAGTCTCGAGTCCCCAGAGTTCGAGTCCGAGTCGAGTCTTGAGTCCCGTATTCGAGTCTGAGTCGAGTCTCGAGCTCCCAGTGCCTACATGTCTCCACTCTGGGACCTTCAAAGAACTGATAAAATGTATTGAGTTGGTAGGCATTGAAGTCCATTATATGAAGAAAACATCCTGAAATGTTTTCCTTAAAAAAAAACAATTTATTTTCCACTGAAGAAAAAAAGCCATGGATATCCTGGATGGCATTGGGAGGAGTAAATAATTAGGAAATTTTCATTTTTGTGTGAACTAATCCTTTAACACTGTATTACAGAAATACACTCAGCGAAAAAAAGAAACGTGCATTTTACAGGACACTGTATTTTAAAGATACTTAAAACGTAAAAATCAATATGACATGCTGAGAGAGAGAGAGTGTGTGTGTGTGTGTGTGTGTGTGTGTGACGGCACGCGACTGGTCAGAAAGCAATGTGTAACGTTAGTCTGACATGTTTCTTGTTCACGACACCACAGGATTTTAGGAGTCAAAATTGTGTCATCCATCTGACACAGTGACTATCGCAACAGGCAAAAATAATCATGTAATCTGATCTGACATGCACGAGCGTAAAGTGAGTGACGTCAGTGAGTGTGTTGTCAAGCAAAGAGAGCGAGCGGTAGCAGTGTCTGTGAGGGGAAAAAATAGATCCCGGCCGGTCTTGGGCACGAAACAGGGAAAGAGTAACACCTTATATAATTTTTTTAATAACATATTTAGTCAAAAACAACGTGATGAATGCTCAAGTTCGATTTTATATATCCTCGAGTCCGAGTTCAAGTACGAGTCATCAGTCCGTGAGTCCAAGTCGAGTCACGAGTCCAGAGAATGGAGTCTCGAGTCGGACTCGAGTCCAGAGAATAGTGACTCGAGTCCGAGTCCAGGAATCGAGTACTCCATCACTGGTTGTAGAATACTTATTTACACAAAAATAAAGCCTCACTTTGAAGAGGTTGTTGGACTGGAAAAAGGCTCTTCATGTTCAGTACTACAAACAATGAAACACAACAAGTGCAAGTTAATAACTAAACACAAAATGAATTTGCTCTTACAGCAACCAGAATTGCAAAAGCAAATGAACTGTCTTAAAAAAACAATAAAGCCTACACTACAGAAATTAATAATCTGTTTTAATAGCTAGGGATTTAATATATTTTACGAAAAGCAAACTGGTTTGAGTCATTGTTGATCCAGAAGACTCTCCTATGTGGAGTTTGCATGTTCTCTGAGTGTAAGAAAGGGTTTCCCCCACAGTCCAAAGACATAGAGATTAGCTGGACCTGGAGTGCTAAATTGTCCTTACTGTAGGTGTGAAAGTGTGAATGTGTATGAATTATCATATTTGCATCAACAACCCCTTCAGCTTACTTTTCTTGACACTGGGTTAAATGCCTTTGCAGGTCACAAAGTGGCACCTCGATTGAGCATTTGTGGCAAGTTTCCATTGCAAATACCTATACATACAGAATTAAATCAAAGTTGTAACTTGTCATTTACATTCACAACAAATGTAAGGTTGGAAAAAAAATGACATTTTTTAATTACCTGTTACTTAACCTGCTGCTGATTACATGGCATTAATCGCTGCTCCAAAGGTACTATGTAGGCCATTGCCCTGTTCAGTCCACTTTCATACCTGAGATAATCTATGGTGTAGCCACCTGATGGCATTGGTGTATCCACTAATGATTTGTTTCTAGTGGCTCTCATTATTTTGAAGCTGCCACTTTCTCTCAGTGCAGGGAAGAACTCATACAGAGCTGTACAAAACTCTCTGAAAGAACATTTACTGTCTTTAAATCTAACACAACGCTGTCCAAGTCCAACAGAATGTAAAGAGACTATTTCCTCTGGCCTTGGGACTGATGTGGTGTTAGGTTCAGACAGACAGAAAAAATCATGACACCAGGGAGTTGTGAAAGGCCTGGACCTTGCCCTTACTCTATCCCTTGAACCATATGGCCTGAAGAGTGAAGAGAGTGTTGCCTGCACTCTGTCTTGTCTTGCCATAAAGGTGGACATATCAGGAGCCTGACTGGGTCCAATGAAAACTTGGGCCGCATCCCGCAGCAGTTGTGCTGCCTCACTGGTATTGCTTTGAATACTGTAAAAACAAACCACAATTAATTACCAGCAAAGAACAAAAAACACAAGCTACAGAGGATACGAAGGTGCCATTAACTGAATATTTTATTTCCATTAAAGTTTTTCAGTTAAAATTACAAACTAAATACAAAATGTACACATTTATCTGTGTATCCGATGTATATATGCTTAAAACGACAAAATCTTAATTTGCTGCAAATTTTTTGGTACTGCAGAGAATAAAATAAAACCAATAAACTACCAACCTGTTATTTACTTGAAGCACTTAACATTATATGGTTGTTAGCAGTATCACCAATGTTTCAATTTGATCTGTATTTTAATTGAGTGACATAATGACATTACATAAATTCATGAAACAATTCACAGTTTAAACTAATAAAAAGTAACATTCAAACTAACATAATTTACTGATAGCTTTGGGACATGTTGAAGAATGATTCGTCACATCAAATCTATGCAGGGCCTTTGTAGTTCCTCACTCAAAATGTGCGCGCAATTTTTTAAAATGGCATCTAACGTTACCTATGTACAAACGACTATCGGAAATTACATATACAAAAGTTCAATAGGAAAAATTATAATGTGTTAAGACTTACATGGTTATTAGTAGTTCATCATCAATGTTAAAATTTGATTTGTGTTTTAATTGAGTGACGATATTAACGCACATCAATTTATGAAACACACTTTCAATTTATAGATCACACTTTGAACTCATTGCAGTTAAAATTAACACTAACATTACTTATACAGATAGCTTTTCGATATTGATTCGTTGCATTAAATCTATGTATGTAGTACCCCCCATCCCCCATAAAAATGTGCATGCATTTTTAAAAAGGGATTAACCTTGGGTGACCAGACGTCCCGTTTTTCCCGGGACAGTCCCGTATTTCAACTCAAATTTTAGTGTCCCGACTTATTATGAAAAAATCATGTTTTGTCCCGTATTTCATCGTTAATATATATATATATATATATATATATATATATATATATATATATATATATATATATTTTTCTTTTTTTTTTTTTTGCTGAGTGATAGCGTGAGTACTCCTCTCATACGGAATTACCTAATAAAACTAGCAAATCACCTCATAGTATATTTTAGAGAAAAAAAAAAATCCATCCAATAAGAGAAGGCAGAAGGACAATTCCATCCAATCACAATTCCATTAATCAACGTGCAGTTAGTGAAGGCGGAATCCGACGTCACAGTTAAGTGTACAGTATATGAGATGAGAGGACGGATAAGCTTGCCTCAGGTGCAAAGATGTCAAAGAAGCGTGCGTGTACATTTAACGACGATCTTCAAAAAGAGTTTAAATTTCTCAAAAGAGAGTCACTATCAGAGGCAAGTAAATTAAGATGCGACATTTGCGGGGCTCGCTTTTCCATTGCTCACGGAGGGCGAACCGACATTACGCAGCATATGCACACAAAAAAGCACATGGACGCTGCTAAAAGTAAGTGTGCTACTCCAAGTGTCAGCAAATTTTTTGTGAAGCAAAGTTGCGAATCTGATAAAGTGCATGCAAGTGAAGGACTTTTTGCATATCATTCTGTTATTCATGGCCATAGTTTTCGGTCAGCTGACTGCACTGCAAAATTGATTAAGAAATTGTATGATCCAAAATTTTCTTCCGCTCGCACTAAATCTGAGGCTATAATATGCAACGTTCTTTGTCCTTTGTCAGAGGAAGAAGTTCAGCATGATTTGGACAAGTGCTCCTTTGTCACATTAACTGTGGATGCATCCAACCACAAAGACATTAAATTGTTCCCTGTGCTTGTGCGATACTTCAAGCCACTAGAGGGTGTAAAGGTCAAGATCATTGAATTTTCATCTCTGCCAGGTGAGACATCGGATTTGCAAACTGCCTACATTTCCCATGTCATTGAAAAACATGGCCTTGCTCAGAAAATAGTTGCACTTTGTGCTGATAACATTAACACAAACTTTGGCGTTGTTAAAAGAGCTGGTAAAGGCAATATCTGGAGAAAGCTGCAAATTCAGCTAGGAAGGGATATTCTGGGCATTGGCTGTAATGCACACATCATCCACAATACCCTGCAAACAGCAGTGGATTGCTTACCGATTGATTTGGAGTGTTTTGCTGTGAAGGTATACAAATACTTTCATATCTATACAGTGCGCGTAAAGGAGCTCAAGGAGTTTTGTGACTTTGTACAGCTGGACTATCAGAAATTACTGCAGCATGGTAGCACACGTTTCCTCTCTCTTGGTCCATCTCTTGAACGAATTCTGCACCTTTTTGATGGTCTACGTGCATACTTTCTTTCTCAAGAAAAGTGCCCAAAGTTTCTAAAAGACACATTCAGCAACCCTTGCACAAAACTTTGGCTTGGATTTGCACTTAAGCAAACTGCAGCTTTCCATCGTGCATTGGAGACAGTAGAGCAAGACAATATATCTGCCACAGAAGTGGCTTTGCACATTTATGATCTGAGAAATGTCTTGCAGGCCAGGCTGGAGGAATCATTTATTCCCTCTGACATCAAAACACAGTTAGACACCCTTGTTGAAGCTGGTGACATAAAAGCTGATGATTTTTATTGTGCAGTGAGAAGCTTTTACTCAGCATCAGTGGATTACCTTGATAATTGGAGCTGCTCACTGGAGAATACAAAAGAACTAGAGTGGGTCCTACTGAGAAGTGTTCCAGAATGGAGAGACATTTAGAGCAGCCTCAGCAACTTCTACTCAAGAATACCTGCTCTCACATCGGTTGACGAAACCATGCTCTTTGATGAGTGGGCCTGTGCTAAAAACATTGTCACTTGTCACATCACTGAGTGGAACAAAAACAAGGTGGCTGTGTCTGATAGATGGACAGACGTGTTTAGTGAGATGGGGAGCAAGTCACTCAACTTTGGAGTCTTATCTTTGGCTGTGGAGTTTGTTTTATGCCTGCCTGGTACATCTGCACCTGTGGAGCGTGTGTTCTCGTTAATGAATGCATCATGGACGGATGAAAAATCTCGACAGAGTGTAACAACAATGAAGGCAATGCTTTTCGTACGAATTAATTTCGGACTGGACTGCTCCGCATTTTATGATAAACTCTTGAAAGACAAGTGCACGCTGGCAAAAATTGGTTCCAGTGAAAAATACAAAACAGCAACAGTGAATGATGCTGTTGCACCATCTTGTTCCCACTGATCTGCAATTTAATGTAAGTCTACATTTATTTTTTTACATAGCTAACAATAGTATTAAGTGTAAATACTTGTATGTGTGCAGTAGGTGTTGTGGGTCTGTGGGTTCTGTGTCTGTCCCGTATTCCACTCTGAGAAATCTGGTCACCCTAGATTAACCTTAATGTCGAGGTTGTACCGAGACAATCGGAAATCACATGTCTAATAACAGTCAAATGGGAAAAACTACAACGTATTATAGCACAGTTTGCAGTACACCATCAATATTTAAATTTGATTTGTATTTTAATTGGGTGATAACATTGCATCAATTTTTGAAACACACTACAAATCAGTTTTAAACTAATTACATTTACGATTCTTAATTTTAAACCTTTTACCTTCGACCATAACCCAGAATTTAAAAAATGTACATCTCATTAAAAAGTAAAACC
The DNA here is from genome assembly GCA_024542945.1 of allo-octoploid hybrid of Carassius auratus x Cyprinus carpio. NCBI lineage: Eukaryota > Metazoa > Chordata > Actinopteri > Cypriniformes > allo-octoploid hybrid of Carassius auratus x Cyprinus carpio. The sequence continues at coordinate 23,243,607 of CM045002.1, forward strand.
TTACAAAAGTGATCAAATATTTTTGTCATTACCAAAAATTGTATCAATATCTGCAACTTACCGATCGTCTCGGGACATGATCGAGAATGGTTCGTCACATCAGGCAAAAGGTGCTTATATATTGCCCCCACAGCACACACCCCCCACCAAAAAAACGCGCGCAATGATCTAAAATGGCATCCCCGTGCTTAAGTGTCCGCCTTATACAAAATAGCCAGTCAACAATTATAGAAATACAATTTTAAGTAGTCATTAATATTACATCCCTGTATGTGTTTGTTTGTTGTTTTTTTTATGAGAAAAACATTTTCTTTATGTCTTAAATTAGCTTGACTCTACACTCTTAGTATGGCTATTTAATTTAGTCACCGTATCCACTCAGCACTTATAGTGGAGAACACTAGTTGGTTACAACATGTTTAATTGCCACTGTCTTATACACTGCTGTTTCAGAGAGAAAATACTCTTATTACAAAAAAATACATAAAATTGAAACATGAAATACTATCAAAATTACAAAATGTACAAAAGGAACCATCACAGGAATAATTTTTATATTTTGTTTGTTTCTGTTGTTTTCCATTAGTAGGTTAGTATTTACATTGTTATTTTTAGAGAATAATCAGAGAAGAACATTGACAATGCGAACAGGATGGGTGATCGGGTCACAACCTAACGCAAGACTAGTTGTAGCTAATGGTCTATGGCTTTACACGCATGGCAGTTTACTTTAATGCATTTGTGTAATTGCCATATCAAATATATCGAGGCAAAATTAGCTAAAAAAAAAAAAAAGGAGGATAAGACATTTAATGCAATTCTAACCAACAGAACACTGGGTTTGAATCCCAATTGCGCAGGTCACACAATGTGGCTATACACTATGTCATTGCAGGTATACTGCATCATTTTATAGAGTTACCATGAGAAAAAGGTGAATAAAGACTGAGATTAAATGTTCAGGAATTATTAGGTTTTGGACTATGCTGTAGGCTACAGAGCCGATCCTCCCTATACGCAAAAGATATGCCTGCTGCGTAGGGCCTCCGAAACACCCCAGGAGGCCCCCAGAAGTCTAGGATCGTCAACGGTAGTCTGTAGGAAAGTCCCTTTAAGGCTGTTCTATAGTCTTTGGCTATAGATGTTACGGTATTGTCTAACTCAAAAAATTGTTTATTTTTTACTTTTTACATATTTAGAAATGCCACAAATTCATAATATATATATATATATATATATATATATATATATTTGTTTGTCTGTCTTATATATTTTGTTATTATATCAGATAACAAGCTGTCATTCTATTAGGGTCACTAAGGTCCGGGCCTTGGTATTATTCTCAGGTGTATATAATGAACTTTGTGAAATAATTGCGTAATATAGTGTTAACTATGCAAGGATAGTGCACAGCAGCAGAATAGTAACTTAGCATCTCATCTGAGCTACCTCAGCGGTGTTTGTAAGCTTTGGTCAATGTCAGAATGTTTCAGAAGATGACCAATCAAATCAAAGTAGGCGGGTTTCATACTCACAGCTGCAAAAGTCTTCGGTTAACAATAAGTTGAAAATTTAACTAAAAATGTCATATTTGACAGCTATTTTACGATAGAAATGTTAAACGTTTCCCTAATTTCTCAATTTTTAAATGAAAATAGACCCATACCAACGTGATTTATGTCATGTAAAAATTAACTATAATTTGTGCTATTACCAATCCCTTCTGAAAATTGACCATGATTAAAAAATGCTAACCACAAAACCATAGTTCAAGTTAATATAGCAAAAAAATAAATTAAATAATAATAATAATTACTTAGCACGTACAAAGCAGAGAGCAAGTACTAATCTGCAAATTTATGTGGTGTTAAAATAATTTTGTATTTCACGGGACGGACTGGCTGTCTGGAGCACAGTGCTCCGGTGAATTCAGTCCCCCCCCCCCCGAGTTCTCAGTGTAAGAGACTGAACTATAGATTAAAGTGTTTTACTTTTAATGATGATGGAGATAAAAACTAGTCATTGTCCATTTCAATATATTTTTTGCATGCCTGCAACAAAACTCAGGGTTTGTGACAAAAAAGACATACAGCAATAATAATATAAAGTATGTAAAGACAGAGAAAACAGGGCAAAAGCTATAATTAACAGGTGCACCAACAACTGAGCAATAAAACATTTGTAAACAATATTTAGCAATTAATCAATTTAATAATTCTGATAAATATAGCAACTTCACCATTGTTGTATACTGTTTTATAATATACTACAATACAGAAGAGCAAATACTATCAGCCACTGCAGTTTAAGTAAATAAATAAAACACCTAACTGCCCTGCAAAATACTGCTGATTTTAACTTAGTGCAAATTGAATATTACAGATATTGGTGCAAATAGCATGTAATTTGTGCATTTTTTGCAGAACTACAGGTGTATGTCAAATTAAAATATAACAGCAACAAAAGAAAGGAAGCAAAAAAAAAAAAAGAGAGAGAGAGACCCAGGCCAACATAAACAAACCTTTCTAAGTGACCGGTGTTAGCATCAAATGACCCATTAAAACACACACACACACACACACACACACACACCCCTTACCTCACTCCCTAACATAAAAAGCTAAATTCAAATACAAAGATGTCATCCTCTCCCTACTGCTTTCTAATAAAAACGAAGTATTTACACAAATGAACAAAACGGTAGTAGTAAGAAAAGAAAAGAAAAAAAAACAACGTTTGCATACTTTCACAGCTAGTGGTTATGCAAACCCCCCACCCCAAAAAGACAACATCTTTTTAATAAATTTATCCACATGACATAATACTTTGTATACAAAAGAATTCTGAATTACTGTTTACACAGAAAAGTAACTATCCTTAAAGGTTGCAAAATTACACCAATCAAAAACCAACGTGACTAAGAGGTCAACTGAACTGCCTCACACAGTCTTACAGCCTCTTGGTATATATCTGTACCAAAGGAAATGCTGCTCATCAATGGATCAATACTCTCATTAAGCACAGCCAGGAACAAGTCCTGGAGACAAGTGAGCGATTCCGGGATTTCAACACTCTGCACATCTTCTGGCTGTGGCACAGGACCATCCCAATCTACCCCCCAGTAGGTGAAATCAGTCTTAAAAAAAAAAAAACACACACATTATGAAATTCCCCTGCAGTGAATAATTTCTGTTTTTTCAAGTTATGCTGAACAAAACTAACTGGATCATTTGGGGTCTCTGTTGTTAGAAGCTGGCCTCCTATCCACAGCTGCTGTGGAGAACGGTTTCCCTCAGAGGAGAGAGGGTGTTGATCCCATGTTCTCCGGAACAGATTCAGGTGCATGTTGATCCGAGGCAGCATCACATAATGTAGGCAAAAAACATGCATTTCATTTTGAATGTCCAGAGTGCCACTTTCTTCAAGGCACTGCAAAGCAGCATAATAACTTGAAGTAACCGCACACCAGATGTCATGCCAGAGACGCTCAATTCTTTGGTTGTGTACACTTCTGCCAGTGATAAAACTGGTATTTTCTAAAAAAAAAAAATCAAAAATACAATTACTACATTACAAACATACATTACCAGCCAGCGAGGTGACAACAAATGAAGGCAAACAGAAGGATGGAATCAACACAAGACTTCAATGGTGTTTCTTCGATAGAACACAACTACAGAACATGGGTAAAACATGGTATTGTTGAGGTAAATTGAGCAGGTATGTGACGTCAATTAGCTGATGTGATATAGTAAATAGTCCGGTGTTTTAATAATGATATGTGTGGTTGAATTTGGACTGCACCAGATGTCTTGGAGATGAGCATTTTTTACACAGTAGATGGATAGGTGGTTCTTAATGCCCTTCTGTCTCTCTGAGGGTGATAGTGAAAAATGTGTCCACTTGCAATGGTTAAGTGCTGGAGGAGAGGAGACCTGGGCTACTGGTGGGGAATGCAAGGACAAGACATTCTGTTTGCAAGCAGAATATTTTGATATGTGGATTAAACATTGGATGAGGTTACCAGACCGTTAACGACATCTGAGATGGAGAACTGCAACCACAGCGGGGGTGAGAGACCTAGGCAATATGCAGCGATTAGAACTGCAACCAGAGTGTGAAACTGCAAAGATTTTCAGTTATAAAAGACTTTCCTTGATGTAGCCTAGTAATGTATAGACAGATCACTAGCTGACTGGCCAAATGGCACCTTAAAATGGTTGAAGAAAGTATCCTTTAATCTTGTGATCGAACCAGGTTGATCACAAATAGATTTTGCCGATTGCAGCACATGGCCGGTGAGCAGCGAGACGATGTACACTATCTTGGCACTATCAGCTGGAAACCGCTGAAGCTACATCTTAAAGAGCAGACATCATTGTAATGAGAAGCTGCTGCAATCCCACGCCGCACAAGAGAAAGTCGCTGGGTGGGCCATGGGACTTGCACATGGTAGTGCAATGGAAGTGATGAAAATCCTTAATTAGTGCAACGGGTGCAGGTGATTAGAATGCAGGTTTGTTAAGCCAATGTGCACACTTTGAGAAAGTTCAGCCAGTTAGTGAATTCAGTTCACATGGATTATTTTACCGATGTCCTTGCTATGTTTCTGGACCTTGATCGTGTAAGGATCCATGCTGTCTATGGAGGGTCAGAAAGCTCTTAGACTCCATCAAAAATATATTAATTTGTGTTCCTAAGATAAATGAAGGTCTTACAAGTTTGGAATGACACGAGGGTGAGTAATTAAGGACAGAATTTTCATATTGGGGTGAACTATCGCTTTATATAATTTTGGCTTTTGGTAAGCAACAACCAAGTAATTAATAATATTACTAATATTAAGAATAATATTATAAAAAGATAATCGTAAGATAAAAATTGATCTAAAACAACACATCCACTTATGATCTATTCTTTATAATTACCTGCTCCACGAAGAGGGTGTTTCAGCATAAACCGGACAAGCTCCACATTCTCTCCACCCTTGTCACTTTTTACCCTCACAGGTAAACCTAAATTTTCAACAGCAGCAAGAAAGCAAATCAACACAGTTGTTGCCCGATTGTTGTTGCTGGCTCTGAGAAACATTATTTTGCGGCTGTACCCATCAATACCACCATGAATTACAATTCGCCAACAGTATAAGAACAGATAAAAAATATATGCATTCAAGTGTAGTTTGCTAGAAACTTTTTATGGCCAAGTTTGGTATGCTACATAAAAAGCTGTGGTACTACAAGAAAATTTGTAAGAACACTTGATCAGTTTGTGATTTCCATCAATGTGCCACAGTGCCAATGGTGCTCCTACACAATATGATCTTCTTTGTATGATGTTGAGCTGAACCCCTGGTAGAGCTGTCCCCAGTGGATCCACTGCTTTAAGCATTGCCAACAGCCGTGATCGTTGTACTCTAGAGATAATGAAACTGTTTTGAAATAAGTAAAGCATACATAAAAGATAATCTGTTGTAGAGTACACTTGACATGCAATTAGAGTACAATTAGAAGCTTCAATTGGTATGAGAAGTAAACAAATATTAATAAATATTTTGAAAAGCAATCATTACTTTAAAGATATTTATGAAAACATGAATGGGGTGTCTGTATTTGGTGACAAGGTCATTAAATCCCTTCCAGCTGTAATGATTGCTTTGCATCTGTTAATAACACTATATAGAGACAAACATTGCTCATAAGCTCTTACCTAACACCACGTGCTCGCAAAAAACCACTAGCAACTCTGTAGCCAGAGTTTGGGAATTGAGTAATGAAGTCTTCAAGATGTTTCTTGAGGTCCTCGTCAGAGATAACACTGTAGGCCTGTCTAACTGACAGACTGTACTCACGGAGTCTTCTCTTGACAATCGATTTACACACACCCAGTAATCTAGCCATGTCTGGAACTGAGAAATGCAGCTCAAGCAGAAACTCCAGCTGGTCATAGGTGACTATTAAAGTTGGGCGCCCTCTTTCACCAGAACATAGCGCTGGAATTCTAAATCGTGTAGTTGCATCATTCATGTTAGCTTGTAAAAGACCACAAGCTCTGGATATTTTCTCAATTGCCTGGTCAATACACTCAAGAGGCAGATCAACACATTGCAGTAAAAATTCCATAATGTTTTCTGCCTGGCGGAGAATAATTTCAGTTTGTTCTGACAATTTTTTTTCAAGATTTTCACTGAGGAGGCTTAGGAACCCCCCCAGCAATTGTTTGATGTCATCAGGAAGTCTATAAAAAAATAATCAGAGAGAGAAAGTAAGAGAAAGCACCCAACATCATGGTTATATAGTAGTGAGGTAGATCTACTTAGCTGTCAACATGTCTGTTATTATGGTTGTGAAATAGTTTGGTGTAACTCCTGTCTGATTTAATAAACTATCAGTTCTGTGTTTTTTTTTTTAGGTTTAGAACATGCCTAATTATTCAGTATTCAGCACAAAACTTATTAACCGCACTTAATATTTTGACTTGGACTAGTCTGGCCACCAGAACCTGGAATTTGCAGATAAAGCAAGATTCATTGCAATAACAATTATAGATCCCATAAACGATACTGTTTCCAAACTTGCTTTGACTAATTATTTACATTTCTGAATTAACGTTTTCCATTATCACCAACAAAAATGTCAGTGTATAATTTGCAACACCTGACAACATGTGACATTTTTAATCACATTTAAAATGACATTTTACATTAAACGAAAAAAAAACTAGAACAAAATGCTTGTCAAGACATTATGAATGAAGTTCAGTATGAAGGTCTGGACCAGTAGATGGCCGTCTAGCTTGAAATTTCTAGAAGTAGATAACGTTAGACATTTTAATTTAATAATTACAATAACCTTAAATAACATTGCTGTTTGTTGGTTCTCAAGCAACATCGGGAGAGTTGTTTTAAGTTCTCTAAACCTAAGCAACGACGACGATTTAGTAGGTGGGCTTACGTGACCCTGGTAGCTAAAAAATTATAACAAATTAACTGAAACATTTCAAAAAACTTTTTTTATACTGTAACGTTACAGAAAATATGTCTGAAGATACTTACATGAAACCTTCATCCATTCCAGCAACTGACCATCAAGGGCGGTTTAAGGAAGTTACGTGTGCATATTGCCACCTAATGTGTTGTTATCATAGAAAAACATGCATGCATTTTCTTTTTTTTAATTCTTCTTTTTTGGCTTTAACACTAGAACCGCCAGAGGTCGCTGTATACCTAAAACCGCCAGCGGGTAAATTTTACATTACAACTGTATTTATATGGCCAAAGAACATATTATTTCACTGTATTATGCCTTCACAAAGAAGTTTATTTATGGTATAAATGCTTGGAAATAATATTTAACGTTTTAAAGTCCATTCATTATTTGTAGCATGCAAGCCACCCATGCAGCTTTGTTATTACAAAGTGGCTACTTTCAATTTTATGATAAAATATATAGGCCTAGAATAAAAGTGTTTTAACGCTCTTTAATTTGAGACAATTCGCCAGGATAAATTAATGACGTTTTCCTCTAATATTTGCAGCAAGAAATAAACATGAATATTTAAATGCATGTTAAAAAAATCAGAACAATTTAATACGAACCACTGTCTCATGCAATTGATCAGTCAGTTTCAAAGAACGTGGAACTAATGCCGCTGTGTGGTATTTGTACTGAATGAAAACAATTTTCGCACATCGGCCAAAAAAAAAAAATGAATAAAAAAAATAAAGAATAAAAAAAATTGTGAGGGGATATTTGAATTATTTGTTAATAAACTAGTGTGTTCTGATTGTCACAAAGATGAACTTGACTCATCTCAACTGGACGCCCTTTAGATAAAAATGCTTCTTTACGGATTACATAGGCTAATATGAGTTTGTTTTCGATTTGAATTATTTCGTTTTAAAGTAGTAATTTAAAGCATTTTATAGATATTTTTACCATCTATGAGGCAACTATTCGCTTAGTCTCGGTTCATTTTTGTGAAGCCCTCCTTCTTAAGCCAGAGACGCGAAATGCGCATTCTGGTTTTTTTTTTTTTTTTTTTATATATTTATTATTTATTTATTTATTTTAATCAATAGCGCACATTTATCTAGGGTCATTTTTTTTTTAAATTAGTATTGTAAAATGCATGACGTGTTTTTTGTTTCTTTTTCTCATCCATAAATATTATTTTATGCAAGTCGTGTTGATTTGTGAAGGCTAAATTGATCAAACATATGCTCATTGCGCTTCCTGCGGCTGGCTGCTCGGTTTTTCCTTAAAGATAAAAAACCTTGATTTTAACAAACATAGAATGTTCCCAAAATATTTCTAAATTAACTAAAGAAACGAAAAATCCCAGAAAATATTGAGATATCATTTTTGTCTCTATTGCACACCTTTATATAGCCTGTTTAATTAATCTTTGCTTGTTTGGTACACAATTCACTGATCATAAAGCTTAAAAAAAACTTTTATCTTAGGTTTTCTCAACGATATCTGGTTGTCCTGCATGTTCTAAAAACAAGTTAAAGTTAGTCCATAATGCAGCTGCTAGAATTCTTGCCAGGAGTTTTTACTTCTATTCATAACTTCTTTGTTAACTTATCTGTTTTCTTTTCTTCTTGTGGCTACTGAAACTATTTATTTATTTACATACTTGTATAAGCACCCAATCATTTATTTCTGTTGTCGGATAAAATGAATTAAACATGGGCCAACGATGCCATCTACTTGTGAGCGAGTGCCAGCGTCATTGTTTAGCTCTATTTTCATTTCACGCATCCATTAACGATTCATTTCACGCAACGATAAGGATCAAGGACACGACAAATAAATAAATAAACAAACAAATAAAATTGGTGAATCATTTATATTAGGTTTTATTTATTTATATATTGAAGGGGCGGGGTCTGGTTAATATTGTTATTATAATATTGTTACAATTTAAAAAAATGGTTTTCTATTTTAATATACTTTATATTTATTTCTGAGATGCAGGGCTGAGTTCTCAGCATCATTACTCCAGTCTTCTTTGACGCATGATCCTTCAATGTCAACGTCGGAAAAAAATCGTGCTGCTTAATATTTTTCTGTGATATTTTTACAGGATTCATTGATGAATACTGGCAGATTATTATTCAAAATATAGAAATCTTATCAATTTAACATTATTTCTGAATAAAAGTTAACATTTTCTTTTTAAAAAAGAAAGGAAAACATGATAAAAATAATATTAGAATCCTAATTTATTTTTAAATGTAAAATATAAGAAGAGAGGTTGCTTGAAAAACTGAACATTAATCAGACATAATGCATTTTTCCATGTATTTTATTATTAACAGTCTCAGATCTAGCAGCTGATTGCGATCGATGGGTTGGCCATCAAGCGCTGTAGGCTACATTAAAAATGTAAAAAGATAAAAACACAATAACCCCCAAATGTAAAAAATTTCAAAATGGATTTCATAAAACTAAACGACATGATTATACCTATAAGCAACACAAACTTCGCTAAAATATTGCTTTTAGGCTTTTTAATTTTTATGTTATCTTTATACTTTTACCATTTAAAAAAGTTTAAAAAATGTCTAAATTGTTATATATTAATATATGTATATTTAATATGCACATAATTAATGTATATCGAGTTTGCCGGGAAAAGTTGCACTAAAAACTGACCAAAAAAAAAAAAAAAAAAAGTCAGACGCATACGTCACGTTGTAAGTCAGACGGAGATGTCACGTCCATTGTGAGCAGTGAATGAAGTGCAGGTAAATTGTGCATTGGCTCACACACTGCACTGAGCCGTGTGAGGACCGTGTTCTGATACGTGTTAGCGAAACAATAAATAAATAACTTCACTGCTACACGTGATTTACGTCTACGCCTCGCCTGTGTCTTAAAATGAATGGATTTAATAGCAAGAAATTAAGACGTCAGTGAGACGTTCAGTGAGACGAGTGCATGTTACAACGTCATATTATTTACACACAAACATGCATGCATGCACACACATAACGTTACACAAGCAAACATGAACGCATGCATGCACGTATGCACTAACACACGTGTGCAATGCACATATACCACATAAGTGTGTGAAACAGTCTTTTTCAAACTGAAACACGCAGTCTTTGACTATTTTACTCACATTTCGCATTGATTCAACAGAAAGAAACATAAGCGTCACTTACCAATCCACGTCTGGATCAATGCCAGCAGCATCCCAGACAGCAAGCAGTTTCGGCCCAGATCTGGCCCGCATGGATTTCACGCGGGCCAGATGTGGGCCGGATCTGGGCCAACACTATATTGCTGTCTGGGATACGCCTCCTCAACGTCTGAATACACAAACCCCGGGTCCAAAGTCATGCTCAGACTCTTCCCAGGTGTCATCACAGATCAAATCAATCGCCTCCTCTCTTGTAAAACCTTTCTTCGCCATGTTTTTGTCCATTTTTTTAATTATATTTTGCACTCTCAAACCTGCTGGGCTCCGTATCGCCCGCTTCAAATCCGTCCTTCCTGCTCTACCCGCAAGCCACTGTGATTCAGTGCTGGAAAGCATGCATTTACCGCTTTAAAGCCGTATATTGTCAAAAAGCGCAAGTTTACTATTAGACGCAATTTGATTCTACGTATTATTTTTTCCATAGTGCAAACGGTTGGTGAGTTATGATAACATACATAGAGCTTGGTCATAGCCGTAGAGCGACGAAACAGACTGATTCCGCTAGAAACCAGTTTCCTAATGTTTCTCAGTCTTTCTAAAACAGTTTTACCATCCAAAATCTATGCAGTTTCTATTTAAATCAATGTTACTATGAAATATCTGTATTATAAATCTATAATGAAATATCACTCAAAATGTTAATTTTTAATCTTTCCAAAATGTAACTTTTTACTGTTTCTGACAAACAAACAAACAAAAACACTCACATAACCGAGCCAAACCAAGTTAAAAAACAAAAAACAAAAAACAAGGTATGTATTGAACTGTGGGATAATGGCGTTGAATTATATGGGCTCTGTTTTTTATGTATCTGTTGTATATTTTTAATAATATACAATAATGTAGCTAAGTAAAAATATTTATAGTACTTTTAAAAGTACTTAAGTATTTTTGGGAGTATCTGTACTTTACAGTTTTTATATTTCAGCCAACTCTTTTACTCCACTACATTTCTTAATTAAAATGAATATTTGTACTCAGATACATTTCCCCGAATCATATTCGTTGCTTAATACAGAATAGTCAGCAGTCAGAAGAACACTGACTGCAGTAAAGCAGGTTTGACGAATTAGTGGTCTGGGGTTTGCAAAAAAAAATAAAAAATTGTGCAAACAAGTGTGCGCACAACCGTGGATGATTTCATTTTCTACTCAAGTCGAGTCTGGGGTGATAATATAGTGTTGTTGTAATGACATGCGATCAGACATGATCGAGTACATCACCAAATCACACACAGAGAGTGGTCGCACGTTTACTTATTAGTCTATTAAAACTCAAAATTCAAGGCATTCTAAATTGTAGACCGCAAAATGCCTCTGTATGGTTTTTATATTTATATAATTTAATAAAGTTAACTTACTCTATATCACACAAAGAGTACAGTTTTTTTCCTGCAGATATCAGCATGAAAACAATTTTAATAATCATTTTATACAAGTTAGTTCAATAAAGTTTGCAGTAAGTGACTTATATTTTACTGAGTGAAAAGGTGCGTTTCCGGTCTGTTTACCTCAGCGCACAAACCCGTAAATGGAACGTTTCGGGCAGTTTCTGTCTATGTGCTATAGCGTTTCAGACTTCTGGACACTGACAGAAACGGACTGTTTTGTGTGCGGCAGTTTTCCAGTCCGCTCACTAACGCGATAAACTCCAGGACACGGACAGAAATGTTCACTCACCGGTAAATCCACGTACATCCCTGTGCATGAGAAGTAAATTCTCCGCAAAATCCAGGGTACAAGCAGTTAAATCTCCGTAAAGGGACACTCATGTCTCAGTAAACATCTATAAATTACTGTACACTTAATGTGTTTTAAATGCTACAGGCCTTCTATACAAAAATACGTCATATGCGCTTATAAAAACCATCAACAAAGCCACAAACACAGCAAGGCATCAACAAAACTCAATTTTTATTTTTCAGCAAATGGAAGACTGCAAACATTTAACAGGACTGCAAATATTAAACAAACTCAGCAGGACTGCAACACCATTTAGATTGAGAAAAATATTTTAAATATTTAGCAAACACAGACACTTTTTAAAAATTTTTATAATTTTGAAAAGAAACAATAAAAAATGCATAATAACCAAAAGACAAACACAATAATGAATACACTTGCAATGGACACTCAAGCCAGGACAGTGATTACTGCTCTCTCAATCAGACAGTCACACACACATATTCTACAACTCTAATGGCACCATCAGGACCATGACATGTCTTTTCATTTAATTCTGCCTTTCAGAAGCTACAGAAGATACTGTTATGCTCTTAAGTTTACATACCCCTAGCACAGAGATGAGCAAACTCGGTCCTGGAGGGCCGCTGTCCTGCAGAGTTCTGCTCCAACCCTGATCAAACTCACTTGCCTGTAGCCTTCTAGTAATCCTGAAGTCCTTGATTAGCTTCAGGTCTGTTTAAGTAAGGTTGGAGCGAAACTCTGCAGGACAGTAGCCCTCCAGGATTGAGGTTGCCCATCTGTGCCCTAGCAGATTATGTGATCATTTTAACAAAATAAGAGGGATCATAATGTATGCTATTTTTTATTTAGTACTGTCATGAAATAAGCAATTTTACATAATAGATATTTACATTTACAGATTTTATAAAGATGAAAATGTATAATGTATAATTTATAAAAATGTTCAAAAGTTTACATACACTGGATGACCCACAGCTGTTTTTGTTTTGGGATAGTTTTTCATGAGTCCAGAGCAGTTCAACTGCTTGCTGTTCTTCAGAAAAATCCTCCAAGTCCCACAAATTCTTTGGTTTTCCAGCATCTTCTGCATATTTGGCCCCTGTCCAACAATGACTAATAATTTTCATATAATAATTTTCTCTTCACTGAGGAAAAATGAAGAACTCATACACAACTATTATAAAAGGTGAAAACTGTTCACTGATGCTCCAGAAGGAAACACAATACAGATGGTAGACAACCAAAATGGGTAATGCCGCCGCAGGGCCGCGGCATAACTGCAAGTCAGTCGCGTGTTAAATTCATTCGCGAAACTACCGCCAGGTGGCGCAAAGGGACGGATTGCGAACTGAATGTAATTGTAAAATGAAAGGAAGACGTAAAACAACAATAACATTATAATATACATTATAACATCCTTAAAAGCCACTAAAAATAGGATAGTCTTAGGCTACAGTCTACTCATCAAAAAAAAAAAAAAAAAACCTTTACACAAAGGCTCTTATGCATGCTATTGTTTTTAAACAGTCATTATATATATATATTTCGGTTCATTCTTGGTTTAAAAATAATAATAATAATAATAGTAATCTTCAGGTTCCATTTGCAGAGCGAAATGAGAACGGTCCAGCATTTACAAATAATTCTTATTAACTCTGTTATTATTCTTGTTTTTTCAAACTGCTAACACTTTGCATTTTTGAATTATGCCTTTACTGTGTGACCAATAATTGTGAATTGTGACTTTGATCGCGCTGGTGCCTCATGCACACATATTCATTGGAAACAGCAGTCCTTCACCGAGCCATGCGGCCCGAGCAGCGGGCCACTTTGGCATAATTTTGCTAATTATGATTTTTTTTTTTTTTTCGTCGATACTGAAACACGTGTGAAATCCAAAGCCTATTTTCCCTAATGAATAAGAGTTTAGCTTCAAATGGGCAACATGTTTGGATTTGTCCCGAATGAGAGAGATAAGCCCAACCTTATGTATCGCTTTAAATTATTTTTAATTATTATTATTTTTGTTGTTGTTTATAAGCCTATATTATTATATGGCCTGCTGCAATTATATTTATCCATTAGAATTATATATTTGTAAATCTTGTTCTGTTCTGATATTTTTTTTAAATTTAAAGGATTTGTTGTAAAGTGAAGGGAACTAAAAATGTCCTGTTGGTACATTAGCCTACAGCATTATTAGGCCTGCCGTTATTATTTCTGAATGTAATAAAATGCAACTCTCACAAATGTAATTTATTTTTTAGCGGGTTTTCGTGTATGTTTTTATCCAGCTTTATTTTTCCATTGCATCTAAAAATGACTTTGTGCATCACATTCACTTCGTGAACAAACAAATATAACTTCAGATCTCCCTCCTGCGATGCTCAGCTGTGGACAATATCAAAATGTTTGATATAAAGGTTGCTGTCACATTTTATACAGGAATTGTTCATTAAAAAAAAAAAAATCAAATTATATTGTTAGTTTTATGCTAACATGCACTCAAGTCTTCGGATACTATACAAGATACAAGTTCATTTAGGCTAGCATGCACTGTGACATTTTACCGTTTCAACTTATAAACTCCTTGAGATTTTAAAGTCAGTTTAATAGTATTGAAATTCAAGTTGAATCTCGAAAAAAAAATTTTTTAATTAAATTATTTCTATGAATTAATAAGTTAGCATGACTTTTGCATCATAGCATTTTTTACGAGCTGTATTCGTTTTCTGAAACCAAGCACCCACTTTTTTCTTTTTTAAATCTATGAATTGCTCGCATATCTCCTACAACCTACAAATAAGGGCTAATAGAGGTTCTTTCTTTAATTATTTATTTATAATGTTTATTCTTGAAGAAAATAAGTATTTATTCTTTAATAAAATAAGGGATCCAAATATTTGTAATGTGCAATAATATAGGCCTATATCTGCCTGCAGTTAAAAAGTTTGGATTGGATTTGTACTTCAATATAATGAGCTCCAAGTTTAAGGATAGCCGACACTAGTTGTATTTTTTTTTTCTTTTTTTTTTTTTACTCTCTATTTAACAGCATTAACTGTTAAATACGTCTTCCTTCAGGCAGACTGAATGTTTTCCTGTCTTGCTAAATGTTGGGTCAGTTTGCGCGAGTCCCGTGCGCTGTGAAGCGGGAGCAGCTTACGGAGGATTCCGCCTGGTCTTAAAGCCTTCCGCAAACGCCTACGTTCACAAATAACAATGATTTTGGCAAAAATAATGATTAATTATCAATTGATAATTTGTTATTATTTTGGTCTAGTGAAAATAATAATATGGGCTGCGAGAAAATAATGAATAAAAAGAGAAGGGCTGCTGTGAGTGCAGGCATGTTTCAACCCAATAACATGACAATACACCGTTACTCACAGCCAAAAACAGACCGAGTTCAGTTCAGCTGGAGGGGGCTGGGGGTAGTTCTATATAACTTGTGGGGGTCGAGATAAAGGTGTGAATCTCTTGCTCTTTCATATGGACAGTCTTATGAGGGTTTCAAACTTGCAGAACAGGTTTTAGGACAACTTTAAAGAAAGGTTTGATCACTTCAAATGTTGACTACTGTATAGCGCAATGAAGTTTATTAGTTATTATAACTTAATTTCAGAGGAAGTTGCCTTAACTTAAAAAAAAAAAAACTGTTGCATTAGGGCTGGGCTATAGGCCTATGGCCTAAAAAAAATCCCCGATTTTTTTCACAAAAAAATCCGATTTACAATTTAAATCGATTTTTTTTTTTGCCTCCCTACTTAAAATCAATATTCAAATGACAAAGAAATTGTTCAAAACAAGTTTTAATATAAAATTATATTATTTTTTAATACTAGCCCATCATGCATTTAACCATCCACTCGGCGTTAAGAGCTGTTCAGATTAAAACTGGCAGCTCTGGAGTGAGTCAGTGTCATGGACGGAGGACAGACCAAGTGTAGGCCTAAATCAGTTTTCTAGTCTATATTTTCATCTCGTTATGCCGCTGGTTTAGGTTATGTATTTATTTTTATTTCTTATATCAATTATTTGTAAATAAAGCAGACACTGTCTAACCGTGTCTACACCGGACGGTCTTGTTCATATAGGGCGAAACATCTCTCACTCTGCAGCAGAGTATGTGAGAGTGGAGCGGCAACAATTTCCCTCCGCGCTCCGAGCATTTAATAATCACTAAGCTCCGCGTTCATTGATACCAAAAACACTGCTCCGCCTTCACTCCGTGGCTAAAGTTGAAATGTTATGTTCATAATAGCTTATAAAAATAAAATAAAAAGAAATAAAATTACAGGAGAGTTTCAAAGGGGATTAGGCTTGTGTGCAAACTTTTTGTCCTACCAAACGACAAACTAATAAAATTGTCAGCATTAAAAGGTATAATTGCTGCTTTCTGCTGCGCAAATTTTGTTTGTGATGAAAATAACAGTTTACATTTTCGTCAGTTATTTTATCTACAGATCGATGCATTTGTTACAGATTTCTGCTCATTCAAAATCAGTTACAGATGAAGTAGCCTACTGTAAGATTACATTTGTTTGAATGCATTATTGCGACAGCGATTACGTGTGAATGCGCTGTATCTGTTTAAATCATGCTTTAACCTGAAAATAATCAGTAAAAGGAAGACAAACTCCTGGAGAACTAGCCTGTAACGCTCGACTATTGCCGTCATTATAGTCTTCTGATCGGAGAGATTATGTGTATCAAGCTATAGCTAAATATGTTTATCATGTGAATTCTTGCTAAATATGCAGTTATATTACGGGTTGTTGGCATGAATTGTATTCGTGATGGAGCGGTGCTGGAGCGAGTGAAAACCACGACGCTCCGACTTTTAAAAAATCGCTCCAGTCAGAATCACTCCGCTCCGCTCATACTCTGCTCTGCAGCGTGTCTCAAACGCGCGGGGGAGGCTTGAGCCCAATCATTCTCAAAACATTAAATATTTATTTTATTTCAATTTTCGTTTTTGTGTTTCAGAGGAAAAATCAGTAAGGCATCTCTTCATTACAGACCGTTCTAAAGGAAGAATTTATGCAAACGCGTAATAAATGCTTTAAAAAACTTTAACAGAGATGTCTAGATGGGATTTAATAGGTCTGCTTCCCACGTAAGATTTTTCTAGTTACTAGTCGTTCATTTGTCATTATTCAACTAATAGCAAGTTTATATTAAATTTACATCTATAATCCATAATAAGCCTTAATATATTCCGCGCTCAAGCACATGCATTAAGTTTGCCACAAAGCACAGGCAGAAGTAGCCTAATAATTATGAAAAAGGAGACATTTTAATTATTTATTAATAAACAAATGTTTTCTTGTCGGCTGCAAGATGAAATTCACAGTGCTGACTCTCTCCACATGGACGCGCCTTTAAACAGAAATACAACCTTCACAGATTACATAATGCTTTCGTTTTGAATTGATTCGTTTAAAATACATTTCAAGCTTTCTGTAGATATATTTCTCATGTATGTGAGACGCCACAATTTTCAGTTATTTCATTATTAGGAAAAAAATTACGTGATCGAGAGGGCGCCTCCCTGTCCTGCATGCACATTAATAATTTTTGCACAAACACTTGAATATAAATAATAATTCACATTTTGCATATGCATTACAAAGTAAATAATTTTTTACATGCAATTATCCAAAATAAAACCAAACAAGATTTGTAATGAAGATAAAATATGTAGACAAATAAGAATAAATGCTGCGTGCATTCAGCATCATGCAGAGCAAATCTTGCACTAATATTTTACGGAATATTATACAAACCTGCATTTAAATGCGCCTGCAATTTATTTATTTATTTTATTTATTTATTTTTACTTTACTTAAATTATATGAAAGCAAGCAAAGAAGACTCCATTTAAAATCACTGAAGTTGTCAATTAGTGAAGCTCTTTTTTTTTTTTTTTTACATCGTGTGCACTTTGTTGATAAGTGAGGACGTTTTATTAATCCATCCATTCTTTAGAGTTGCAATGATTTAGTGAAATCGTGCAGGTTTAATTTATTCGTTTCTTGTTTTAATTAGGCCTAAATAATGGGAGCGAAATTATACAGTGCCTTACGTTTTACTAAAATAAAGAAAATAATTTATAAAACAGGCAAGCCTAGCTCACAATAGGCTATCACTTTAAATGCTCCGATGCAAAGTAAACCACATTTTCTTTTTAATAATATAACACATAATTCATATTATATAAATAATACTGCACACTATTTAAATGTGTCTAATCTAAAATATGGTGTAGAGAAAATATATGCACAGGCTCGTAGGCTTGACATTTATCCTGCTTGAATTCGTTCTAAGAAACGCACATATCTTCATAAGGACTAAACTTTCATCTGTGAATATTAAATATTTTTTCTTTCATTTTCCCCGACTGCAGTCAAATATAACACTTCGGTGAGGCAAAGCTGACGTCTATTTGCGAAAATGTGCTTTGATGCACTTGTTTGAAAACTTGTGATTAAAGCGCCACTCAGCGGTCAGAAGCTGCAAATGCACTTTGCAGACGCCGCGGCGGCGGTACGAGCGGCGGTAGAACCAACGTTTTGGATGTCTACCTACTGTACATTAAGAGTTGGGGGTGTACATTTTGAACAGGATTATAAGTACATTTTTCTTGTTTTGTTTAAAGATCATATGTTCATTTAGTACTGCCCTTCACAAGTTACATACTTTTTTATCCTGATTTTCAGAAAAATTAGTAGTTTTCCCTGATCATCCAATTCAAGTAGTTCACACCCTGTCTCTCTCTTAATAAATTGTGTTGCTTTCTTGACAATCAATAAATGCATTTACCTTTTGAAATAGTTGTGTATGAGTCACTCAACTGTACTCAGTATAAAAAAATAGACATGAAATCAGACATTCATTGCTGGAAAGGGTTCAAATATGCAAAAGATGCTGGAAAACCTGAGAAAGTGAAGGATCTGGAAGTTTTTCTGAAGAAAAGCAGCCATTTAAACTGTTCAGGACAAAGGACTCATGAACCACTATCCCAAATCAAACATGAACCACTATTTATTTTTATTTAATCAGCTATAATTCTGACTAGCAGACTAAATGTAATTAAATGATATTTAATTTCAGTGAAATATCAATACCCCTATCATCCTCTGTCATGTCCTTTCTATTTATCATGTAAATGTTGTCACCGGTGGTTCAAAGGGTTCATATTTTCACAGTCCTTCAGATAAATGGTTGGGTCTGGGAACAGAGGATCCTGTAAAAATATAATAAAACACTTTCTCTAAATACATTGTACAGTTTTCATTGTTTAGACACAAGTTAAAAATGATGAAACATAACATGATAATACAAATGTAATGAAAACAGTTGGTTATTTATATATATAAGGTCACATATGTATATATAATAGACAGAATAAGCATATTTAGCCTGCTGTCGTCTGGGACTGGAGGTGAGAAAAGCGGCGATATAGAGACTTCCTCTGATGCTAACTGGTTGAATTATCTGAAAATGTGTCTCCTAAACTTTGTTAAAATAAACTTCATTAATAATCGGGAAAAAAAACAAAACAAAGCTAATCAAAGTGATTTAGTAAATGAATAAAAGATAACTTTAGTAACTGAAAAGTATTCAAAAACTGTGTTCAAGTTACCTGATTGATGACTGTTCTTTAAAGACCAGCAGTTTTCCAGAAGAATGGCAATATTTGCTATCTGACCTTAAAACATTAAATATATAAACTCATTAAAACATGTTCATTAAATCACATCATAATAAAACAAAATATACCGGAACACTGACATGAACAAAACAAGTGAAATTAACACTGCACTTTGAAAATTATGATATATTAACAAATGAAGACACCATTTCTCCTGCAAGGCTGTCTCCGGTGAATCAGAAGTCAGCTGCAGTGTTTGGACCCTCTGAAATCAGATGAGCAGAATGTGTCTGCAGATTTGTCAATGGAGAATATGTTAACAACTAAAGCACGCTAGCTTAACTAACATTAATTAATAAACATGTATATTGTACTAAAAGCTAACTTTTAAAAATGTAACGTTACGTAGCAGTTGCTAACTAAGTTACCAGTTAGCAGTTTATCAAGATATCTAGACTAATTTTACAACATAAACCCACTCAAATATATACATTACAACACTTAACATTAAGCTTTGGTAAACAGCTTATTTAAAATGTTTCTGTAAATTCTTCCTTACTTTCTTCTGATATAAATCTCTCTGGACACTGTGACTGCACGCTGACTCAAGGCCGCTGAAGCGGGAACAAACTGGAACAACACCGGGCTATAAATACAGTTCGAGAGAAATAATACAACATTGAACCAATTTTAATGTTATGTTTTGAAAAAAAATGTAATTTAAATGATTTTATGTATTTATACTAACCTTCGACTGATGTAAATCTCTCAGAAAATCAGCGCGCAACAGCGAAGCACCTGAAGCGGGAATAAATGGCTCAAAACAACTTCATGCTAGAAATACAGATAAAAAAAATATTACAACATCAAACAATGTTTAAAGTTATGTCCTTGTAAACATGTTTTTCAAAATGGTTTTATGTATTCACACTTACCTTCGTCTGAGGTAAATCTCTCAGAAATTACCGAACGCTGTCAGCCAGTAGCCCCTCACTGCAGAACACATGCTCTTCTGTCAGTGCACCCGCGCAAATTCAAACAACAGCTGCGACCGGAGGGGTAAGAACAGTGAGTCGATTCTGAAAAGATTCAAGAATTGCATAGGTCTCGTGTGAATCAGCTCTAAATGCGAGGCCTGGAATGTCAGTGCGTGATATATTACTGTTCATTACCTCTATTACCAAACTACAACAAACCCCGAGATACAGCACTACCGCGAATAGTGTGGATTTTATTTTATTAATCTCACTCAAATTTAGCGATTCTGTTCAAAAGTCTCATTTAGATTCATTCAGTTTGGATTAATTTAAACTAGCCTACAGATTTAAAATGACTGGACGATTATTTTTTAACCGATAAACACCCTGAAAAAACAAGACAGCGCTTGCTCCTTTATTCAACATTAACCATGGTACATAAAAAAAAAAAAATTTAAATAAAAACATGATTATTGTACTCACCATGGTCACGCATGGTCTAAACGGATTGTCCCTATTCTCTTAATGAGTAATAGGTGTTTTTTGGGCGTGACGTTTAATAAACCAATCATAGTGTACGCGCGTTGTGGACCTGCCTATACTAACACGCTCTTTAAATAACAAAGAAAAAACATTGCGCCAGACTTTAGACCAGGTTTGAGTTGGTCTATGGCGCAGTCTATTTTCAGCTCCTTAAAATAGCAATGCGCCAGCAATGTGCCTGAACACACCTCTTTTTAGACCAGCACGCCCATATGCGCACAAATGGGCGCAAATGCATTTTTCTAATTAAACGACGTGGCGCTGGACGGGAAAATGCGAACACCTTGTGTCGCATTGTGTCGAGTGTATGATAGGGCCCCAATAATCAAGAGCAATGGACCATCTTTTCTTATTGAATGAATCAGCTTTTTGAACAAATCAGTTGAATAAATGATTCAGTGATTCACTCATTAACACAAACAAACACTTTGTTTCTGAATAAATCAGCCATTTGAACTAATCTGTTGAATCTCAATGACTCACTCATTTACAGTCACTTGCTGTATCATCTACCTACTGGCGGTTTTAATTTCACATTACGGCTATTTTTCTCATGTTTTAAATCATTTCAAATATCAGTATTCAATGTTAAAAACAAAACATTATTTATCCATCTGTAACTGCAGGTTAAATGCATCCATGTCCCCTCTGAGATACATTAAACTGTATAAATACATCTAAATGCTATTTCAGATGCAGATTCCAGAAATATTTTCTTATGTTTTCTTATGTTGGAATGAAAGACACTAAGTACCAAACTAAGGCCCAATACCAATTCTGTTTTATACCCCTACACCTACCCCTTCCTATTGAAACAGAGTGTCAAGGGGAAGGGGTGAAGAAATTCCCCTAAGAATTGGGACACCACTACTATACATCATACGTCATCTAGCTCCTACAATACACACACCGATACTGGTGTGCATTAGAGCCTTCCCATTCTATATTAATGCACTGCTTATTGACACGCACACACACAACAAGAGGATAAAATCGCTGTTTTTGAAGTGAACTCACTCATTGTAAAGAGAGACATGCAAACACGCATACACGCAACTTTTGACTCTCTCTCAAATTGGCAATATTTCAGAAAAGGGTTTAACGATTTCTAATTATTGGGAGGACTAGACCCCCTCAATGTTTATGGTAGTTATCGCCATGATCAGACATAAAAATATGTTGTGGCACTGTCGTGCAGTCAGTAATGGTTTAACATTAATGGTTTAACGTTAGCAAACCTTTTTTTCCCAAACATTTCCTTGAATAACATGACAAAATGATTACTTTTCATTAAAATCTTTATTAATGTCTATAATGCTTACATTTATATATTTTTTTGCATTTTGCATTTACTTGTACTGTTACTTTCAATACTTATGTCCATTTAAGGTTAAAATAATACTGTCCGAACTTAAGTACAATAAATATAATATACTTTAAGACTTTTACTTAAGTATTATTCTAAACAGTGACTTCAACTTCTACCAAAGTCATTTTCTGGTAAGATATCTGTACATTTACTTGAAAAGGGCTTTCAGGTATTTTACACACCACTGATACACAAGCTTTATAGATAAGGACCATAATGTCCAGAAACTGTCATGAAGCTCATTTCAGTGTTCAGAGAGGAATCGACTATATTCATGATAAAAACAGAATTCAGACATTACAAATATTCATCAATTAAAATCTGATTTCAAGTTGATTTGTCGTTGTTTTTGTGCAGACATAATAAAACACAAAGGAAAATTAATGACATGTATTCAATGAAATATGTTTAGAAAAGGTACTTTTGAACTGAAAGGTAATTTTGATTATAATAGAAATGATTGACACAACAATTAAAAACTGATTTCAATCAGCACAAATGTAGGTTAAGAAACGACAGATACACATTGTCACTCAGCAGGAATCTTACACACACTGATCTTACTGTCCATTTGATGATTTCTTACACACATTTGTTCTGATATGTCATGAAGTTCAGCTGCATGTAATAATGAGGAAAATAAGAGACACTGTTACTGATTTATCTGCAGCTCAAAGCATTATGGGTAGAATTTCTCTATAATCTGTTCTGATTCATCGACAGCTTCACTGATGATCCAATATTAACACCAAACCCAGGATAGAGCGGCTGAGTGAATGTGGTCTGGACTGTGTGGATGAGACTCGTTGTGTCAGAGACGCTGTAGAAGGACAGAGTTCCTGCACTGTGATCTACAAACACTCCTATTCTACTGCTGATGGGCTTCACAGGGAGACAAGTCTCTATGTCACTGTGTATGAATGAGTATCTGTCAGCAGAGCAAAACAAACTCCAGGACTGATCATTGCGTCCAAACACACACTCATCGCCCCATCCCTTCCTCCTGATGCTCTTATATGACACTGATACATGCACACCATAATCTCCACTCCACTCAATCTCCCAGTAACAGCGTCCACACACACTCTCGCTACACAACACCTGATGTGCATCAAATCTGTCCGGATGATCAGGATATGACTGATCCTCTCTTACACATGTCACCTTTCTGTTCTCCTCAGACAGAATGAGTTGAGTGTTTGCCATGTTTGGATCCAGTGTGAGAAAACAAGCCCCTGAACACAAGAACAGAGACATTTATAATAACAACAACAATCACAAAATCAGTGTTTGTGTGTGTGTTTGTAGACATACATTTCTGTAGTCCTGCCGTAACCCTGTATTCTCCTCCATGATCCACACTATAAAAACACACACAACCAGTAAACAAACACAAAATCTAATTACATTTTCAATTAGATGTGTAAAGTTTGTGAGCAGACTTTGAAGTTGGCTTGAGAAAGCTAGAACAGAAAGTTTGAAGGCATTTTAACAGCTTTCAGTTTTGAAATAGTTTTAGTTTAGTTAAAGTAGTAAAGGTTTTCAAGTGAAGTGAGTTTCAGACCAGATCATGAAAGGCATCAAATCCAGCTAAATGTTTAATATGGCAACTGAATTTCACAGTTTCACTCTTGCAGAAAGAAAAATACTGTAATTTAAAGAACGGTAATATGGGGCCATTCCCACGTGAAAATACAAAAATGTATTTTATAATACATTTGTTTCATGCTAAATATGCTACAAATACATTTACATATTTATGTGCTTAATAAAATTACCTTTCAATTGTACTTTTGGTATACTAAACTGGTATACTTAAAGTATGCTAAATAGGAACAACTTATTTTGTACCTAATGAACTTGTGCTAAAGTAGGACTGTTGCTAATCCTCATCAACATTTTAGGCTTAATATTAAGATTTAATGTATTGTGCAATAAAAAAATATTAAAATAAAGTTTATTATTTTATATCAGAAAGTCTTATAATAATAATAATAATAATAATAATAATAATAATAATAATACATTTTATTTATAGGCACCTTTCTCAACACTCAAGGTCACCTTACAAAATCAACAATAAAACACTCAATCCATTAATAATAATACTATTTAAAAACAATAGGAAAAAGGGTGATGTCCTTACAGTCAAAACAAATGAAAAATTAAAGAGAGTATGCTTGTCTGAAAAGATGAGTTTTTAAGTGAGTTTTGAAAGTGGTTATGGACATGGAGAGTGAATGTAGTGGGGCAGAGAATTCCAGAGATGTGGGGCTGAATGACTAAAAGCTCTTAACCCCATGGTAATCAGACGAGCATGTGGGAGGATGAGCTGAGTGGAAGAAGAGGACCTGAGAGAACAGGTGGGTATCTTGATATGGAGGAGCTCAGTGAGATACTTAGGGGCAAGATTATTGATAGCTTTAAATGTAAGGAGGAGAATCTTATAAACGATGTGATATTTGAAGGGAAGCCAATAAAGTTGCTGCAGGACAGGTGTTATGTGACTGATGGAAGGGGTTCTGGTAATGATACGGGCAGCAGAGTTTTGAACTAGTTGTAGTTTATGGATGGATTTGTCAGGTAGACCATAAAGGAGAGAGCTGCAATAATCTAGGTGAGAGGGGACCAGGGTGTGAACCAAAATTTCAGCACTGTTAGGGGAGAGAGATGGGCGTAAGCGAGAGATGTTACGTAAATGGAAATATCCTACCAAGTGATGTTATTAATGTGGGACTGAAATGACAGAGTGCTATCTAGGATGACACCCAGACTCTTAACCTGAAGGGAAGGGAACACAGATGAATTATCGATGAAGATGGAGAAATCATTTATTTTGGAGAGGGTGGATTTGGTGCCAATAAGGAGAAGTTCAGTTTTGTCACTACTGAGCTTGAGAAAGTTTAGAGAGAACCAGGATCTGATTTCCTGAAGGCAATTTGATAGAGCGGTGGGAGGGATGGATGTCATCTGCATAGCAATGGAACTGGATGTTATGTTTACGAAAAATATGGCCAAGAGGGAGAAGATAAATAATGAACAAAAGGGGTCCAAGGACAGAACCTTGGGGAACACCAGAGGAAAGGGGGCAGAGTGGGATCTTAAGTTGTACAAACTGAGTACGGCCAGAGAGATATGATTTAAACCAGTGCAGGGGTGTATCAGATAATCCAAGGGAAGCTAATCGGTCGATGAGGATGGAGTGAATGCACGTTTTAAACAATATAGTTGGGAGAGGATCAAGTTGACAAGTTGATGGTTTAGATTTGCGAACAAGGTTGGTCATTTCAGCAGCAGAGGGAAGGGTGAAGGCAGAAAAAAGATGACAAGCAGATATTTAAAAATCAGAGGATAGTTTGAAAGTTGAGATCTGAGTGGGTAACTGTTGATGTATACGATCAATTTTCGTAGTAAAAAATGTCATAATAGAATTACAGAAGTCAGTAGAGTAAAAATGAAGTGTTAGAGAATCAGGTGGATGAAGTGTTTTATGCACTTCTTATGTCTTATGTGCTATGTCAAGAAATATTGCCGCCTTGGATTTACATAAGTTTCTATCTGACATTTGTCAAAACTGAGTTATTCACATATTCTTATTCTGTGACCCCTAGTGAAAAATAAATATGCTTAATTGTATTTAAAATATATTTAATTCATGATAAGTATACTAAAAATAGATTGACATGTCTATACTAACTGAAAATACATTTTAAATGTAGTTATTTCATGCTTTCATCAAGCAAAATTAGTGGCCTACAAATTCATTTGTAAAATACTATACTGAAATATATGAAATATATATTCATCTTTAAGAAAGTACACTGGCTAGGTTCTTATTTTCTTTATGTTTAAAACTTGTAAAAAGTGATTTTCACACATACATACCCACATAAACAAACTGGATGTAAGCTTTGAAAGCGGACGCTACTTCATAACCCCAATGACCTGTCCATGCTTACTCAGCCCAACAACTAGTGTCGATAAGAGATGAATGAAGCAACTCATCTTATGATCTTGTAGCTGTATGAAGGCCATATAATGTATGTCTTTGGGAATTGTTTGTAGAGTATGTTGTCATATCATTTAAGTAAACAAGGCCACTGATTTCTCACCTAATATTATGGCACATAAGACAATATCGCAATCTGTGTATTGATATTTGTTTGTTCCTTCACCCCTTAAAAGTGTCTTAAGTATTTTAATAATGTGATTTTTACATCAGCCTAAATATAGGCTACAGTACGTTCAGCGAAGGGGGCTTGATAAGTCAGTCTCTCCTCACCTTATACTTTCATGAGCTCTGAAATTCACCAACAATCGGTTTTGCTGTACTTTTGTAAACATCTGAAAGTAATTTTAGACATGACCAAAACATATGATATAGAGTGGCAGGAGCTTGCTTACATCGGTCACATGTAGGGTCACATCACTTTTAATCTTTGCCAGTCTGTCCTTAGACCAATGAAGACGATGTATAATTTTAAACTGAACAATCGTGTGTCTAAGACTAAGGCTACGTTCACACTGCAGGCTGAAACGACCCAATTCCGATTTTTTTGCCCCTATGCGACCTGTATCTGATCTTTTCATGACAGTCTGAACGACACAGATCCGATCTTTTCAAATGTGACCCAGGCCACTTGGGTATGTGGTCCTGAATCCGATACGTATCCGATCTTTTGAAATGCGACCTCCGTCTGAACGGCCAGGCCACATGTATCCGACCCGTACGTCATTGATACGCTACAAACGTCATAATTCTGCGTTGAAGTAGGCGGAAACGAGAAGATAAACAACAACCGCACCCACACGTTTCTCTGTACCGACGTTGCTAACACTGCTCCACAAAACGCCATGGCCAAAAACCTTGCTCTCCTTCTTTTTAATTTTCTTCTTAAAATGAGAAGATTGTAATTGTGCTGGCTCCGTTGGGAAAATAACTTTAATATTGCAAAAAGAGCTCCGCTGTTGACTACACTGTTGTTGACATCCATGTTTAACGTTAGCTACTTCCGCAAACAACGAGTGACGTCGTTGACCGTTGAGTACTCTAATACGCATGCGGGTCACTTCTGGGTCATTTCACGTTCACACAGGAGATCACAAAAGGTCGCATTTAATTGGAAATGTGAACGGCCTTGCAAAAAAATAGAATTTTTTCAAAAAATCGGAATTGAGCATTAAGCCCTGCAGTGTGAACGTAGCCTAATAGAAGATTAATGTATTCTCCAAATTGCTTCCTGCCAAGCATCCTCTGATAATTGGTCCTCCATTTCTTTTTCCCATTTTTGTTTTAAAGTTTCTAAGGTAGCCAGATTATGTAGATTAAGTAGTCCATAGACTTTTCTTATGGATTGTTTTTCTCCACACCTATGCTCGATTATACAATCAATGAGAGATCTATGAGGACAATA
Source organism: allo-octoploid hybrid of Carassius auratus x Cyprinus carpio (assembly GCA_024542945.1). Lineage (NCBI taxonomy): Eukaryota > Metazoa > Chordata > Actinopteri > Cypriniformes > allo-octoploid hybrid of Carassius auratus x Cyprinus carpio. The sequence goes on from CM045002.1 coordinate 23,271,488, forward strand.
GGGGAAACAGTTTGAATTCGATGATACAAAACTTCTAAGCTGTAAATACCTATAAAAGTGTTTGCTAGGAATAGTAAATCTCTGGACTAATTGTTCAAAGGAGACAAATGTGTCATCCATTATACCTTTTTTTGACCATATATTAAATGCTCCATCTGTCATAGATGGAGTAAATATGTGGTTCTGTGCTACAAGTGAGGCAAGCGGGAGGATAATTATTTTTTTTGTTGTAGATGTTTCTTTGACTCGTTGACCCCCTCAGAATGGTCTTGTGACCCACCAGTTGAGAAACACTGCATTAAACCAATTTCAGTGTGGGAATAACTTCTTATTTTCACCCAATTACCACTGGAAGATATTGCTGTCCAAACTGAATTTAAAATGATGTTACAGCATTGTCATCAATGACTAATATTTGACATCAAATTGATACCAAAGTGTCCACTGGGAAATGCCTTATGTAGACGATACAGTTATGTTACATGGCCATGTCTCTTTTCAATCATACGAGCAGGTCTATTTAAATGTCTTTCAATGTAAGTATTATTTTATGTACCATTGTCACACTCCTGAGGATTGGTGAGCGAGGAGACGAGGAGATATGGAAATAAAGTTAAACAAGCAGACTTTAATAAACCAAAAGCAGGGAACATAGGGAGTGCAGGAGACTTAAAATGACATTAGACACTGGACACTAGACACAGGAAAACACTGGGCTAAATAACAGAACTAAACTAGAATAATTAGGGGAACACAGGTGAATAGAATGGAACTCAATAGGAACAGGAACAGGAAGAATCAAATATGGGCACAATGATACACGAGGAAGAAACTGGGACATGGAGAGCACATGGGGAGAAAAACACAAGACAGGAACACAAGGACAGTTCATGGGTGTGACATTACCTCCCCCTCCCAAAAAGGCACATTCACGTGCCTCATAAATTCCAACAGGGAGGAGGTGGGCGTTCTGGAGGCCTCTAGGGACAGGCTTACATGGGACAGTAGGGCTCCAGGGTGGTACCCATTTCGGGACCCATGGCGGATCAGGCAGGTCAGGGAGCCATGGCGGAGCAGGCAGTTCATGGGGCCATGGTGGAGCAGGCAGACTAGGTCCCTGATCATCTCTCAGTTCGTTTATGGACTATGCTTTTTTGATTGTTGATTCAGTGTTCACTGTGGGTGTCGTGGAGGAACTCGACCCCGCACTCACTCGTGTAATGGCGGCTACACTAAAGCACAGTCACAAAATCCACTATGGTGTCTAAAGAGCTGGCAGCTGATGCTGCAGAACCTCCTGAGGTAGTGGCGCTCACTGCTGTGTTCCCCGAAGCGATGGTGCCCACTGCAGTTTCTCCAGAGGTGGCAGTGCATGCTACAGAACCTGAGAATTTCCTGGCTGTTCTGTTTCCCCCAAATGTGTCTGCTGAACTGTCAACTTGTCCAGTATCCCAGAGTTTGAGTTCCTTGTCTGTCTAGTTCCAATCAAGGAACTTGTTATCTGCCCCATCTGCCAGTCATGAGCCCAGAAACTATTAATGCATCTCATGTCCTTCCCGTTAACCCTCTTGTTGCCATAGAGATTATTCAGGAACTGTCTGCTTGTTCTGTTTCCCCAAGTGTGTCTAATTCTGAACTATCTGTCTTGCCAGTATCAGTCAAGGAGTTAACCCTCTGAGGTCTAAGGGGGTTTTGGGGGCCTGGAGAAGTTTTGACATGCCCTGACTTTTGTACTTTTTTCAGTTGCTTATAAACATATACATGGCTAAAGTCTGAAAACACTGTATTCAGCGAAGAGTTACAAGAAAGAATGTGAGGAAAAAATAAATGTGTATATTTTTGTGTTTATAGTTTATTTAGAATATATTTAATAATCCCACAAAATAATTTGAGATTCACTTGCAAGTGCAGTTAAACAGTTTATTAGGAACAAACAAAGCTGACTTTCAAAGCTGAATTTTTAGCATCATTACTCCAGTCACATGATCCTTCAGAAATCCTTCTAATATTCTGATTTTCTACTCAAAAAAAAAAAAAAATATTGTTGTTATTATTATTAATAATGTTGAAAAGAGCTGAGAATATTTTTTTCAGGTTTTTTTTTGATAAATTGAAAGAACAGCATTGTTTGTAACATTTATCATATTAATTGTTTTTATTTATCATCACGTGTGTGCTAAATAAAAGTTTCAATTTCTATATATACTGACTCAAAGCTTTTGAATGGTATAGTGTATATTGTTACACTTGGAGTAAGACTGGAGCAATGATGCTGAAAATTTTGCTTTGATCACAGGAATAAATTACATTTTTAAAATATATTCAAATAGAAAGCAGTTATTTTAAATATTAAAAATATTTCACAATATTACTGCTTTGGCAAACTGGTATTGACTGGTATTGTGTAATGTTGAAATATATAAATTAACATCACATAACTAGCATTTCCAAAGTGTATATTGTTTACAGTAGGTGGCCATCCAAAACGGTGGTTCTACCGCGACCGCCGCGTCTGCAAAGTGCATTTGCAGCTTTTGACCGCTGAGTGGCGCTTTAATCAAAAGTTTTCAAACAAGCGCATCAAAGCACATTTTCACAAATAGACGTCAGCTTTGCCTCACCAATGTGTTATATTTGACTGCAGTCAGGAAAAATGAAAGAAAAACACTGTAGGCTAGTTAAAATATTTAATATTCACAGATTAAAGTTTAGTCCTTATGAAGATATATGCGTTTCTTAGAACTAATTCAAGCAGGATAAATGTCAAGCCTATGAGCCTGTGCTTATATTTTCTCTACATCATATTTTAGATTAGATTTGACACATTTAAATAGTTTGCAGTATTATTTATATAATATGAATTATGTGTTATATTATTCAAAAGAAATTGTGGTTTACTTTGCATCGGAGCATTAAAAGTGGTAGCCTATTGTGAGCTAGGCTTGCGTGTTTTATAAATTATTTTCTTTATTTTAGTAAAACGTGAGGCACTGAATAATTTCGCTCTCATTATTTAGGCCTAATTAAAACAAGAAACGAATAAATTAAACCTGCACGATTTAGCTAAATCACTGAAACTCTAAAGAATGGACTGATTAATAAAACGTCTTCACGTTTAAACTCAAGTTCTCTCATTATTCAACAAAATACACATGATGTAAAAAAGAGCTTCAATAACTGACAACTTCAGTGATTTTAAATGGAGTCTTCTTTACTTGCTTTCATATAATTTAAGAAAAAAAAAAATTAATTGCAGCTGCATTTAAATGCAGGTTTGTATAATATTCCGTAAAATATCAGTGCAAGATTTGCTCGGCGCACATAATGCTGAGTGCACGTGCACCATTTATTCTTATTTGTCTACATATTTTATCTTCATTACAAATCTTGTTTGGTTTTATTTTGGATAATTGCATGTAAAAAAAAACTTTTGTAATGCATATGCAAAATGTGAATTATTATTCATATTCAAGTGTTTGTGCGAAAATTATTAATGCGCATGCACGACAGGGAGGTGCCCTCTCGATCACGTGATTTTTTTTTTCCTAATAATGAAATAACTGAAAATTGTGGCGTCTCACATACATGAGAAATATATCTACAGAAAGCTTGAAATGCCTTTTAAACGAATCAATTCAAAACGAAAGCATTATGTAATCTGTGAAGGTTGCATTTCTCTCTAAAGGCGCGTCCATGTGGAGAGAGTTAGCACTGTGAATTTCATCTTGCAGTCGACAAGAAAACATTTGTTTATTAATAAATAATTAAAATGTCTCCTTTTTCACAATTATTAGGCTACTTCTGCCTATGCTTTGTGGCAAACTTAATGCATGTGCTTGAGCGCAGACTATATTAAGGCTCATTATGGATTATAGGTTTTTTTTAGGCCATGCCCAGCCCTAATGCAACAGTTTGCATCTTTTTTTTTTAAGGCAACTTCCTCTGAAATTAAGTTATAATAACTAATAAACTTTATTGCGCTATACAGTAGTCAACAGTTGAAGTGGATCAAACCTTTCTTTAAAGTTGTTCTAAAACCAATATGTCCTAAAACCTGTTCTGCAAGTTTGAAACCCTCATAAGACACTGTCCATATAAAAGAGCAAGAAATTCACACCTTTATCTCGACCCACACAAGCTATACAGAACTACCCTAAAACCCCCAACCCACTCCAGCTGAACTGAATTCGGTCTGTTTTTTTTGGCTCTGTGAGGAACGGTGTGTTGTCATGTTACTGGGTTGAAACATGCCTGCACTCACAGCAGCCGTTCTCTTGTTATTCATTATTTTCTGCAGCCCATATTATTATTTTCACTAGAACAAAATAATAACAAATTATCAATTGATAATTAATCAATATTTTTGTGAAAATCATTGTTATTTGTGAACGTAGGCATTTGAGGAAGGCTTTAAGACCAAGCAGAATCCTCCGTAAGCTCAGACTCGCGCAAACTGACCCAACATTTAGCAAGGCAGGAAAACATTCAGTCTGCCTGAAGGAAGACGTATTTCATTGAGCTAATGCTGTTAAATAGAGAGTAAAAAACAAACAAAAAAAAAAAAACTGTAGGCTATTCTTAAACTTGGATCTCATTATATTGAAGTACAAATCCAAACACCAGAAGCAACTACACTCTCAGTGTTCTTTCATTGAAAAGTATGCATTTTATTTATCCACAGGCTATATGGTTGAAATAATATTTTAGTTGAAAACTTTAAGTGCCATTGTTTAAAAAAATGCATCATAGAAATGTTTCATAGACCTTTAGTTGTCATGCTTTAAAATCCCATGCCATTTGTAATTTCACTGTATTTTCAACTCCTAAATTACTACCCCAATTCTATAATGGTAAAATTTATTCAGGCTGATGGCATTTTTTATGACATTATTTATTTTTATTTTTAGAATAATTGTAGCCTACATAAATGGGTGAATCAAAACAAATATAACTTTTTAACTGCAGGCAGATATAGGACTATATTATTGTACATTACAAATATTTGGATCGTCCCTTATTCTGTTTCTTATTTTATTAAAGAATAAATACTTATTTTCTTCAAGAATAAACATTATAAATAAATAATAATTTATAATAATAATTATAAATAAATAATAATGTGAGCAAATAATAGATTTAAAAAAGAAAAAAGTGGGTGCTTGGTTTCAGAAAACGAATACAGCTCGTAAAAAATGCTATGATGAAAAAGTCATGCTAACTTATTAATTCATAGAAATAATTTAAGCAATTAAAACCTTTTTTATACTAGATTAAACTTGAATTTCAATACTATTAAAGTGACTTTAAAATCTCAAGGAGTTTATAAGTTGTAACGGTAAAATGTCACAGTGCATGTTAAATAGTCTAAATGAACTTGTATCTTGTATAGTATCTGAAGACCTTGATTGCATGTAACCATAAAACTAACCATATATTTTGACTTTTTTTTAATGAACAATTCCTGTATAAAATGTGACAGCAACCTTTATATCAAACATTTTGAAATTGTCCACAGCTGATCAACGCAAGAGGCAGATTGAGCGCAATGGAAAAATGAAGCTAGATAAAAACATACAGGAAACTTGTTAATAGTTAATAACATAGCCTAGATTAGGCCCATACTCTGTTCCTAAGTATATAATGTAAATTTGTTAACCCACAATAGGCCTAACACATTTTAACTGATTAATCGCCTATTTTCGTTTGCTGCAGGTTTTTTTTTTTTTTTTTTTTTTTTACACACTAAAAAATAAATGAAGTTTGTGAGAGTTGCATTTTATTACATTCAGAAATAATAACGGCAGGCCTAATAATGCTATAGGCTAATGTACCAACAGGATATTTTTATTTCCCTTCACTTTACAATTATTCCTTTAAATTTAACAAATTTATCAGAACAGAACAAGAATTACAAGAATTATAATTCTAATGGATAAATATAATTGCAGTATATATTAATATAGGCTTATTAACAACAAAAAAATAATAATTAAAAATAATTTAAAGTGATACATAAGGTAAGGTTGGGCTTATCTCTCTCATTCGGGACAAATCCAAACATGTTGCCCATTTGAAGCTAAACTCTTATTTATTAGGTAAAATAGGCTTTGGATTTCACACGTGTTTCAGTATCGATGGGAAAAAAATCATAATGAGCAAAAATATGCCAAAGTGGACCGCTGCTCGTGCCGCATGGCTCGGTGAACGACTGCTGTTTCCAATGATCGTACTGGTGCCTCACGCGCACATATTCAAAGTCACAATTCACAATTTTTGATCACACAGTAAAGGCATAATTCAAAAATGCAAAGTGTTAGCAATTTGAAAAATCAAGAATAATTACAGAGTTAATAAGAATTATTTGTAAATGCTGGACCGTTCTCATTTCGTTCTGCAAATGGAACCTGAAGATTATTATTATTTTTTTTTTTAACCAAGAATGAACCGAAATGAAAACATTTAGCTTTTAATCCATATATATATATATATATATATATATATGTATGTAATGACTGTTACATATATGTATATATATGTATGTAATGACTGTTTAATAACAATAGCATGCATAAGAGCCTTTGTGTAAAGGTCTTTCTTTAAATTTTTGATGAGTAGACTGTAGCTTAAGACCATCCTATTTTTTAATGGCTTTTAAGGATGTTATAATGTATATTATAATGTTATTGTTGTTTTACGTCTTCCTTTCATTTTACAATTACATTCAGTTCGCAATCCGTCCCTTTGCGCCACCTGGCGGTAGTTTCGCGAATGATTTTAACACGCGACTGACTTGCAGTTAATGCGCGGCGGTATTACCCATTTTGGTTGTCTACCTACTGTTTGTGCTCTCAAATAAACTAAATGATAAACTGCATTATTAACATTATTGTGATGGTCACTGATACTAGTAGTATAGTAGAACATTTAGATGATGTGAATGAAACTTCATAATGTTTCACTTGATTATACACTTAGTCAGGAATTATAGTTTGGAAAAAGTCTAACTAGTAAAATGTGTACACGTTATGTGAAAACTAATACAAGTGTGTGTATATATATATATATATATATATATATATATATATATATATATATATATATATATATATATAATGACTTACTCATGTTTATGATCACTTCATTCTTTTTTCTGAGGAAATCCAAAACTCAAATCCTGAGGTAATCCTCATTCTTGGGGTGAATTATGTCTTATTACTCTCAGTGCGAGGCAAACAGTAAAATTAAAAAAAAAAAAACTTGAAGAACAGTCTCGCTGCTTTGTTTTCTGTGGTATGGGCATTTACATGCCGCGAGCTTCACGTGGAAAATTTTAATGTCAATAGCGCGTTCAGCACGTGGGCGTGGTCGCATTAGATATAATGAAGGGAGACGTGAAAGATGGACATCGAGTTGTTTTCATATGGATTACTTTATCCCAGAATATTTGTTTTCGGTAGCACTTGTCAAGCTTTCTATAGATCTATCGCTCATGTCTCTGTGTTGAGTATTTGCTGAGTTACAGTTCATTTTAATGACGTGTTTCTAAATGAAGATCACTGCAGACCAAGGCTGCAGACAGCGCACCTTGTTTGTTTTCTTTTTGTAAATGCACAAAGTTTTGTTGTTATTATGTGTGTATACAATTAAAAGTAGATCCTTTACAGATTCGATTGATGTTTTGCTCTTATCTGTACGATCAAAACTGAAAGTGTAAATTAAGTTCTTTATGGGGTTATCAGGAGAAGATGCCTCAACACACGTATACGCGTGAATCGACTCCAGAGGGTTAAATAATGAATGGTCTGTCCATACAGTGTCAACCCATGAATGTGTTCCTGAATTATTTGTCTATCCACTAATTTTAAGTAATATGTCTGATTTTGAACCATCTGTCTGTCCAGTTTCAGTCACTGAAATGTCTACCAGTCCAGTTTCTGTTAATCCATCTAATTTTGCACAATCTGTCTGGTAGCAACTAATGAGTCTGAGTCATCTGTCTGTTCTGTTTCAAACAATGAGCTTGAGATTGACCAGTCTGTCTATCCCATTACTACCTATGCATTTGATTATGAACTGTCTGACTGTTCAGTTGTCACCAGGGAAACTATGGATGAAAGTTTTGCATTCACTGCCTCGGCTCTTGGGGCCGCGAATACTCTGTATGTGTTGTCTGTCTCTGCTTTTCCTAGGTCTCAGTCTCTGCCATGGTCTCCTGATTCATCTGCTCCACCCTGGTGGGCTTCTGTCACGTCTGCTCTCTCATGGTGGACTTCTGCTCTATCTGTTCCGGCCTGGTGGTCTTCTGCTCCTCCATGGTGGTCTTCTGTTCCGTCTGCTCTGGCCTGGTGCTCTTCTGCTCCTCCGTGGTGGTCTTCTGCTCCATCTGCTCTGGCCTGGTGGTCTTCTGCTCCTCTGTGGTGGTCTTTTGCTCCGTCCGCGCCAGCCTGGTGGTCTTCTGTCCTGCTCTGGAGGTCTTCTGCTCTGCTGTAGGGATCTTCGGACCCGTCTGCTCTGCTGTAATGGATCTCCACCTGCTCTGCCGGCCCCACTCTGGCTCCCTGCTTCGCCGGCTCCACCCTGATTCTCTGCTCCACCCTGGCTTCCTACTTCACCGGCATCACCCTGGTTCTCTGCTCTGCCTTGGTGCCCTGCTCTGCCGGCTTTGCTTCAGTCCCCGGTCTCTCCACTTCCACGTTACCTGGCCCTCCGTCCCTCTGCCTGTTCGGCCTCCGCTCCACTGCCCTCCTGGATTATATAGAGATAGGAGTGTCTGGAAGCCACTCCTTGGGGGGAGGCTATGTCACGAATCCTGTCTATGAACTTCCATCCACTTGCCATCAATGGTAGCCCTCCCATTATATTGACTGTCACTGTCACACCACACAGACAGTTACACATCACCCTGGACTACATTTCCCATGATTCCATTGCACTAATCACAAGCTCACATGAAACCAATCACACACAGCTGCTACCAATTACACCCATTATAAGAATCAGTCTCACACAACCATTCACTGCCGATTATTGCTTGTGTTTAACCCTCAGTCAGAGCCATTCTAAATTCCTGAATCTAGTTTAGCCTTGTTCTTAGTCTGTTTACCCATGTCTTGATCCTTACCTGTTATCTTGTTTTGTCTGATCCCTGCCTGCCCTGAAGTTTATAGCCTGTTTTGGAATTAACCTTTGCCTTGCTGTTCCGTACTGTGTTTGCACCTTGCCTGGACTATTGCTCATGTTGTCAGTTTACCCCTCTTGCACTTTAAATGGGACTTAGTATGCCCATTTTTACAAGATGTAATAAGGGTGTCCACAGAATGTGTCTGTGAAGTTTCTGTCACGGTTCATAGATCTATGGTGTCATCTTGTTGTCTGTGTGTAGGTTGCGGGGTGTATCACCTGATTGTTCTGTGTGGGCGTCGCCGCTGATTACTGATCAGCGGCAGCTGCGGCTTATTTCATCTTGCCTATTTAACGCCTTGTCTTTCGTCTCATGTTTGTCAGATCGTTGTTTGGAGTCCTGGTGTTTGTTCGTGTCTCTCGTGTTTGTTGTACCTGCTCTGGATTTCTCGTCGCTGTTTCCTGTTGCCTGTCTGTTCCTGTGGATTATCGTTCTGGAATTCCTCGTTCATCACTTCAGCCACGTTGACCATGAATCACCACTCACCACGGACACCATCGTCCATCAAAGTCCCTGTGTTACCATCTCTCCTGCTGCTTATTTGTCTTGTCATTTCATGTACATCTGACTTTATCTGGCGTGAAGCTCTATTAAAAGAGATAATTAACTTGCAATTGCATCCAGTCTTCTTTTCCGTGACAGAACGATCTGACCCTCATCATGGATGCAGCGAGTTCAGCGGCTTTTACCGAGTTCATCAACCACAGCATAACTCGAATGGATCAGCAGCAGGAGAGCATCTCTTCCACCGGACGCGCCGTGCTGCAACAACTTCGCGCTCCCACTGCGCCAGCCCCGCCGACCGTTTCCCCACCACCTTCAGAACAACGGGACATCTCGGAGCCCCGCCTCCCCGTGCCACAGACGTATTCCGGTGAGCCTGACTTTTGTAGAGCATTCCTCAACAAGTGTTCTCTTCACTTCACTTTACAGCCCCGTACGTTCGAGAGGGAGGAGTCCAAAGTGGCATTCGTGCTCACGCTACTCACGGAGAAGGCGGCGCTGTGGGGAACGGCTGGTTTGGGAGAACCGTGATCCTTGCTGCTCCTCGTTCACGGCACTCGCCGCCGAGATGAGGAGGGTGTTCGACCGTGCGGTTGCGGGCAAGGAGGCCGCCCGGAAACTCACTGCACTCAAACAAGGCAACCGCACGGTCGCTGATTATGCCATCGAGTTTCGCACCCTCGCGGCGGAGTGCCAGTGGAACGAGGAGGCGCAGTGGGACGTTTTCCTGCATGGGCTGGCTGATCGCGTCCACCGTGAAATCTACACCCTGGACTTACCTGAGACTTTTAATGGCTTGGTAGAGCTGGCATTACGTGTTGATATACGCCTTCGACGAGTGGAGGCTATGGAGGAGTCTGGAGAACGATGCAGCGGTCTTCAAGCCAGTCCGGTGGATGCGGTCAGTCCAGCATCCAATCCTGAGCCCATGCAGGTGGGGAGAGCACGGCTTTCCCGGGAGGAGAGCGAACTGCGGAGGTCCCTTGGTCTTTGCCTCAACTGTGGAGCATCTGGTCATCTCATTAGAAACTGCCCAGTAAAAGACCAAGCCCGATAGTAAACTCGAGGCTACTATCGGGCGGGATCTCTGCCGAGAAGTCCTCACCATCTACCCTCCTTCCGGTAAGACTGAGATGGGCCACCAACGACGTCACCTGCAGTGCACTTCTGGATTACGGGGCCGAGGGCAATTTCATGGATTACACCTTCGCTCAGCAACATGGCATCTCCACTTCCTCCCTCGAGCACCCCATCTCCGTCAGCGCACTCAATGGACAATCACTACCTACTCTCTCACACATCACCTCTGGTAACCACTCCGAAGAGACTCAGTTCCTTCTCATGGACTCACCATACGCTCCCATCGTCCTTGGTCACCCCTGGCTCACGAAGCACAATCCCCACATTGACTGGATTCTTGGAACTGTCACTAAGTGGAGCACCCGTTGTCATAAGTCTTGTCTTTTGTCTGCTTGTTCCACGGTGTCTGTTTCTGTTTTGCAGGATGAGACTGTGGATCTGTCTAACGTGCCCAAGGAGTACCTCGACCTGAAGGAAGTGTTCAGTAAGTCCCGGGCTGCTTCTCTCCCTCCACATCGTCCCTACGATTGTGCTATAGACCTAGTGCCGGGTAAGTCTCCGCCTAAGGGCAAATTATACTCTTTGTCTGTTTCCAAGAGGGAGGCCATGGAGAAATACATTTCTGATTCTCTGGCAGCCAAGATCATTCGCCCTTCCTCTTCTCCAGCGGGGGCGGGGTTCTTTTTTGTGGGGAAGAAGGACGGTTCCTTGCGACCTTGTATTGATTACCGGGGGCTGAACAACATCACGGTTAAGAATACCTATCCTTTGCCGTTGATGTCTTCGGCCTTCGAGAGGTTGCAAGGAGTATCCGTCTTCACTAAACTGGACTTGCGTAATGCTTATCATTTGGTCCGCATCAGGGAGGGAGATGAGTGGAAGACCGCTTTTAACACCCCCAGAGGGCACTTTGAATACTTGGTTATGCCCTTCGGGCTTTCCAACTCGCCTGCGGTCTTCCAGGCACTCGTCAATGATGTGTTGAGAGACATGGTTGATCAGTTCATATATGTCTACCTGGATGACATATTGATATTTTCTTCGTCTCTCCGGGAACATGTTCAACACGTCAGACGAGTGCTTCAGCGGCTGTTAGAGAATGGTCTTTTTGTCAAGGCGGAGAAATGCGAATTTCATGCACAATCTGTTTCCTTTCTAGGGTACATCGTCTCGTCTGAGGGAATTCGCATGGATCCTGACAAGGTTAAGGCTGTGGTGGATTGGCCAAGTCCAGATTCCCGTAAGGCCCTACAGCGGTTTCTGGGGTTCGCCAATTTCTACCGGCATTTTATTCGCAACTTCAGCCAACTAGCCACACCTCTGACTGCTTTGACCTCCCCCAGAACGGCCTTCAGGTGGTCAGATGCAGCCGAGGCTGCATTTGCTAAACTGAAGAGTCGCTTCGTTTCGGCTCCCATTCTGATTGCCCCTGATCCATCACGTCAGTTCGTGGTGGAGGTCGATGCGTCAGAGGTGGGGGTAGGAGCAGTTCTTTCTCAGCGGTCTCCCTCAGATAACAAGATGCACCCTTGCGCGTTTTACTCTCACCGTTTATCTCCCGCGGAACGTAATTATGATATTGGTAACAGAGAGTTGTTGGCGGTCAAATTAGCGTTAGAGGAGTGGCGTCACTGGTTAGAGGGTTCGGGGGTTCCCTTTATCGTTTGGACTGATCACAAGAACTTAGAGTATATACGATCAGCTAAAAGGCTCACTTCCAGGCAGGCTCGGTGGGCACTTTTTTTCGGTCGTTTTGATTTTACTCTATCGTACCGCCCGGGCTCCAAAAACATCAAGCCCGATGCTCTTTCTCGTATTTTTGATCCGTCCGAACGCCCGTCCACTCCCGAGTGTATTCTTCCTGAGACATTAGTGGTCTCCACTCTGACATGGGAGGTCGAATCGAAGGTCCTGGCGGCCTTAGAAGGGGTAACGCCTCCGCCCGCATGCCCACCGAACCGTTTATTTGTGCCGGATGAGTTAAGGTCCTGCGTCATTGAGTGGGGTTATTGCTCTAACATAGCTTGCCATCCAGGGGTTAATCGAACCAGATATTTGGTCAAGCAACGATTCTGGTGGCCAGGTATGGCTCGTGACATCCGCGATTTTGTTTTGGCTTGCTCGGTTTGCGCCACTGGTAAGACTTCCAACCGTCCTCCAGATGGGTTACTCCAACCGCTGTCTGTCCCTTCGAGACCCTGGTCCCACATCGCGCTAGATTTTGTTACCGCCCTCCCACCCTCCCAAGGGTATACGGTTGTTTTGACCGTTGTGGACTGGTTCTCGAAGGCGACCCATTTCATACCCTTGGCCAAATTACCTTCTGCCAAGGAGACAGCAGTCGCTGTCATTGACCACATCTTCCGGATACATGGCCTCCCGGTGGATGTGGTTTCTGACAGGGGGCCCCAGTTTGTGTCCAAATTCTGGCAGGAGTTTTGTAAGTTGCTGGGGGCAACGGTTAGTCTTTCCTCTGGGTTCCATCCCCAGACCACTGGTCAGACCGAGAGAGCCAACCAGGATTTAGAGCGTATGTTGCGATGTTTGGCGTCCAAGAATCCTTCCTCCTGGAGTCAACAACTCTCTATGATTGAGTACGCACATAACTCCTTCCCAGTGTCTTCTACGGGCCTCTCCCCGTTTGAATCTAGTTTAGGTTACCAGCCACCTGTTTTTCCCAGTCTGGAATCCGAAGTTGCGGTCCCCTCTGCCCACGCCTTTGTCCAGAGGTGCCGCCGCACCTAGAACAGAGCCCGTGAGACTGTGTTGCAGGTGAGGGCGCGCACCAAGGCTAAGACAGATCGCCACCGGTCAAAGCCACCCGTATACGTCATTGGTCAAAAAGTGTGGCTTTCTACCAAGAATATTCCGCTCCGCTCCGTTGCTAATAAACTTGCTCCCAAATTCATTGGCCCGTTTACTGTCACCAAGATCATTAGTCCGGTGGCAGTCCGCCTCAAATTGCCTCCAGCGTACAGGAGGATTCATCCCGCCTTTCATGTTTCCAAAATTAAGCCAGTTTTTCATTCACCGCTTAATCCGCCTGCCCCGGTTCCTCCACCGCCGCGACTCGTAGACGGGGAACCAACCTATTCGGTTAACCGTATTCTGGACTCGAGGCGGAGGGGACGTGGATTCCAGTACTTGGCTGACTGGGAAGGTTACGGTCCGGAGGAGAGAAGTTGGGTACCTGCCCGGGACATTCTGGATCACTCCCTTATCGATGATTTCAATCGACAGGTAAGGGGTGGTGGGAACGCCGAGAGGCGTTCCTAGGAGGAGGGGTACTGTCACGGTTCATAGATCTATGGTGTCATCTTGTTGTCTGTGTGTAGGTTGCGGGGTGTATCACCTGATTGTTCTGTGTGGGCGTCGCCGCTGATTACTGATCAGCAGCAGCTGCGGCTTATTACATCTTGCCTATTTAACGCCTTGTCTTTCGTCTCATGTTTGTTAGATCGTTGTTTGGAGTCCTGGTGTTTGTTCGTGTCTCTCGTGTTTGTTGTACCTGCTCTGGATTTCTCGTCGCTGTTTCCTGTTGCCTGTCTGTTCCTGTGGATTATCGTTCTGGAATTCCTCGTTCATCACTTCAGCCATGTTGACCACGGATCACCACTCAGCACGGACACCATCGCCCATCAAAGTCCCTGTGTTACCATCTCTCCTGCTGCTTATTTGTCGTGTCATTTCATGTACATCTGACTTTATCTGGCGTGAAGCTCTATTAAAAGAGATAATTAACTTGCAATTGCATCCAGTCTTCTTTTCCGTGACAGTTTCAGCTCAAAATACCCCTCAGATCATTTATATCATTTGGAAAACATTCATTTTGAGTGGAAGCAAAAACATGTATTAATGTGTGTGTATATATATATATATATATATATTAAATAATGAAAGCAAAAAGGATTCTGCCGTCTTGGTCTCTATGAACTTGAGCGTGAAACTCCGAAACTCTGTGTATACTTGACTTTCAGACATGAAAAATCTATCTATAAAGTGTGTAATGTCTACTTTCAAATGAAACCAAATGGAAAACGAATATTCTCAGATTATGTAATCCGTATGAAACATGCCTACAGGTGCATCCACTACTGTGGAGATGATGAGTCAGTGTTTCCAACTGCAACTCTTAAGATGAAAACAAATTTATCAATAAATTATTAAAATGTTAATGCAGCCTCCTTACTGTTTTTCACTGTCACATTCATAATCATTAATTCTGCCAATGAACTGTAAAGATAAAATGTTGAGATTAAACTCATTAAATTTTGATAATAAAGTTACATTTGGAGACAAAACTTGTTCAATTTCAAGAAAAAAATTTAGATAAAATGTTGAGATTAAACCCATTAAATTTCGAGAATAATGTTTTTATGTTTCGAGAAAAAAGTCGTTAAATTTCGAGAAAAAAAGTCAAAATAAAATGTTGAGAATAAACTCATTAAATTACGAGAAATAAAAAGTAAATAAATTGCGAGAAAAAAAGTTGAGTCTGTGTAGCACTGTTGTCAGGAACTGTTACCATTTTACTTTAGGTAAGCCATTTTCATCTGTGAGTCCCAAAATGGGGGGTCCAGGTTAACATGTTAAAAGTTAGACAACTAATTTCTTTTTTAATACTGGTCATATATATATTTTTTAATTCAGTTACATAAAAATGTAGATTAGTCTGAGTTGAATACAAAAATAAGACTGATTACCCTTTGGCTAACTGCTAGTTGGTCAGACTAGTTCTTAAGTCACTTGCTTAATGTAACATGGAGTCAGAGACGTTCGGATCCATATGCAGTACTTTATTGTCAAGAATGGTCCAGCAGGCAGAGATCAGAGAACAGCGTCAGGTATGTCAGGGGATATCCAAAATCAATAACAGTACCAGACAGAGGTCGGGGCAGGCAGCAGAGAATCACAGTCGGTATAAACAATCCAAGATCAGACATGGAAGGAACAAACACAGGGAAAATGCTTGGAAATGCTAGACAGGACTAAACAAGACTTCGTAATGTGAGTGTGGATGAGTGCAACCTTTATAGTGTCACTGATGGGAAACAGGTGAGGTTCAATAATGAGTTCCTAGGCAGGGGTTTATGGGAAATGAAGTCCAGGGTGTACTGTGTCGTGTGAAAGTCTGTGTGGTGAATAAACTGATGTCCAGTGACCGGATCATGACACTTAACATAGAGGCTAAGTTTATGCAACTGGCCCCTGGACTTTACACCTCTGCTATAATCAGAGGTGAGTAGTATCAAGGCCTGACTTCATCACTGTGGTGTTTGGATTTGCATTGCTTTTTTCACTGCATCACATCACTCACTGGACATTTGTTCAACTAGTATTCATGCTGCAAATGGTACAACTCTAAGCTACAAATCATTGTGATTTTTTTTTTATGGACAACACGGACAATGGACAGCTAAGCTATTTCTTTTTCAACTTCATTGCCAAACAACAGTGACAATATTGCATTCATGTGACTTTTTGGGTATCATATTACTGTGATTTCAATATTTGCTGTTTTTTTCCATGAAAATATATACTTGTATTGTTTAAACAAACCTTACAGAAAGAAAAGAAAACATATCTTTTTTTTTTTTTAAGTTTATGATTGAATTGGTTATGTTGTATGCTGTATGTACTCTAGATTCAAATGCAAGTTTGGTCAGTGGTTCCCTCCCTCAAATTGATTTTGTAACAGTCACCCTAAGAACTACCTAGTGAGGCAAGCTACAATATTTAAATAATAATACACATATAATCAGGAGTGAACATAAGTTTTTCATTAAGTTGTTATTGCACTTTTAGTTATTTTTTTTTTCAAATAAAAGAATAAACAAAATAATAAAGTGTTATAATACTATTATAAATAATTTTAAAACACATTAAAATAAAATGAATGTTAAATACAAATATTATAAAGTAAACTTAAAAATAAAATGCTAATATTTGCTTATTTTTTTTTTTTAAATCATTATTTTCAAACTTAAAATCAGCAAGCTTTTATTTTAGCAGGTTGCCAGCAATTAAGTATATGCGCTTCCAGGTTTAGTGCTGCCAAATGAAGAGTGTCAGTGAATGAAATGTCACAGTTTTGCATTGTGTTTTCGAACAGCAGCAGGAAGCTAGATTTATGATTTCAGTTTGAATGGAAATCTTATATAGTACAGTTTGCTGATCTAAAATGGTAATTGTGCATTAACAGCTGTCAACCATGTTGTTATGTAAATGCACGGTCTAAACTTATTTACACAGCGCATTTTTATTTTGGTCGTGCATGCAGACCTGCGGACCACTTATGTGCACATAATTATGTGCATATAACATACTTGAGTTTGTCCAGTGAGCAGTTTGGATCCTCCAGTTGGATCCTCAGCTTGACTCCTGAATCTCCTGGGTAATTGTAGCTTAGATCCAGTTCTCGCAGGTGTGAGGGGTTTGAACTCAAAGCTGAAGACACATAACGGCATCCTTTCTCTGTCACCATACAGCCAGACAATCTACAAATACAGCAATAGTGAACATGGCATTAGTTGGACAATCATTTAAGCCATGGATTATTTCTATATGGTTATGTCTTAAGATGTAGGAGCACAAACCTAAAAATATATTTTGTTTTAAAAATAAATTTCTCCCTTATTATAAATGCAGTAATGTATATGTTACTATCAGTGTATGATGTCAATTATATATATATATATATATATATATATATATATATATATATATATATATATATATACAGTAGGTGGCCATCCAAAACGTTGGTTCTACCGCTGCTAGTACCGCCGCCGCAGCGTCGGCAAAGTGCATTTGCAGCTTTTGACCGCTGAGTGGCGCTTTAATCACAAGTTTTCAAACAAGCGCAGCAAAGCACATTTTCGCAAATAGACGTCAGCATTGCCTCACCGAAGTGTTATATTTGACTGCAGTCGGGGAAAATGAAAGAAAAAATATTTTATATTCACAGATGAAAGTTTAGTCCTTATGAAGATATGTGCGTTTCTTAGAGCGAATTCAAGCAGGAGAAATATCAAGCCTATGAGCCTGTGCTTATATTTTCTCTACACAATATTTTAGATTTGACACATTTAAATAGTGTGCAGTATTATTTATATAATATGAATTATGTGTTATATTATTCAAAATAAATTGTGGTTTACTTTGCATTGGAGCATTAAAAGTGGTAGCCTATTGTGAGCTAGGCTTGCGTGTTTTATAAATTATTTTCTTTATTTTACTAAAACGTGAGGCACTGAATAATTTTGCTCCCATTATTTAGCCCTAATTAAAACAAGAAACGAATAAAGTAAACCTGCACAATTTAACTAAATCATTGCAACTCTAAAGAATGGACTGATTAATAAAACGTCCTCATGATTAAACTCAAGTTCTCTCATTATAATCAACAAAATACACACGATGTAAAAAAAGAGCTTCATTAATTGACAACTTCAGTCTTCTTAACTTGCTTTCATGTAATTTAAGTAAAATAAATAAATAAATAAATAAATTGTAGCCGCATTCAAATGCAGGTTTGTATAATATTCCGTAAAATATCAGTGCAAGATTTGCTCGGCGCGCATGATGCTGAGTGCAGCATTTATTCTTATTTGTCTACATATTTTATCTTCATATCAAATCTTCTTTGGTTTTATTTAGGATAATGGCATGTAAAAAAAACAAAAAAACATTTGCTTTGTAATGCATATGCAAAATTTTAATTATTATTCATATTCAAGTGTTTGTGCGAAAATTATTACGCATGCATGACAGGGAGGCGCCATCTCGGTCACGTGATTTTTTTTCCTAATAATGAAATAAATGAAAATTGTGTTGTCTCACATACATGAGAAATATATCTACAGAAAGCTTGAAATGTCTTTTAAACGAATCAATTCAAAACGAAAGCATCATGTAATCTGTGAGAGTTGTATTTCTCTCTAAAGGCGCGTCCATGTGGAGAGAGTCAGCACTGTGAATTTCATCTTGCAGCCGACAAGAAATCTTTTGTTTATTAATAAATAATTAAAATGTCTCCTTTTTCACAATTATTGGGCTACTTCTGCCTGTGCTTTGTGGCAAACTTAATGCATGTGCTTGAGCGCGGAATATATTAAGGCTTATTATGGATTAAAGATGTAAATTTAATATAAACCTGCAATTAGTTGAATAATGACAAATGAATGACTAGTAACTAGAAAAATTTTACGTGAGAGGCAGATCTATTAAATGCCCTCTAGACATCTCTGTTAAAGTTTTTAAAGCATTTTATACGCGTTTGCATAAATTCTTCTTTCAGAACGGTCCGTAATGGAGAGATGTCTTAACACTGATTTTTTCCTCTGAAACACAAAAACTAAAATTTAAATAAAATTGATATTTTATGTTTTGAGAATGGCCAGCCCTTCTCTGCAGATATTGTGCTTCTGGTTTGTGCATTTTAAATCACATAAAGTCTGCAAAATATATAAAAACTTGTGTTTTTTGTCATGTCTGTAAAAAAAGCCTATAAAACATGTTCATAAACGGATACTTTACTGATGTTTGGACTCTGTTTGGGATTCAGAAAAACTTCAATATATTGTTCATGAATAGGTTACATTCTGTGAAAATTTATATTTTACACTCTAAAAAATATTGTATGGACACAACAAAATAAAACGACAGACGCTCCACTCAGGGCTCGTAGTTCTGATTGGGCTCAACCCTCCCCCGCGCGTCTGGGACATGCTGCCGAGCAGAGTATGAGCGGAGCGGTGTTATTCTGACTGGAGCGAGGAGCGGATTCTTTAAAAGTCGGAGCGTCGTGGTTTTCACTCGCTCCAGCACCGCTCCATCACGAGTACAATTCATGCCAACAGCCCATAATATAACTGCATATTTAGCGAGAATTCACATGATAAACAAATTTAGCTATAGCTTGATTATAACCTTCTCCGATCAGAAGGTTATAATGACTGCAATATCCGAGCGGGAAGTTACAGGCTAGTTCTCACAGAGTTTGTCTTCCTTTTACTGATTATTTTCGGGTTAAAGCATGATTTAAACAGATACAGCACATTCACACGCAATCGCTTTCGCAATAATGCATTCAAACAAATGTAATTTTACAGTGCTGCTTCATCTGTAACTGATTTTGAAATCTGTAAGAAATGCATCGATCTGTAGATAAAATAACTGACGAAAATGTTTGGTAGGAAAAAAAGTTTGCACACAATAGCCTAATCCCATTTGAAACGCTCCTGTTATTTTATTTATTTTTTATTTTATTTTTATAGGCTACGTTATGAACATAACATTTCAAC
Source organism: allo-octoploid hybrid of Carassius auratus x Cyprinus carpio (assembly GCA_024542945.1). Lineage (NCBI taxonomy): Eukaryota > Metazoa > Chordata > Actinopteri > Cypriniformes > allo-octoploid hybrid of Carassius auratus x Cyprinus carpio. The sequence goes on from CM045002.1 coordinate 23,291,558, forward strand.
TTTAGCCATGGAGTGAAGGCGGAGCGGTGTTTCTGGTATCAGTGAGCGTGGAGCGGAGTGATTATTAAATGCTCGGAGCGCGGAGGGAAATTGTTGCTGCTCCACTCTCACATACTCTGCTGCCGAGTGAGAGAGATGTTTCCCCCTCGAAATGAACAAGACCGTCCAGTGTAGACACGGTTAGACAGTGTCTGCTATATTTACAAATAATTGATATAAGAAATAAAAATAAATACATAACCTAAACCAGCGGCATAACGAGATGAAAATATAGACTAGAAAATATATTTACACTTGGTCTGTCCTGTCCATGACACTGACTCACTCCAGAGCTGCCAGTTTTAATCTGAACAGCTCTTAACGCAGAGTGGATGGTTAAATGCATGATGGGCTAGTATTAAAGAAATAAATTAATAAATAAAATAAAGGTCTTTCCAGCATTAAGGTAATAACATTACTGCAGTTTTTAATCATCTTGTTTCAGTTATAAATTTGACTGGTAAATGATAAAGAATTATATTAAAACTCGCCCAGCCCTAATGCATTTTTTTTTTTAGTTAAGGCAACTTCCTCTGAAATTAAGTTATAATAACTAATAAACTTTATTGCGCTATACAGTAGTCAACATTTGAAGTGGATCAAACCTTTCTTTAAAGTTGTTTTAAAACCAATATGTCCTAAAAACCTGTTCTGCAAGTTTGAAACCGTCATAAGACTCTGTCCATATGAAAGACCAAGAGATTCACACCTTTATCTCGACCCCCACAAGCTATACATAACTACCCCAAAAACCCCAGCCCCCTCCAGCTGAACTGAACTCGGTCTGTTTTTTGGCTGTGAGGAACGGTGTGTTGTCATGTTACTGGGTTGAAACATGCCTGAACTCACAGCAGCCCTACTCTTTTTATTCATTATTTTACCGCAGCCCATATTATTATTTTCACAAGACCATAATAATAACAAATTCTCAATTGATAATTAATCATTATTTTTGAGAAAATCGTAGACGTTTGTGAACGTAGACGTTTGAGGCAGGCTTTAAGACCAAGCGGAAGCTGCTCCCGCTACACAGCTTGCGTCTCGCGCTCACTGACCCAGCTTCACCGTCCACGTTTGGATTTTATAAAATCAGTTTGAGGAGAATACAACTCATTGATCATGAGCCCAACATTTAGCAATGCAGGAAAACATTCAGTCTACCTGAAGAAAGACGTATTTCATTGTAAGTTAATGCTGTTAAATAGAGAGTAAAAAAAAAAAACTAATAAAAAAAAAACTGTAGGCTATTCTTAAACTTGGACCTCATTATATTGAAGTACAAATCCAAACACCAGAAGCAACCTACACTCTCAGTGTTCTTTCATTGAAAAGTATGCATTTTATTTATTCACAGGCTATATGGTTGAAATATTTTAGTTGAAAACTTTAAGTGCCATTGTTTTAAAAAAATGCATCATAGAAATGTTTCATAGACCTTCAGTTGTTATGCTTTAAAATCCAATGGACAGACATAGGACTATATTATTGTACATTACAAATATTTGGATCGTCCCTTATTTTCTTATTTTCTTCAAGAATAAACATTATAAATACAGAATAAAAGAAAGAACCTCTATTAGCCCTTATTTTCAATTTCTGAAGTTAATTTGCAACTCTAATGATGATGTGACTCCCCTGACAGTGGCACGTTCCTCAAAAAAATAAATAAAATAAAATAAAACCTTGTTAGAGCTATGTGAGCGATTAGATTTAAAAAAGAAAAAAGTGTGTACTTGGTTTCCGAAATGGAAAACGAATACAGCTCGTAAAAAAATGATATGAAAAAAGTCATGATAACATATTATTAATTCATAGAAATAATTTAAGCAATTAAAACCTTTTTTTAAATACCATATTCAACTTGAATTTCAATACTATTAAACTGACTTTAAAATCTTAAGTTTATAAGTTGAAACGGTAAAATGTCACAGTGCATGTTAAATAGTCTAAATGAACTTGTATCTTTTATAGTATCTGAAGACCTTGATTGCATGTTAGCATAAAACTAACAATATATTTTGACTTTTTTTTAATGAACAATTCCTGTATATAATATGTGACAGCGACCTTTATATCAAACATTTTGAAATCGTCCACAGCTGAGCATCGCGGGAGGCAGCTCGAGCATGCGGAGTGAATGTGCATGCACAAGTCATTTTTGGATGCAATGGAAAAATAAAGCTGGATAAAATTATAGCTACACGAAACTTTTAAATAGTTAATAACATAGCCTAGATTAGGCCCATACTCTGTTCCTAAGTATATAATGTAAATTTGTTAACCCACAAAAACACATTTTAACCAATTAAAAAATAATTTAAAGCGATACATAAGGTTGGGCTCTCAATTGGATCTCTTTCATTCGGGACAAATCCAAACATGTTTTATTATTAAAATTATTCATGAGGTAAAATAGGCTTTGGCTTTCACACGTGTTTCAGTATTGACGGAAAAAAAATCATAATGAGCAAAGATATTCCAAAGTGGACCGCTGGTCGCGCGAATGGCTCGGTAAACGCCTGCTGTTTCCAGATATGTGCGTGTGAGGCACCAGCGCGATCAAAGTCACAATTCACAATTTTTGGTCACAGTAAAGGCATAATTCAAAAATGTAAAGTGTTAGCAGTTTGAAAAATCAAGAATAATAACAGAGTGAATAAGAATTATTTGTAAATGCTGCACCGTTCTCATTTCGCTCTGCAAATGGAACCTGAAGATTATTATTTTTTTTTTTTAACCAAGAATGAACCGAAATGAATACATTTAGCTTTTAACCCGCATATATATATATATTATATATATATATATATATATATATATATATATATATATATATATATAAAAGGTGTTTCATAAAATTTTTGATAAGTAGACTGTATTACATTCATTTCACAATCCGTCCCTTTGAGCCACCTGGCGGTAGTTTCGCGAATGATTTTAACATGCGACTGACTAGCAGTTAACGCTGCGGCCCTGCAGCGGCGGTAATACCCATTTTGGTTGTCAACCTACTGTGTGTGTGTATATATATGTTTATGTATATGTATGTGTGTATGTATGTACGTATGTAAAACAAAATACTATGTAAACATTATAAATAATATGATGGAAATGGCTGTCCAATGGAGTTGTCACCGGTGTTACCGCTCAATGTTCAAGAAAACATTTTGTTAGAAGTTTCTATTTACATATATTTACATTTGACATCACTTTCTACTGTCCTGCGTCTGACTTTTTGTCTATCCACAAAATTGTATTGTAGCTGAATAAGCTAATATACTACACATTAGACATGATTAACTCTTCTAATTAACATTATCTTTGTCATTGATTTGTTCCTTTCTGTTCATGGAATTATATTTCTGCCAAATGTTTAGAATTTGTCTTGTATGAAAAAAATTACTTAATTTTTAAACACACTGCATCTTTAGCTAACTGTTTTCTCCTTTTGCTGATTTGATTGTTACTTTCTTCAAAAAGCAATTCATCTGTTCATGTTTATTTCGCTCTGGATTCCTCATTCATGTTGCATTTATAAATCCAGAGAGACACTAAAAACACTGGACCATGAGATGCTTGCATATAAATTAACATAGTGTCATGCTGTAAATCATATAAAATTACATTGTTTTACAACTTGATAAACACTAAATATTTTGTTAATTTATTTGATTGAAAACCATTTACCTCAGAATCTCCAGCTGACAGTTTGGACTCTTCAGTCCATCAGACAGCAGCTTCACTCCAGAATCCTTCAGGTCATTGTTACTCAGGTCCAGCTCTCTCAGGACAGAGTTTGAGGACTGTAGAGCTGAAGATAAACTTTCACAGGACTGAGCAGTGAGATTACATCCACATAACCTGTGTAAAGAACAAAGCAAACAGCTATTTTATTTTTTAAAGTTATGTTTCAGTAATTCAGTTCTTCTTAAAAAATCTGTTACAGCAATGCTGGGAAGTCAGAGTGGATCCAGTTGCATCAAGTTTGTATTTATAGAAATTAACAAAGAAGATTCTCGAAAATGGTTTAAAGACAACAAAACAGCAAAACAGCTAGCAAACATGCACCATGACCTGAAGAAACCAAGGAGTATAAACAAGATAATAAAGAACAGAACTAGACACAGGGGACAAACTAATTAGTAACTATGGAAACAAATGATAACATACTCAGGAACCATGGAAATAAATTACACAGAAAAATAAACACAACGAACTAGACCTAGAACAGGATAAAAAGAAGATTTATAATTCAGTGATTCATAATTCTGATTCAGACAATTATTCAGATTACCAATTCCAAATTACCAGTACTCTGAATTGTAGAAAATTAGCTCAAAAGGGAAACATATATAAATAATAACAATTAATTATAATTATTAATTTCAGCTGCCAGAAGTAACTGTTGCAGAATTAATATTACAACTGACTGATCTGTTCGCCGAGCAAATGGTTAGTGTAATTTCATATCAACTGAAAGAAATGTTCATTTCGTGGCCACAGAATATAATTTACTTACAGTACTAACACATTAGAGCATGTAGCAAGATCGTTTAAGTGACATTAATCTGCAAGCAGAATCAGAACCTAAGAACTCATATGCATTATGAATAAAGTTTATTAACTAAATCACAAACACCTAACTAGTCTAAACAACAAACATTAACTACTGGTTCTATCGTTAAGCATGCATAAAACAGTATACAGTACAAGACAATATACAGAAACAGTAACAATGCACACAATGTCTTTGGGCAGTATGTTTAAAGGTGAATTAAGTGAGAGTAAAACACTTTGAGTTCCATTAAGCCATAAAAGCTGTCTTATCTGGCTAAGGTGCCCTTATTGCCATGGGAACCAGTGGCCTGGGGGGTTGTTTACAGACATCCCAGCACCCAGTCCTTTTGTTGGATGAGGGGTCTGCTGGATTATTTGTTAAATATAACAAATAATAATTTGTCTGATTTGTCCAGCCATTGTCCATCACAATATCGGTTACAGATACATAAAGAACAAACAGTAAAACTTAAATCATGGGAAAACACCCCATGATGACTGAGTTTTCATTTGAAGAGACAGAAAATGTCTCAGGTTACGACTGTAACCATGGTTCCCTGAGTAGGGGAACGAGACACTGCATCTTGGATTGATGCTATAGGGAACGTCATCAGCGTTACTGATATCTGAAGTATGTGTGCAACAGTGTTAATTTCTTGACAAATATTTTTTGTCATAATTTTCGTCAACAACATTTTTTTCCACCGATGACAACGAGACGATAACAAACTAAAACTCTTTTTGAAAGACAAAAGCTATGACGTAAATCTATTGACATTTTTGTCAACGAATAAAATTGAGATGATGTTAGGGAAGGACAATTTGAGAATAGATTAATTCAGAACGAATCTGCTGCCTGGTTCGGAGGTTTGATGGGTACAAATGAACCGGCGGGACATAAGCTAACATACACTTGCTGCACTTTGCATAAAATGTTCAAAAATGTCAATATTGCTATTGTCCGAGTCATTGATGTTAATCAAGCAACAAAAGAAAGACAGAAAATTACGTACTGCTCTTGACTGGAAAACTTTAGTAGCCCTAAAGATTAATCTAAATTTATTTATAGAAATAAATGTCTACTTGAAAGAATGAAGAATATGGTTAACAAGTTGCTATAAAGAATGCATAATTAGCCTATATAACCATTGGTATTTCATTTAAAAGAAGACCATGTTCTTGTTCTTTATGAGAAATGGTTTTATTTAATTTTAACATAAAAGCATGTTGTGTGTCACCGCCTTTAAATCGGTGTCTATCATGATAAAACCTTAAAACCAAACCTATATAATGAGTTTGGAAATTTTAGAGAAATGCTTAATAAATGCACTGTAACTAAACCCATTCGATTTTAGCCGACTAAATTTACTGTCATTTTATTCAAAAGACTATGACTAAATCTAAATCAAAATTTGCTGTCAAAAATTAACACCGGTGACTGTGCAAACACAACAATCCTATTGGCTGATGTCATCTTATGACATAATTACCGGAGCATCATAAGTATTAGATTGTGCATGCAATGTACATCATCAGCTTTTTTGTCTTCAGGAGCTGCCTGTTTGTATAAACATGTAACATAAAACCTGAATGTGCTCAATGTGCTCATTGAGTTGCATTTGTGGTAATTTCTGTTCTTGCTTTATTCTCTCCAGAAAAATTAGATAATAATAACAAATGACAGCTTCCATCCTGGGCTAGGTGGGCAGAGTAGAGGCAGATATAATAAATTAAGTCTTTTTCCTCTGCTGACTGCCTTGCGACTTTTGGGAAGGCATGTGCGAAAGCAAGACAGGCCTGGATATTTTAGGACCACCTTCTAACAGATCTGTCAAAGGGCTTGTGGGCAGAGATGCTGAATTCTGCTTACTGATCAGAATACATTATACATGTTAATTACAATTTTTATATTCTTATTCTTCTTAATTTTGTAACTCTTGTCCCCGGCTATACTGCCTTCCAAAGGCATATGACTCATGTGGTCAGAACTGAGTTAAGGCCTAAAATGGGCTTTGTGACATCTGTTCTGTCTTGTGACAAAGTCTCCTGGTTCAATTTTGTCCCGTTTCAGAGAAAAAGGTGTCAGAGTTAGAGGGTGACCGATTTATTGATTTTGCTGATTAATCAGCACTGATTGTTGATTGCTGGAACTATCAGTTATTAGCAAAAATCCATACCAATAGTTTTCCGTGTTGCATCCATTTGCTGGAGCTGCTGAGAAGGGTCCACTGCCATTATACAGTACGTGAGTTGCCTCTAAAGGTGGAAATGACTGATAGCACGTGTTGATTGTTTTGACATTTGACACTGTGCGCTGCACAGAGCGGGAAACTTCAGACATGCATTTAAATGCAGCTGATACCATTCACATAGTTTTAATTAAATTACATTATATTTGCCCAAATTGTAGTTGATGAACATTATGAATTTACCCTAGGCTATAAATATGTATTCTGCAATTTTCAGCAAAACGTTTGTCTTTCTGTTGCTCTAATAACGTCTGTATGCTTCATATAGAGAGCTGTAATATATATTGTGCTTTTCTTTCCATTTGCTCTGTTTTTTAAACACCGATCGCCAAATTGTTTATTCTTGAAGCAAACTTATGTCCATTTGGTGATTAAATGAACTGTTTTAGACCGCTGCTTGAACTGAATGCGACACATCTGGTGTGTGTAAAACCAGCGCTGCGTTTTTGCCCAGTGTGTGACTAACATTTTATTTTGATTATATAATCATGTAGTGTTCTAAAATAGAAGCAAATAAAGTGTGAGTACACATACAATAGCGTGACCAAACGTGCCATTTTCCCAGGACACGTCCAGGCCAGAATTTTTATATTGCCTAAAATAACCAGGTTTTGGCTTTGGTTTTCTGTTTTCATACTTAATGAAGGTAATGATCATTTGACCAATAACATGCAGACATTGTATGTAATCGAACCAATCGTAGTGCGTGAGAAGGTGGGATCTACAGAGAACGGTCAAAGCGATGCAAATACGTGTACATATTAGTGTTCGACTTGAAGCAGCACTGAGCATACCGATCAGTGTATGACATCAAAGTACCATGAGAGCGATTCAAAAGCACAAGAAGCCATCTGCTATCTAGAGCTCTCACGGTACTTTGTCATACAACAATTCATCTGTGCAGCGCAAACAAAGCCAAAACGTGAATAATTTAAGCAATATAGAAATCCTGGCCAGGACGTGTCCTGGGAAAATGGCACATTTGCTCACCCTTACATACAATATCCATATGGAATTTCAATGCTATGGCCTTTAAAGATGATATTTAATGATATTTAAAGAAGACATTTAAAGATGTTCATCTTTAAGCATGACTGTTAAAAAGAAATGGTAATACTTTACAATAAGAGTCCCATTAATGAAAGCTGTATAACTATTGTTCCTTGTTAGAGTGTGTTAATTTCAACATTTACTATTACAAATACATTTTTAAATTTTAAACTTTCTTCTTTTAAAAGTATTAAACTATAAAATAACTTTAATGATCAATATAATAATTAATATTAATATTTTCATTTTTATCTTTAATTTACAAAGTATGGTTCACTACCATTACTGCTTTTTTAAAAATAGTAACACACTATTTTAGTTTTCGTTCAGTATCCATTGTAAAAACTATCAGTTGATTAATTGTTATCGGCCAGTGTGGTCCAACCTAGCTATTAGTATCGGCAAAATCAGTTGACCTCTAGTCAAAATTGCAGTAACTACAAAATCCAAGATAATACCTAGGCAAACCGCAGTAAGTGATGTTACTGTGTTCTAGCTTTGTTTCCAGGCTTTGACACTGCGTTCTGCCTTGGTACCCATAACACTAGCAAATTAAACAGAAATTTTAGCCTACTTGCACTGCTCCATTGAAGGCAATATCCACTCTGACCATGTAATGATAATCTGATTTTTAATCGCATTGATGTTTGTTGATTTGGACATCTCGTCATGTTCCAGGCAGCTAATCCAATTGTAGTGACAGGGGTTATACCTTCAAAAGTATCTGGCTCCGGTAAAATTATATAATGCATCAAAGAACCATTCTGTATGAAAGTTATACAGAATGCAGTTTGTCCCATATTCGCAGGCACAAGCTATGACTACCAGACCATATAAATAACAAATTCTTAATTGATAAGTAATTCTTCTTTTTGCACAAATCCTTGTTTCATTTGTGAGAATCTTCATCATCCACAGTGACCTCTACAATCATCCAGCTATCACAAAGAAACACAAAAACCTCCTCAGGTCTAGTTTAGTTTATTTAGTGTCTCACACACCTGTCCTGCTCACTGCCAGAAATGTGATTCCGTTAGGTTTCCCATTTTGTTCATTTGGTTAAAAAAAGCACATCCTAAAATCATATATGTGATCATGTTTTGTAAGTGGAGTGATTATTTTCAGTGTTACTTACTGAACTGATCTGGATTCTTTAACCACAGGTAACAGATTCTGAAGAACTTTGTCTGCTGTATGTTGTGCTCCAATAAACTGTTTCAGATCAAACACATCCATCTTCTGCTCTGATGTCAGCAAAACATAAACCAGAGCTGACCACTGTGAAGAGGAGAGTTTGGTTTCTTTTATTTCTCCAGATTTCAGGTAATGTTGGATCTCCAGCATCAGTGAATCATCACCCAGTTCATTCAGACAGTGAAACAGATTGATGGATTTCTCTGGACAGCAATTCTCCCTGATCTTCTGTTTGATGTACTGAACTGTTTCCTCTTTTTTATAGGAGCAGCTTCCTGTCCTTGTCAGTAGTTTTCGTAAGAGAGTCTGATTGGACTCCAGTGAAAGACCCAGAAGAAAACGCAGGAAAAGATCCAGATGTCCATTCTTACTCTGTAAAGCCTCATCCACAACTCTCTGATTCAGCTCAGATAATGAATTATATTTCTTCTGCTTAAAAATCTTAGACAACAAACTTTGTTTTGTTTGATCAAACACATTGATGTTGTTGATCGTAAAGGAGAGGTGCGCATATAGAGCTGCTAAATGTTCCTGAAGGCTCAGATGTATAAAGCAGAAGACTTTCCCCTGATACAAGCCCAACTCCTCTCTGAAGATCTGAGTGCACAATCCTGAGTACACTGATGCTTCTTTCACATCAGTGCCACACTCTCTCAGGTCTTCCTCATAGAAGATCAGGTTTCCTTTCACAAGCTGCTGGAAAGCCAGTTTCCCCAGTTTGAGGATCATGTCTTCATCTGTTACTTTCTTCTCATAGTCCTTCTGATGTTTGATGTTGGTCTGAAGGATCAGAAAGTGTGTGTACATTTGAGTGAGAGTCTTGGGAATCTCTCCACTCTCTGCGTGACTCAGCATCTTCTCCAGAACAGCAGCTGAGATCCAGCAGAAGACTGGGATGTGGCACATGTTGAAGAGGCTCCTGGATGACTTCAGATGTGAGATGATCCTGTTGGCCAGACTCTGATCACTGATTCTCTTCCTGAAGTATTCCTCCTTCTGTGGATCATTGAAGCCTCGTACCTCTGTCACTCGATGAACACACTCAGAGGGAATGAGATCAGCTGCTGCTGGTCTGGAGGTGATCCAGATGAGAGCAGAGGGAAGCAGATTCCCCACAATCAGGTTTGTCAGCAGCACATCCACTGAGGCTGATTTAGATATTTTGCACAGTTTCACTTTTCTCTTAAAATCCAGAGACAGACGACATTCGTCCACACCATCAAAGATGAACAATACTTTATATTTCTCAATGGATATTTCCAGTTCTTTTATTTCAGGGAAAAAGAAATTAAGAAGATCTGAAAGACTGAGTGTTTTGTCCTTCATTAAATTAAGCTCTCTGAAAGGAAGTGGAAATATGAGCTGGACGTCCTGATTCTCTTTCCCTTCAGCCCAGTCCAGGATGAACTTCTGCATTGAGACTGTTTTTCCAATGCCAGCGACTCCCTTTGTCAGCACAGTTCTGATGGGTTTGTCTTGTCCAGGTAATGGTCTAAAGATGTCATTGCATTTTATCACTGTGTCCTCTGTTGCTGCTCCCCTGGATTGTGTCTCAATCTGCCTCACCTCATGCTCATTACTAATCTCTCCTCTCTCACTCTCTGTGATGTAGAGCTCTGTGTAGATCTCTTTCAGCAGTGTTGGGTTTCCCTGCATCACTGTTCCCTCATACAGACACTCAAACTTCTTCATCAGATTTGGTCTAAACGTGTTGAGGACTTGGCTGTGAAATAAAATTGAAAAAATCCACATTATTAAATGAGTACAATAATAAACACAATGTCTTATATAGTCTTTATCATAGCCTTAAATCATATTTCTTACATAAATGTAACCCAATACCTGAGATCAGGCCGTGTTTCTCCACTCTGACCCACAGTCACATGTCTTTTCATAGACAAACAATTGGACTCTGGATCTGATCTCTTCTGCTGAACTGAGCTAAGACAGAGAAAAAAAAAGTTATTTCTTTAAATTACTGTACCCAACAAATCAGCTATTTAAAAAAAAACACTTTACAGAGAACTTAATAATAATTTTCTTTATGCCAGGGGTGTCGAATCATTTTAGGTCGAGAGCCAGATTAGAGAAAATGTCCCCTTATGCAGCCTGAAATACCTTTTAAACCTTAAACAATTGCATTAATATTAACCATACTAATTACAATATAATTTACAAGAAAGCAAAGAAAACTTTTCTTAAGATGATGTTAGCTAATTTTGTTTAGAATGTGCATATATTTTGGCATATATAACAATTAGACAGTATTTTGCTAAGTGTGTTTTTGAGCTAGTACCTTGGTTGGTTTAAGCCTGTCATAACTGCCAGTTGGTGGTGGCAAGTGAGTGATTCATTAATCATGAGTGATTCTTTGACTCATATATTCAAAACATTAATTCATAACAGCTTATTAATTTAGAGATGAAGCTACTGACATTATGATTGGGCCATTTGTTCAGAAAGATTCATTCAGCAAGAAAACACCACAGTGTTGACATTGTGTTTGTTGAACTGTTGTATAAAATCAATTCATTTGTGAGTGCACTGTTATTCTGGAAAATGGCACTCTTACAGGGCTTTTCTGCCTCAATATCATAGATTGAATTTTAGTCATTAAAACAGCAATCATGATATTACAGCAGACAATAAATATTGCACACCCCTAGCTCATTTTTCTTTCCCAAGCTGTCTGATGTATTTTATAATACCTATGAAATACACCAGACAGCTTGGGACAGAAAAATGTTGTCCTTTAATGAAGGACAAAACACTCAGTCTTTCGGATCTTCTTAAGCAGCTCAAATAAATGAGCAATTTTTCACTTTAAATTACAGAACAAGACATTAGACTTATGGATCCATCTGCAAGCTTTTATTAGATAAATACATGGTCAAAAAGAATGGGACCCATCATTCATGTAAGCCTGTCTCTAGAGGCCTCCAGAGCACCTGCCCCTCCTCCCCGGTGGAATTGCTATGGCGCGGGATGCACCTTCCAGGAGGGGGGAGTAATGTCACGCCCATGGACTGTTTTGTGTTTGTTTTCCTCCCCCACATGATCCATGACCTAGCTCTCCCTTGTGTTAATCATGTTTGATTATGCCCTTATTTGGTTTCCTTCCTGTTCCTAATTGTGTTTATCAATTCCAGGTGTGTCTTGTTAATTCACTTGTTTTAGTTCCTGTTTTTAAGCCCTGTGTTTTCTGAGTCCTGTGTCCAGTCTTATACGTCTTCTCCTAGTGCTACGTGTTCCCTGTTATTTTGGAGTTATTAAAGTTTATATTTGTTCAGGATCTCCTTCGTCTCTGCGCTCCGTCTCCTCGCTCCTCACAGTAGCATTGTGGCAATATGGATATTGTATGTATACTCTCACAGTTTAACTGCTTCTATTCTAGAACACTTGATGAATATCTAATCACAATAACAAAATATGTTAGTCACACACCAGGCAAAAGCACAGCACTGCATCTCTAGGAGAACTCGCAGGTATCCCACACAATGGATGCGTCACGTTCAATTCAAGCAGAGGGAAACAGTTTAATTAAACGGTTTATTTAATCACCAAATGGGCAAAAGTTTGGTTTAAGAATGATCAAAAAGCGGCATAGATGATTTTGAAGTTTTTATGTTTAAAACAACAGAGCAAAGCGCAATGTACAGCCTTTATCAGAGCCACGAAAAGACAATTGTTTCACTGAAAAATGCACAATACACAGTCTTACAGCCCAGCGTGAAGTCTTTATGTACATTAACCATGATCTGGGAACAAATTTAATGGAAAACTATAAGAAACATTTGGGTTGGACTTGCATGTTTTGGTCACATTGTTGTAACAGCTTGAGGTGCTGCTAACATTTGTGTCCTCTCAGCCTTGATAGCAAACAAACTGCTGTTCTTTCACTACTAATGCAGCATCTAGTCAACTAATTAATTACTAAGTATTGATATGAAAACATGCACTATAGTATACTATAGCACTATAGTTCATTGTTGATGTATTAAATCTACATCTGAAGTGTCCCGCTCTTTTCAGCAGGCAGTATCACGTGTCTAATCAAATAGCACGTGCTGTCAGTGATCACGGAATCTAGAGGCCGCCCTCGTACTGTATAATGACAGTGGAGCTTCAGCTGTAGATGCAACCCGGAAAAAATATCTGATTGGATTTTTGTTGATAACCGATAGTTCCGCCAGTCAGCTATCGGTGCCGATTAATCTTCAAAACCTATACATCAGTTGACCTCTAATGTTTGACACCCTTGCTTTACACTACTGTACTGTTTATACAAAAATTTGTGTTACATTATCAGATACAGATAAAAATTATCCACAAAGCACAAGAAGAATTTCTTGTAGAAAATACATGATCAAATAAATACCATGCTATTATAATATTTTTATACAAATTATAAAATTATACATAACTCACCTGAGTACAGGCCGTGTATCTCCACTGTTTAACTTAATTGGCTGGATCATAGACGCATCACTCTTCATAGACACATGGCTGGGCTCAGGTTCTGATCTCTTCTTATGAACTGAACTAAAACAGAACAAATTTAAAACTTTATGATGAGAATCATCTTACTATCAGATCTTCATGAAGTGAAGAGTATTATCAGAATTAGGCTATCTATTTGCTCGCACACGAGCAGCTCCGTATCATCTCGGAGACACGTTCTGTCTTTGCGCTTGCCAAATTCCACCATGTAAATAGCAAATCCGTCATGGCACGAGCGCAACTGGCTCTTAAAGGGAATGGAAGATGAGACTCTGATTTGTTTATTACACGTTACGCCCAAAAACCCCCATTACTCATTAAGAGAATAGGGACAACCCGTTTAGACCATGCGCCCAGGCGCGCCAACCGTTTTTCCGTCGTTAAAATAGCAAAAGTGGATTTGGACACGCCCTGAGTGCACCTGCGCCGTGCGCTTTACACTTTGTGTTTAGATCGTTAAAATAGGGCCCTATATTATATTATATTATAGTGTATAATATTATACTTTACATAATAATATATAATGTACTTTTTATACAGTAGAGAGAGAGAGAGAGAAATTATTTCCGGGTCTAATACATACATAGCTGGTTTTCGTGCACTTCAGCAAGTCATTGACATATTTACATGCATTAAAATAAGGCTATTTTAAGAAAAAATTTAATAAATTAAGTTGGTTTTTATGCATTTAAATAATTAGACATGCTAAAACACAGAATTTGGTAACAATAAAACATATGGTGAAGAAAAAATAAACGTAATTTTTGTTAAACTTTTAATAAATTGTTGTGTAAATGTATAAGTGTTATGATTTAAATTAATTACACATGTTTTTTGATTAATACAATTAAATTGAACCATTAAAAAGGAGTTGAGAAAAAATAAAACAGAAAAAAATGGAATCCAGAAAAATTAAAACAGAAAAACTGAATTTTTTTGAAAAAAATAAAACGGTATTTGGGAAAAAATAAAACGGATTTCATAGGACCCTAAAAAAGGAAAGTAAAGTAATAAGTAGTGAAGTTACATTTCAAATGCAGTAACTAGTAAAGTAATCTCATTACAATTTACAGAAGTAACTAGTAACTAATTAAATTTTTTGAGTAACTACCCCAACACTGCTGTGCTCATGTTGCAAACTCCTTGTATGGGCAAAACTCCCGGAAGAACGCAACCAGAGCAAGAGCGTACCCATCAACACACTTCATTCGGCTGCACTGCACGGGACTTGATCGGGAAGAATGTCTCCAAAGAAGTGTGTTTTTGGTTGTGAGTGAAAGATAACCTTGTTCAGCTTCCCAAAGAACCCAGCTTTATGTAAACAGTGGATGCAGTTTGTTTTATTTTGGCCAAGCATGCTAAATAGGAAATAGAGCCCCATGAAAATGAACATTTTGTTCTAGATTGGTCCCAGACTGGTTTTATGTTCGATAAAGTATTTTTGTTGTTGTTGTTTTATTTTGTTTTGTTTTAATGTTCAAACAAATGCCAGTAAATATTTTTGAGGGGAGGAATTAAATATAGTACATTCATTTCATTAAAATAAAATTGTTATAGGATTATGGTATCTGGACAGTTTTGACCAGAAAACAACATGACTGTGACTCCCAAATGAACAAAACCAGAGAGTTAATGTTTTAGTCAAAGTACCTGTATCCTGGAAACAAATCTTCATCTCCAGATGTTTGTGTTTTATCCATGATTGATCTGAACAGTTTGATCTCCTCCACTGACTCTAGATGGAAGTGACAAACAAACGATTAGTAACCTTATTAATAAGTAATTAAGCAATCTTATATTGTCATAAATCATTCTAACAATATATACGGTGAAAAAACTGCTGCTGTCGCTATATATAATGTTGGTTTTCAGTAAGTGTTCTGGTTGCTATTATTGGCAGATCAAGTAAATGATACAGTATGTTGCACAGATGGGTTGTATGTTACACTATGATTATTTATACCGGGGTGTACAAACTTAATAATACCATGTAATGTCATTAGTGACCCTGGACCACAAAACCAGTCTTAAGTCTCTGGGGTACATTTGTAGCAATAGCCAGAAATACATTGTATGGGTCAAAATGATTGATTTTTCTTTTATGCCAAAAATCATTAGGATATTAAGTAAAGATCATGTTCCATGAAAACATTTTGTAAATTTCCTAACCTAAAAATATAAAAACAAAAATGGCCTGAATGGGTTCACAAATCAATTTGAATGACGTGTTCAGTTCCCTGCATGCACTGAATCTTCTTAAGTAGTTTCTCACTCATAACAGAAAATTTAATAACACCAAGAACATAGAGAGAGTTGGAAGATGTGGCCAAGAACCTACAATCAGTTGAAAACAAATCTGCAAATGCATCCTGTTGTTTGCCATCGATGTAGATCTTTATTAGTTAAACACCTGCATGTGATTTCTGTGAAGGATTCCACAAATAGCTCCCATTATAAGATTACAGCGCTGCCATTTATAATCTACCAGGAAATGCAGCACGATAAGTGTTATAATCGAGAAACAATAAATATCCTGGCTCCTCCCTTGTGCTCTTAAACCTATTTCTATGTGGTAAGGAGGAACCACAGACCCCTCCTAGTGATTCCCCACATCAGGGAGAATTCCTTACCCTGAATGCTACGAACAAACTCAGATTTTATTATTCTTTTTTTTTTTTTTGTTGGTTTGTTTTTAAAGAAAAAAAAACACTGTATCTCTTATATGTTCAGACTATCAGGGTATCAGGACAGAACTACTGCTCTATAGTGACAGTAACTCCATAGCGTTTGACACAGCAATTATTTCTAATTTACTATAATATAATTAACTGGCTTTCACCAGACATTCAATTTTTTTCTGCATAGGTGTAACATAATAAAGGCATGGCTGTGCACACTCACCGCTCATCAGCTATGAAAAATCCAGTGTTACAGTCTATAAACAATAACATGGGTTTATTTATTGGCATTATTTTATGAAATGCACAATGCATTTAAATGTTTCTGGAAGCAGAATAAATGTAAAATAGATTCTGAATCAAGATTACACAAAGAACATTAAGGTGAGATATGCTCCCTAAATTAAGAAAGGCACTGCATGAATAATATCTAAGACTGAAACATTATCACAATAAAAAATACTATGGGGTAGATTGTAACAACAGTAGGCTACTTACATTTACAGTGATCATTATATCAACTAAAAGTTGAAATTTCTTTTACAGAACGTTAGGGTCAAACTTTGATTTGTAATTAGGGCTGGGCGATATCGCCAAATATTTATATATATTTTTATATCAGTCGATATTGGTAATTATTATTATCATTACAATTTTAAAAACATTTCTTTTTAAAGGCAGATTTAAGCTCCCAAGTGTAAGATGTAGACACCAGACCATTAATTATGATTTTAAACTACTCTTTATGGCCAGAACATGACAGAGATTTCACATTTTTTAATTTTTAACATGTTTCCAGTCATTTTTCCTTAACAAAATAAACATCTTATTAGAAAAATAAATTAGTTTGTTTCTGCATGTTCTAATGAGTGAAAAATCATGAAACAGGTTTGTGTTGCCTGACTTTGATGATGCGTATCTTCAGCACAGTTTGCAGTGCAGGCTTCAAGATTAATAATATTACATTTTCTTTTCTCTTACAAATGCACATTTGATAGTAGCTTTAGTTAGGATGCAGATGTAAATTTATGTTCATTATCAAAAATAGTATCATCTGTAAAAATTGTAACAACCTAATTTTTATGTGGTACAATTTTGAACTTTTTCATCTATATATCTATCTATCTATCTATCTATCTATCTATATATATATATATATATATATATATATAAATGGTGGGGGGCGGGGCAAGAAAGAAAACTATGTACATATAGGGAGTGATCTTTCTTTACATCAGAATTTTGATTAAAAAATAAAAACAGGTCTATTAGATGTTGCATATTTGATCCATTTTTCCCAGTGCAAAGCAAATTATTTTTTTATGTTTTTTTTATTTACAATTGTTTTTTATGATTTACAAATGCTGTTATTTGCTCCATTTAATAGATATCCAATGTGATTTCCATCCATGCATTTAGGGTAGGACTCTCCTGTGACAACCATTTTTTGGTAAAACTCTTTTTAACAGCTACCAACAATATATACATTAAATATTTATCTCTTTTTAACCGTTCCTGGGGTATGTATCCAAAAAATACTTTACTGATACAGGATATCACACATTTAAAGATATCTTGTAAGGCAGTATGTATTCCTGTCCAGTAGCCCTTGATAATAGAGCAGTCCCATAAAACATGGTATTTACATGGAATTTGGTTTTACTATCAGGGTGTGATTTCTGAGAAGGCGTAATAAAATATCTTATCAAGTTTTTCCAGCCAAACTCCCTCCCTCCTATTATATCGAACATTTATAAAACTGTTGTCATTTTAGCGAGAAATATTATAGCGTGATTATCTTTTCTTGCCCATCCCTAGTTCCAGTAAATGCTTCATAAGTTACTATTATGGTTACTGATGTAATGTAATGATGAAGACACTTTAGTCAGTAAGGCTACTTCGCTTTACAAACATTTCTGTTAAAAAGGCCAAATTCTATAGTAACATACTATTTTCCATTAAATCTGTAATATACTGTTGAAACCTCAGTTTGCTATGAAGAAGCCTGAAGCATTATACTGTGAATTAACAGCGTTCAGAGATCAAACTCAAAGACTGTGTCTGAAATGACACCCTATATTCCCTATATTAGTGACTAATAAAATCCACTTGACAGAGTGAATGAAAACAAATGAGTAAATTCAGACACTGAGTGAACTGTGACATTAGTGATGAGCCTGCTGTTAACAAGCAGAAAATCACAGAAAGAAATAACATGTAGAACAGAAATAAAGAGGTGAGCAGAAACACAGCTGTAACTGAGTTCCAGCCACAGAGCCTTAGATGAAATCAGCTGAAATAAAAGAACACAGCCTCCCTTCAGAGCTCTGCTCAAAAACCATTCCTCATCTAAAACACATGAATGCATAGCCAGCACAGAGACTGCAAAACGCTATGAAAAACGGCATTGATAGAGGGTCAAGCACAACACTTTCAGGTTCCCTCATGTCTCATTTACCACTGAGACAACATTACAGTACACAGCACATGACAATATTAATGAACATAAACAATCTATTTATGGTTATTTTAAAACAATTACAATTTAAAACTAACCATATAAACTATAAAAGTTTGCCTTCGATTCTCACTCGGTCTGCATAATCTCATGGAACAAAAACATTACCTACCCTCGCTTTAAATCTGACCAGGGGGGTATTCCAAAAAGCAGGTTATGTGACATACCCTGGTATCTTTGAGGATAGGCGAGTCGATAACCTCAGCTCTCGGTTCCAAAATCGGAGGTTACTTTCAGGGTATGTAAGTAACCATAGTAACTTGCTCTCTGAAGATAACCTGCTTTGGAGCAGCTTCTGTTCCAGGGTTAGTTCACTTCAGCGCACGTGTGATCTACTGACGAGCCTTCAGTGGGCGTGACAGAGAGAGCACAATATTATATACCTGTAATATTACAATATGTAATATAGCCTATATATATATATATATATATATATATATATATATATATATATATATATATATATATATATTTATATTATACTGTATATATGTATGATATGTTTATGAAACTAATATAAGTAATAAATAAGGTAATATATTATTCTAATATGGTGATTATATTTTATTGGCATATATATCTGTATAAATTATAAAACACTATGACAAGGTAATGTTTAATTTATTATATTATATATTTATGTATTACATTTTATATTATCATCTCACACATGGATCAGCATTTTCTATAATTTCTAAATTCTAAATCTAAATAACCGTGCTTTCTGGAATACACCCCAGAGGATGATTCTCAACTACACAAACAGCATTACCAGCTTCACTTATTACTAACCAGTTTGACTTTATTACTTTCATGTCTACAAACTTCAACTCTGCTGTATCTGCTATACATGATGATATTCTTTGAATTGTGATAGATTTTTAAATACAGTTTGGCCTTAATTCTGTTGTTTTTTTTTTGTTTGTTTTTTTTTTTTTTTTTTTTTGTAATTTCAACTGTGTAATCCGAAGATATTTTACTTGCTAACACTCAACACAGTTGACTAAATTTTCATTTTTTAATTCTGTTAAGTAAAACTGATGTGAAACCAAGTGGTTACTACAGCTTGCTCAGTTATTGAATACATTCAATTAAACCAAATACTTTAGTGTGCTGTATCTTATTTATGTTTCATATAACAAAGTTACATAATTTATTTTTTTTTTTTTTTTTAAAGATCACCTGTAAAGTTTCCTGCATGTCAAGGTTCCTCTTCATGAAAGTAGCAGGAGATCTGTTTGTCTTTTGGGTGGAGTCACTATTTCAAAGGTCAAAGATTTCTTTTTTTCTTTTTTTTCAGCAGATTTAGGTCATAGTACAAACTAACTCAAGGTATTGTAAAATAGAGAGTGGAAAATTCTATATTAACACAAGTTGATATGAATTTAAAATTGTATAGAATTATAGTGCTCAATGTAGTACACTGGCTTGTATATTGAGGTCTTATAATTTATTATAGTAAATAATTTATTCTATTATTCTTAAAACGTATTCTTCATATCAATTATTTTCATTGTTACTAATTCTGCTATATTTTTACCTTTACAGACTTTTTTTACCTTTAGGTTTTTCTGCTTCAGTATGAAAATGTCATGCAAGCAGTTTTCAAAAAGTTTGCTGCTAAACTGCTTTTAGATCTTTGTTTCAGTTGTTTCTGTGATGTACTGAAATATAATTACAAGCACTTCGTACGTTTCAAAGGCTTTTATCGACAATTACATGACATTTATGCAAAGAGTCAGTATTTGCAGTGTTGGCCCTTCTTTTTCAGGATCTCTGCAATTCGACTGGGCATGCTCTCAATCAACTTCTGGGCAAAATCCTGACTGATAGCAACCCATTCTTTCATAATAACTTCTTGGAGTTTGTCAGAATTAGTGGGTTTTTGTTTGTCCACCCGCCTCTTGAGGATTGACCACAAGTTCTCAATGGGATTAAGATCTGGGGAGTTTCCAGGCCATGGACCCAAAATTTCAACATTCTGGTCCCCGAGCCACTTATTTATCACTTTTGCCTTATGTCCATCGTGCTGGAAAATGCATTGTTCTTCACCAAACTGTTGTTGGGTTGTTGGAAGAAGTTGCTGTTGGAGGGTGTTTTGGTACCATTCTTTATTCATGGTGGTGTTTTTGGGCAGAATTGTGAGTGAGCCCACTCCCTTGGATGAGAAGC
The DNA here is from genome assembly GCA_024542945.1 of allo-octoploid hybrid of Carassius auratus x Cyprinus carpio. Classification (NCBI taxonomy): domain Eukaryota; kingdom Metazoa; phylum Chordata; class Actinopteri; order Cypriniformes; species allo-octoploid hybrid of Carassius auratus x Cyprinus carpio. The sequence goes on from CM045002.1 coordinate 23,312,515, forward strand.
AACCCCACACATGAATGGTGTCAGGATGCTTTACTGTTGGCATGACACAGGACTGATGGTAGCGCTCACCTTTTCTTCTCCGGACAAGCCTTTTTCCAGATGCCCCAAACAATCGGAAAGGGGCTTCATCGGAGAATATGACTTTGCCCCAGTCCTCAGCAGTCCATTCACTATACTTTCTGCAGAAGATCAATCTGTCCCTGATGTTTTTTTGGAGAGAAGTGGCTTCTTTGCTGCCCTTCTTGACACCAGGCCATCTTCCAAAAGTCTTCGCCTCACTGTGCGTGCAGATGCGCTCACACCTGCCTGCTGCCATTCCTGAGCAAGCTCTGCACTGGTGGCACTCCGATCCCGCAGCTGAATCCTCTTTAGGAGAAGATCCTGGCGCTTGCTGGACTTTCTTGGACGCCCTGAAGCCTTCTTTACAAGAATTGAACCTCTTTCCTTGAAGTTCTTGATGAACCTATAAATTGTTGATTTAGGTGCAATCTTAGTAGCCACAATATCCTTGCCTGTGAAGCCATTTTTATGCACCGCAATGATGGCTGCACACGTTTCTTTGCAGGTCACCATGGTTAACAATGGAAGAACAATGATTTCAAGCATCACCCTCCTTTTAACAGGTCAAGTCTGCCATTCTAACCCAATCAGCCTGACATAATGATCTCCAGCCTTGTGCTCGTCAACATTCTCACCTGAGTTAACAAGACGATTACTGAAATGATCTCAGCAGGTCCTTTAATGACAGCAATGAAATGCAGTGAAAAGGTTTTTTTGGGATTAAGTTAATTTTCATGGCAAAGAAGGACTATGCAATTCATCTGATCACTCTTCATAACATTCTGGAGTATATGCAAATTGCTATTATAAAAACTTGAGCAGCAACTTTTCCAATTTCCAATATTTATGTAATTCTCAAAACTTTTGGCCACGACTGTAGACATACTCACTGAAAGTTTTAGATCACTAAGCTATATAAAAGTAATGAGTGATAAAGACTGTACAAAAGGCATCCTTATCACTCAGAACAATGGTAAAAAATAAACCATGTGTGCTCTTGACCCTGTTAGCCATTACCGTATTTTCCGGACTATAAGTCGCACTTTTTTCATAGTTTGGCTGGTCCTGCGACTTATAGTCAGGTGCGACTTATTTATCAAAATTAATTTGACATGAACCAACAGAAATGAACCAAGAGAAAACATTACCGTCTACAGCCGCGAGAGGGCGCTCTATGCTGCTCAGTGCTCCTGTAGCATACCCCTGAAAACATTAACTGAAAACTGTTAACTGAAATATTAACTTAAAGACAACTGAGAAAGACTGAATGCAAACAAAATGCCCCCAAAAAGAAAATCCTATTCTGCAGATTACAAACTGCAGGTAGTAAAATATGCAGCCGATCTGGGGTGCGTTTCCCAAAACCATAGTTGCTAACTAAGTTAGTAACTTTGTTGGTTGCAATGCAATTTCCCATTGCCAACCAACTAAGTTGCTAACAGGTTAGCAACTATGGTTTTGGGAAACGCACCCCTGATAGGTTACAGGAGCACTGAGCAGCATAGAGCGCCCTCTCGCGGCTGTAGACGGTAATGTTTTCTCTTGGTTCTTGGTTCTAAATAAATGCGACTTATAGTCCAGTGCGACTTATATATGTTTTTTTCCTCGTCATGACGTATTTTTGGACTGATGCGACTTATACTTAGGTGCGACTTATAGTCCGAAAAATACGGTATATCCTTCCGAAAACCAGAAAAAAAGGTTTCATGTCATTACTGTCAGGGTTATGGACCTATGTTTCCTTGTTTTACCCGTCTTAGTTCCTATTTTCCTTTTTTGGTCATGTTTCCTGTTCCTGTTCTCATTGTGTTAATTTGTATCCAGCTGTGTTGGATTAATTATCTTGTTTTCCCCTTGCATTAAAAACCCTGTGTTTCCCTGAGCCTGAGTCCACTGTTATATGTCAGCCTTGAGTTCAAGTACATCTCCAGTCATAGAGGTTGCTCCGCCATGGCCTTCTGAACTGCCTGATCCGCCATGGACTCCCCGAGTCCCCTGATCCACCATGGCCTCCTGAGTTCCCTACTCTGCCATGGCCTCCTAGTCAGCCTGATCCACCATGGCGCCCCAAACTGCCAGATCTGCCATGGGCTCCGGAATGGGCGCCGTCCTGGAGTCCTTCTGTCCTGGAACCCTGCTCCTAGAAGCCTCCAGGGCACCTACCCCTACTCCCTGATGGATGTTGTACAGCGCAGAACACGCCTTTCGGGAGGGGGGAGTTATGTCCTGGTTATGGACCTGTGTTTCCTTGCTTTACCCCTGTCTTAGCTCCTGTTTTCCTTTTTTGGTCATGTTCCTGTTCCTGTCCTCATTGTGTTAATTTGAATCCAGCTGTGTTTGATTAATTATCTCATTTTCCCCTTGCATTAAAAACCCTGTTTCCCTGAGTCTGAGTCTGCTGTTATATTCAGCAAATTCCTTGACACGTCTGTGTGTGGTGGCTCTTGATGCCTTGACCCCAGCCTCAGTCCATTCCTTGTGAAGTTCACTCAAATTCTTGAATCGATTTTGCTTGACAATCCTCATAAGGCTGTGGTTCTTTAGGTTGGTTGTGCATCTTTTTCTTTCCCATTTTTTCCTTCCACTCAACTTTCTGTTAACATGCTTGGATACAGCACTCTGTGAACAGCTAGCTTCTTTGGCAATGAATATTTGTGGCTTACCCTCCATGTGAAGGGTGTCAATGATTGTCTTCTGGACAACTATCAGATCAGCAGTCTTCCCCATGATTGTGTAGCCTAGTGAACCAAACTGAGAGTACATTTTGAAGGCTCAGGAAACCTTTGCAGGTGTTTTGTGTTGATTAGCTGATTGGCATGTAACCATATTATAATTTGTTGAAATGAATTGGTGGGTTTTTGTTAAAAGAACCAAAGACTTAAATTAAATTAAAAGAACCAAAGACTTAAACTACTTCAGTCTGTGTGCACTGAATTTATTTAATACACGTTTCACAATTTGAGTTGAATTACTGAAATAAATGAACTTTTCCATGACATTCTAATTTATTGAGATGCACCTGTATATAATCATGAGATCACATTCAAGTAACTCACATGGTTTCTTTACTAGCACTGCATGGCTGCGTCCGAAATAGCATACTTCCCTACTATATAGTATGCAAAAAGCAGTGGACAAGCGAATGAGTATGTTTGAATTCTCTGAGTTCATGAAAGAGTAGGCGAGAATTGCACCAATTCTCACGAGATTCGAATGTACGTATACTTAATTTGTGTTTTAATATGCCTACTCACCTACTATATAGTAGGGAAAAAGATTATGTGAAGAAAGAAGTACATTCGAAAACCTAAGTATTCATAAAACAGTAGGCGAGAAATCCCTGATGTCCTACTGCTTCAGGCCAGAATCTGAAGTTTTCATCGATGGATACTTTTCAATCCCAGGATGCCACGCGAGAGAATACGTCATCATCAAACGTGAAGGAGAGCAGTGACGAGGGTGTTTACAAATGTGAGGATTAGAAACCAAAAACACAGTTCTGTGTGTTAAAATCATATTTGTTGAGCTACTGTAGAGTAAACTGACGATTTGTTAAGGTGTAAAGATGCTAGCCATTAATGTTACAGTATATTTGTCATTTTTTAAATAATAATGATAAAAAGAGAGAGAATTTAAGAGGAACTAAGAAATTGGGACTACTAGATTAGTTTTTAGATATATTTTTAAAAATTTATAGATATCCCTTGTTAGCCACTTACCTAAAATAAGCTCCACTTTAACTGGATCTAAGAGTGGCTTGGGCTGTGATCCTTTGTTGGCATTACCATGTTTTCCTGATAAGCCATGTGTAGCCAGCATATTCCTCCCGAAAACAGCCACTGCCAAATCTTTGATCATAGCTGACCATGAACTACCTCCTCTTCCACATGCCTGGAATGTCTCTTTGGTGATGTTTAGTTTTCTTTGGATTTCAACCTGTGCAATATAGCAAATAAATGACAAGAATTACCAAAAAGCATGGAATATTTTTTTTTATTTTTTTTTTGAAAACATGAGAGTGAATAAATAATGACAATTTATTATTTGGATGAACTGTTCCTGTGATATCTAAAAAAATAAATAAAAAAAAAGTTAGTGAGTGATTACATGAGTATGTGACTGATTAGCTGGATGAGGAGCAAGGTTTAGGAGATGCAGTTGGTGGACAGGTTTGTGCAGCAGATCTGCTTCTATTTGGCAACAACTCCTCAAATCTGTTAATAATGTCTATTTTTTATGAGGGAAACTTATGTAACTACCTTTTTTAAATAACACAAAAGTTTGCATCAGTAAAAACATAAAAAGGAAGTGTTTTTATTTTTTACGAGGGAAACTTGTGTAACTACCTTTTTGTAGTTTAAAGTATAGTGCCTTCCCAGGCAAAGTAACCAGGGAAGTCTCATTTAAGAAAAGTAACTGTTAAATTTCAAAGTAAAAAACAAATTATAGTATTTCAAACCTCACAAAAATAACAGTCAATTTTATTATGGTTACTTTTCTGAAATAAGACATCCTTAATGATGTTTGCAGCCGTCAAATGTGACCTCCGGAGGGCACAGCCTCCGAAATGAGATGCAGCAAAACAAACTGCTTTATTATGCATTACACAGAGGAAAGATGGAAAGCAAATGCAATCGAAACTTTTCTGAAGACATTCGGTTTCCTGTTATGCCTTCACACAAATCATGAAATCATATATTCTTTCATATATTTTCACTCACCTCACGTGATCTCATGCAGCACATCCTCAATGATGATCCAGGTACTAATGTTTATATATGTTAGCTAGTGTGCTAGTAGCTTTCTGCACTCACTTGGTACATTTAAAACTGAGACAAATTCACCCCAGTGCTTCCTGTTTCTCCTTTCAACACATTATACAGACAGTAAAGAAGTAAGTCTTTAAAGATAGCTGAAATTAATTTAGAGAATAAATTGTACATCCTTATGGAAATATGATAATATTTTGTAATTATCGGATTAATTTTTAAATATTAGATATTATTATGAAAATCTAGCCAATTATTACTCCCATTATTACACTTATTTTTTCATTACATGTTGCCCCCAACAGCACATTAATAATGAAAAATAGATACAGTGTATAGATCAGAGGTGGGGGACTCGAGTCACATGACTTATCAGTCAGACTTAAGTCAAATTTTAGGACTTGAGACTTGCTTGACAAATATTCATGTACACTGAACGAAATTATAAACGCAACACTTTTATTTTTTGCCACCATTTTTCATGAGCTGAACTCAAAGATCTAAGACTTTTTTTATGTACACAAAAGACCTATTTCTCTCAAATATTGTTCACAAATCTGTCTAAATCTGTGTTAGTGAGCACTTCTCCTTTGCCGAGATAATCCATCCACCTCACAGGTGTGGCATATCAAGATGCTGATTAGACCGCATGATTATTGCACAGGTGTGCCTTAGGCTGGCCACAATAAAAGGCCACACTAAAATGTGCAGTTTTACTGTATTGGGGGGTCCGGGGGGGTCTGAAAACCAGTCAGTATCTGGTGTGACCACCATTTGCCTCATGCAGTGCAACACATCTCCTTCACATAGAGTTGATCAGGTTGTTGATTGTGGCCTGTGGAATGTCGGTCCACTCCTCTTCAATGGCTGTGCGAAGTTGCAGGATATTGGCAGGAACTGGAACACGCTGTCATATACTCCGATCCAGAGCATCCCAAACATGCACAGTGGGTGACATGTCCAGTGAGTATGCTGGCCATGCAAGAACTGGGATATTTTCAGCTTCTAGGAATTGTGTACAGATCCTTGCAACATGGGGCCGTGCATTATCATGCTGCAACATGAGGTGATGGTTGTGGATGAATGGCACAATAATGGGCCTCAGGATCTCGTCACGGTATCTCTGTGCATTCATACATGCTGTCTGCCATCTGCCCTGTACAGTGAAAACCAGATTTCATCCTTGAAGAGAACACCTCTCCAAAGTGCCAGACGCCATCGAATGTGAGCATTTGCCCACTCAAGTCAGTTACGACGATGAACTGCAGTCAGGTCGAGACCCCGATGAGGATGACAAGCATGCAGATGAGCTTTCCTGAGATGGTTTCTGACAGTTTGTGCAGAAATTCTTTGATTATGCAAACCGGTTGTTGCAGCAGCTATCTGGGTGGCTGGTCTCAGATGATCTTGGAGGTGAATATTGCTGGATGTGGAGGTCCTGGGCTGGTGTGGTTACACATGGTCTGCGGTTGTGAGGCCGGTTGGATGTACTGACAAATTCTCTGAAATTCCTTTGGAAGACGGCTTATGGTAAAGAAATTAACATTCAATTCACGGGCAACAGCTCTGGTGGACATTCCTGCGATCAGCATGCCAATTGCACACTCCCTCAAAACTCATTTTAGAGTGGCCTTTTATTGTGGCCAGCCTAAGGCACACCTGTGCAATAATCATGCTGTCTAATCAGCATCTTGATATGCCACACCTGTGAGGTGGATGGATTATCTCGGCAAAGGAGTAGTGCTCACTAACACAGATTTAGACAGATTTGTGAACAATATTTGAGAGAAATAGGCCTTTTGTGTATATAGAAAAAGTCTTAGATCTTTGAGTTCAGCTCATGAAAAATGGGGGCAAAAACAAAAGTGTTGCGTTTATAATTTTGTTCAGTGTATTTAAAAATTGAATGTGTTTCACATAACTTGTGTCGCTATCTGCTCTGAGAGTGCAAGATGTGGTTGTTCGGTGTGCATGATGCTAAATGCAGCACTTAAGAGGGTTACATAATTTATTATTATTTGTCTTTTTCCTTCATTACAAATCTTGTTCATTTTTACATGCAATGATACAAAATAAAAACAGTTCACTTTGTTATGCATATGCAAAATATGAAACTGCAAACTTCTAAGCATTCTATAGCATTTTATAATTATACAACTTAATTATACAATTTAACTTAACCTGCTTTGTATCTTTATTATTTATTGCATAAGCGATTTATTAAAACAAGAAGTAAATATGAGATTAATTAAAACATGTTTATGACTGTGACAAGAACACTAATGATCAACGAATAGGAGCGGCAGATCATTTTAAAATGTTCAATAGCTTTTAATTTAATTTATATAACTGCACCTGTCTCGGATGTAGACTTGTGAAAATTTATTTTAATGCGGATCCCATACTGTAGTGTTAACTTAAAATAAATTTGATCTATTACTATTCATACTTAAGTGTTTGTGCGGAAAATGCGCATAAGGGCACCTGCGTGATCACTTGAATTTTTTCCTGGTAATGAAATAACGAAAAACTGGCATACCTCACATACATGAGAAAAATGTTTAGGACTTTTAAAGGAACTAATTCAAAATGAAAGCAAAGTTTGCATTTCTCTCTAAAGGCACGTCCAGTAGTCCACTAGACATCTCTGTTAAAGTTTTTAAAGCATTTATACACGTTTGCATAAATTCTGCTTTCAGAACGGTCCGTAACGGAGAGCTGACACATACTTAACATTGCTTTTTCGTCTAAAACACAAAAATGAAAATTGAAATAAAATTGATATTTTATGTTTTGTGTATGGTCAACCCTTCTCCATTCTGCAGATATTGTTACTTCTGGTTTTTCCATTGTAAATCACAGAAAGTCTACAAATTCAAAATAGCCTATAAAACATATTCATAGACGGATACTTTTTTTGATGTCTGGAGTCTATTTGGGATTTAGAAAAACATAAAGAGATGGTTCAATATATTGGTAAGGAATACATTCTGTGAGAATATATATTTTTAGATTTTGACTGCAAATGTCAAGGCCTTAATGCTGGAATTGCCCACTAATGAAACTAAGAATGATTAGGCCTACATGAAGTCTCATGACAGTTTCTTATTACTGCAATATATTTTTACATTTGTATTGATTTCCTGGTATCTGTGCGTTCGTTTACACACAACCTGTAAAGGTCCCTTAATGACACGTGACATCAGGATGTGACGTGTAATGCACGAGTCGAAAACACTAGGCACGTTAACTTTCATCTTGAACTCAATATTGTTTATGTAATAGTTTATTTAATCTAATAAACTAATTCAGAAATTCTAAATGTAAAATAAATCCACAGACTGTTTCGAAGGCTGCGTCCTCCAGGAGCTCACATTTTGTAGGTCACATACGTCATAGAAGTTGCCTCGTTTGAATCATTAACGTTACATTCCATAGTAAAGAAATTACAACAATTTACACCCCACAATGAATAATGGTCCATTTTAAAATTAAGACACCCTTGATGTATGGTGCTTGGTAGCAAATAATAACTGATTCAATCATGCTGTAAACTGTCAAACTGCCTCACTAGTTATGACAAATAATGACATATCAAGAACCTGGTAAAACTTCAGTTAATTACTGTGTTCAATTAGCATCACTCACCTGTCTTAACTCCTGATCAGCCATGTTGAAGAGACTGTAGAGAGTGACTCAAGTTCATGGGTCTGTTCCCACCCTGGTTGTTAGGCAAAATGTGATTGGTTGGAGAGAGAGCGTGCTGCGATTGGTCAGCGCAACATGGGCGTTATCTGATTGGAGTCGATATATTTGTGGATTTTCCTTCAGTGGTGACGCTAGAATTGTGTCAAAATCCACAAGTGCGTGAGGTGATCGACAAATGCGCAGAAATCAATTCACAAATGAATGCAGGCAGAATTGTTCTTGTGACATAAAAACATATTTGTGAATATGTTTTTTACTAGCAAATCAAATTTTTATATATTTGTGAATTTCATTATTTTTTGTTAAAGTCCTAACATATATTTGTGGATCTCATTTTATTCATTTGTGGATATGATTATTTTTTGTGAATAGCTTTGCATTTATTTGTGGATCATGATCTATTTATTTGGAATATTGCTACAATCCTACCCCCATATTATTTTCCTAAACAAAAATAAATTTGAGATGAAAACAGTTGATCCAAAAAAATAAATAATAAATGATAATTTCCTTAATTATAAAGTTATCTTCCCATGGTGGGAAAATTTGAGCTGTGTTGTGGTTTTAGGAAACACCTGTTAGAGGTTAGCTGAGGGAGAGGCATTTAAATTTAATTTAAAGTTCATTGTTAAAGGTATTGTCAGACTCTGTCCGGTGTTTTGTGCGTTCCTGTCCCCATTGCGGTGTTTGATTTAATTCCATGTGTTCCTCGTGTAGTTAATTTGATCCCAGGTGTGTTCATTCAGTGTCTGTGTATTTATAGTGAGTCCCTTTATACTTAGTCTGCAAGAGACTAAGTCATCCCTAGTTTATCTCCCTTGGTTTGTTGTTTGGTCCGCGCTAATATCAAATAAAGTGTAATAAAAACTAACGCAGCATCAGAGAGCAAAATTAATTTACATTTTCTACACCGGACACAAGCGGCGCGGTGCGACACAACAAAATACAGAAATGGAAGCGTCAGCGCAAGTTCTACTAGGAAGACTTAATGCAACGTCTCACATTGCAATTAGATCTAGCCAATTGGCACTCAACACGAAGAATATAAAAGCCCTCTACTCACCCTTCATTGTGTTTGCAGATACTGCCACGACATTTCTTGCTCAAACTGTCTCTTGACTTATTGCCCTACTTTCCCTGGGTTACTTGCATATAGTTGTCTCTTGCAAACTATTGCGAGTTTGACATTCCTCCTAGGATGCACACAAGATTGTTGGCATTGCTCTGGTGTCGCAGTGAATGTTTGTGGTCGTTTGATAGTGTTGGATGATATACAGGCTTCGAGTTTTCTTGGCAGTGGATGTGAAACATTGGCAGTACTCTTTCAATGTAGTCTGCGACATGTTACTGTTAATTTAAATACAGTAATATGAAATGACCGCAAAAAACAACCACAAACTGCCATTTTGTGAAGAACTCTTTCAGTTCTCTGAGCAACTTTGAGGGCGCCTTCGCCTCGCTGTCTGTAAAGTTTGCCATAAATATCTTGTAAGTGAAAAATCTTTATTTTTTTTTCAAGGTCTGAAGGGTTACTAGAAAGCTACAGACAGGTGAGTTTTAATTAGGGTTGGAGCTGAACTATGCAGGGCTGCGGCTCTCCAGGACCGGCGTTCGCCACCCCCGTTCTATAATATCATCTTTGGAACACAAATTAAGTTATTTTTGATTAAATCCAATGACTCAGTGAGGGCTCTATAGACAGCAATGTCATTGAACCTCTCAAGATCCATAAAGGTATTAAAAACATATTTAAAACAGTTCATGTGAGTTCAGCGGCTCAATCTTAATATTATAGAGTACTTTTTGTGCACCTAAAAAACAAAATAACGATTTTTCAACATTTAGTGATGGGGCATTTTAAAACACTGCTTCAAATCTTGTTTCGAATCCACGTGTCAAAATACCACACTGCTGAAATCACGTGACTTTGGCGCTCTGAATCACTGATTCGAAACAAAAGATTCAAGTTCAATGACGTTGCTGTCTATAGAGGCCTCACTGAGGCATCGTATTTAATCAAAAATATCTTAATTTGTGTTCCGAAGATGAACGGTCTTACAGGTGTAAAACGACATGAGGGTGAGTAATAAAGTACATTATTTTAATTTTTGGGTAACCTTTTAACACCAGTCGGGAGGGATGTTATTAAGTTCATGAGACTCCATCTTTAAAAAAATAAAATAAAAAAATCAGACGACTAGGCTCCAACAAATTTCACTTCATCCATACACGTTTGTTACAAATTAATTTCCATTAGTAACACCAGTGGGCTTTTGCATAAATGAATGTTTAGAGCTTATCTCTAATAAGTCATTTCACAATAAGGGATGATAATACATATTGTGATCAAAATTTTTTTTATTTTTTTGTATTTACAGGTTTCTTGTCAGGATAAATCCAGAAAATTCGAAATGCATTTCTGAGTTCCAGGTGAGCAGAAAGAGCGGGAGGATTGTTAGGAGGAAAACCACAGCCTTCAACCCACAAGTTTCATCTTTCATTAGGGAGTTTGCACAATATGACTGGTAGAATCATTAAGGTAAGAGTAATAATAGGGGTGTGCAATGGAGCCAATATCTGTAGTAATCGCAGAATTATTTGTGTCTGAATATTTAGAAAAATCTTAAAAATGGTGGAAAAGGCCAGAAATAACCAAATGTTTGTGAAAAAATGAGAAGTCTGTTTTATAATGTAATTCTGTTCCCTTCAGTTTTCATTTAACACACATGCTTTGTATAACTCACAGAATTTATATATATATATATATATATATATATATATATATATATTTTTTTTTTATTATAATTGTAACATTTCTTTAAAAAAGTTAAAAAAGTAAAACAATACCTGATTTCTGAAAGGCACACGAAACAGCAGTGCGGTTACTTGATTTGTTTGTAGCTTCTGCCAGACAACCTTTTGTATTCAAGTTATGAAAAAAATGGAACTGGCATCACGTTAGTTATGCTTTTCCCATAAGTTAAATAGGGAAGGCATAGGACATAGCGTAAGCTTTTTGAAATGCGAGAGTTTTGCACTTACTTCGTAAGTTGAAGGCGGTTTGGTGGAAGCTAGCTATTTTACTTCATAGCTTGTTAAATATGGATATTCTTTTACACAAATGCATCACTTCGCATAAGAAGGCCTTTATTAACCCCGCGGAGCCGTGTGGAGTAGGTTTATGATGGATGGATGTGGATGGAGACATTTTATTCAGCTTCATACTCGTAGGTCCCATTCACTGCCATTATAAAGCTCGGATGGGTCGGGATATTTATTAATATATCTCTGACTGTGTTTATCAGAAAGAAGAAAGTCATATACACCTAGGATGGCTTGAGGGTGAGTAAAGCTTGGGGTAATTTTCATGTGAAAGTGAACTAATCCTTTAAGGGCCACGCTAACAATAAATGCATTGAAAATAATGCATTATAAACATGTTTGTCAACATGCAAGCTTTTATGAAGCAAATCAAGGAGTGAATTGCCTGAATCATGCCCAACAGTTACCTGTTTCTAATTAAAAAGAAAATGGCAGAAATATGTTATTTAGTAAATCTTACTAAAAATAGATGATTAATACATTTACAGTGCCGACTGAAAGTTTGTGAACCCCTTGCAGAATCTGTGAAAAATGTTAACAAAATAAGAGATCATACAAAATTATTTTTTGTTTAGTACTGTCCTGGGTAAGATTTTATATAAAGGATGTTTACATTAAGTCCACAAGGCAAAAAAATACCTGAATTTATTAAGAATGACCCCGGTCAAAAGTTTGTGAACCATTGATTTCTTAATACTGGATGATCTACAAATTAGTTTTTTTTTTTGTTTTGTTTTTTTGGGATTGCAATTATCCACCAAAATGTACATTGTATGTTTACTTTTGAGTTAAAAATATTAATGAAAAAAAAAATTGCAGCCACTGCGGGGCCCTATGCACAAGCTTTTGCCCATCATTTAAAGGTGTTGATAATGTGAGGTTTTTGATGATTGGTTGTATGTTTGGCCTCAATGATTGATTTGTGCTTATTTCTTGCAGGATTATCAGAAGTGCGACTTTTTCCACAAGACACCAGCCCTTCTCACCTGGCCTTCATCCTCACCTTCTTTCTGTTTAACTTCTTTCTTTGTTCTAAACGTTATACAGTAGCACTATAAAAGAAATTAAAATTACATTTCATAACTGTATAATACTATACAGTATTAAAAATTAACAGTGTAATACTGTACTTTGACATGGTAAAAAATGCTGTATTCAGTTTTACAGTCAGCTAAACACTACTGTAGTTTGTGTTACAGTAATTTTACTGTTGAATGAAATGCAGCAAACTGGATAATTGTTGCCAGTAAGTTACTGTTAATTTGACAAATTTTTTTTTACAGTGTAGCTTTTGCTTTTAGTCATGCCTGCTCTTAGCTTTGGCTTTTAGTCATCACTTTTAGCCATGCCTTTTGTGTTCTTTGAGCGCGGTTCCAGTGTGCTTCGGCCTGCACGCCTGCTGCTGCTTAGCCACGATGAGAAGAAACACCACCCAGGCTAGTCTAGTCAAACTTTATTTCTGTTCTTTAACTTTAGTTTCTTCTCTTTTCCGTTGAGAGTTTAGTGTTCTGAGTTAAGTTTTGTAACGCCGTGTCTCCGAGTCTGACCTCGCGTGCCCGTTCAACTTCAGCCAGCCCACAACTCCGCATCTTCAGCCTACGCCCAACCACGGGCTTCCCAAGACGTCACTTCAACGACTACTGAACTTCCAGCCAATCAGCATCCTCGGGAAACCCCCTTTTCAGCGACAACAAAGGGAACGCCGTTACACAGGCATCACAAGTAACATACCTCCAGACTCTGATCTGTACTGGTGTTATCTAATATAATTTTAACCTCATTGATGAACTCAATGCGAGGGTTAATTAAGTGATTGATGGTTGTTCATGTCTATGCAATTTCACGTATTGCTGTAAACTTGGGATTTCACATTTTCATTCTCTTAAACTCAGTCTTTCCTAACTTTCTCTCTTCCTGCAACTTGTGAGAATGAGAGTATGTGTGCTTATGTGTGAGATTAGTTTATATGTCTTAGATTTATCTAATAAAGGCTTATTCATATTGAAAAGAGAAGTATCTTGTGTTTTGTGCTCACAAGTTAATGTCTTAAACTGCTGATCTTGTTACTGTGCTTTTTAATAGTGTTTTCGCTATACTTTGGATATTAATATTCATTGCAGAATTGATGTTATATGGCTCGTTCAACAAATCGCTGGCCGTCTCAGTGATCAGCTGTGAAACAGTGATTCTGTCCAAATTCCCTTTAAAATCTTAAAGGATTCCTTTTGAGCTAAATTGACCTGTTTCCCTTACAATAGTCAGTTTTAAATTTTTTATCTATTGGTATTTTATAGAGTTCATGATGCCATGTATCTGAACAAGATTTCCAGGACCTCCGGAAGAAATATAGTCCCACAACAAAGATACAGAAGTATATATTTCATTGTACACATGATGGGGTACGTTTTTACTCCTGCGTGCACTAAAACTGCTTAAAAACAATTTTTCATGCATATGAAATATAAAAGCATAGACATGATTATGACAATATTTTTTTGTATGTTTTTATGCAGCTGGGTTATTGTTTTTAACAATAAAGAATGTTTATGACAAATGACAAGCAGGTAGTGTTCAGTCCATTATAAAACATACAAAGAGTGCATGTCTGCCTATTATAGAATGAAAATCCATTTTAGATCACAACTGGAAGTTATTACAAGCACTTGATGGTATATTTTCAGATGTATTCTTGTAAACATTATGGATAGTTGTGTTTATGGTGAAGAACCAAAAGTTATTTATCTTAATTTAATGCTGTATATTGAGCAGCAGACGATGTAAAAGCCACATACAAGATACATAGGCTACATGTGGAAAAAATGCATTGTTGGTCGGTGTCACCTAGCGACCAGGCATGAATTACCAAAAGGTGATCAATTGCTTCACGCTTGGTGTGAAACCAACGTTCGTCTCTGATTCGCTTCGCTTTATCGTATCAAGCTAATTGTGAAACCGCCTTAACAATCTTTTACGGCACATCAGGGGGGTATTCCAAAAAGCAGGTTACGTGACCTACCCAGGTATGTTGAGGATGAATGAGTGGATAACCTCAGCTTTTTAGGTCAAACAAACAATATTCACAATGGTTCACTAGGCTACACAATCATGGGGAAGACTGCTGATCTGACAGTTGTCCAGAAGACAATCATTGACACCCTTCACAAGGAGGCTAAGCCACAAACATTCATTGCCAAAGAAGCTGGCTGTTCACAGAGTGCTATATCCAAGCATGTTAACAGAAAGTTGAGTGGAAGGAAAAAGTGTGGAAGAGAAAGATGCACAACCAATAGAGAGAACCGCAGCCTTATGAGGATTGTCAAGCAAAATCAATTCAAGAATTTGAGTGAACTTCACAAGGAATGGACTGAGGCTGGGGTCAAGGCATCAAGAGCCACCACACACAGACGTGTCAAGGAATTTGGCTACAGTTGTCATATTCCTCTTGTTAAGCCACTCCTGAACCACAGACAACGTCAGAAGACGTCTTACCTGGGCTAAGGAGAAGAAGAACTGGACTGTTGCCCAGTTGTCCAAAGTCCTCTTTTCAGATGAGAGCAAGTTTTGTATTTCATTTGGAAACCAAGGTCCTAGAGTCCAGAGGAAGGGTGGAGAAGCTCATAGCCCAAGTTGCTTGAAGTCCAGTGTTAAGTTTCCACAGTCTGTGATGATTTGGGGTGCAATGTCATCTGCTGGTGTTGGTCCATTGTGTTTTTTGAAAACCAAAATCACTGCACCCATTTACCAAGAAATTTTGCAGCACTATATGCTTCCTTCTGCTGACCAGCTTTTTGAAAATACTGATTTCATTTTCCAGCAGGATTTGGTACCTGCCCACACTGCCAAAAGCACCTAAAGTTGGTTAAATGACCATGGTGTTGGTGTACTTGACTGGCCAGCAAACTCACCAGACCTGAACCCCATAGAGAATCTATGGAGTATTGCCAAGAGGAAAATGAGAGACAAGGCCACTGTCAAAGAAACCTGGGCTTCCATACCACCTCAGCAGTGCCACAAACTGATCACCTCCATGCCACGCCGAACTGAGGCAGTAATAAAAGCAAAAGGAGCCCCTACCAAGTATTGAGTACATGTACAGTAAATTAATATATTTTCCAGAAGGCCAACAGTTCACTAAAAAGGTTTTTTTTTTTGGTCTTATTGATATTATAATTTGTTGTCGAGATGGTTAATTGGTGGGGTTTCATTAAATGTGAGCCAAAATCATCACAATTAAAAGAACCAAAGATTTAAACTATTTCAGTCTGTGTGCATTGAATTTATTTAATAAACAAGTTTCACAATTTGAGTTGAATTACTGAAAGAAATTAACTTTTTCACGACATTCTAATTTATTGAGAAGCACCTGTACCTCCCGTAAGCAAAGTTTGGGGTTAATCAACCAAAAGTTTAGGGTTTGGCTGATGGTAACTAAATTTTTTGGGTTTTTTTCTCATTGTGTGAATGATTATGGGAATTTGGCCTTTGTATAACCTCTATAGTTAGCCTATAGTTATTCTCCTGTGAAACAGAAAAGTTATTGCTGGATAATTTCATGTTCCTAGTCACCCTGGTGTGCTAAAATAAGGTGGAGGGAGGAATAAGGCAGTTTCTTATGGAAACTGACAACAAAACAATAGTTAATTTGAATTACCATGAATTGAAATGTTCAGAATTGCCATGAGTTCCAGATGACCACTAGGGGTCATTGTGTCTGTTTCATGTGTCCATGAACTTTATTATGAAGCTTTGTCCTTTTTTTAAACATTGTCTTCCTCTTCTTATTGTCATGTGGTTCATTAGTTTTAGTATAAATAGCCCAGTATTTGGTTCTTGTCATAGTCTGGGGTTGTACCTTGATGAACGTGTTTTCTGGTGAGTTATTCTGTTGCTTTTCTCAACATTATTTTCCCTTTTCCTAAAATAATTGATTAATCAAAGCTTTTCAGAACCATGTATGTTACAATAATCTAGCAGTCATTCATGTGATTTTCATTGTTTTTAAATCTGGTCTTTTGACAACATTTGAGTGCATTCTATTTTATAGATAAAGTATTTTTCAAAACTGTTAAGTTGCATTGATAGATGCGGTGTAAAACAAAACAAAAAATGGCCTGTTGTATGAAGTTAGCTGAACAAACTAAAAGACAAAAAGTTTCAGAGTTGACAAAACCATACAAATCCAACCTGGTTTAGATCAAGTTCAGTGGGCTCACAATGATTGATATAAATATTCTCTGTCAAGTTTGTTTGGTTTGATCCAAAGTTTTTACTTTGATTATTTTTTTTCTCATTAGAAAGGCAGTGTAATTCACTTGTTTAAAATTAAGAAATACCATAAATTTAAGCATATTTACACTGCTGCTGCAGCTAAAGTTTGAGAAGTCAGCTGAAAGAAAATGTCTGACTATATAAATGCAAGTGAATTAACTGAATTTATTTAATAATTTATATGGGTTCACAAGGAGCCAAAAAGAAAACACGTAACTTACTAATTTTAAAAGCTATAAAATTTAAGCTTGTGTGTGTATGTGTGTTAGTTTAAATGCAAATAAATATTAATTGTCAATTCATAATAATATATGAATTATAAGTAATTATAATTCATATAATAAATAAGCAGAAAAATAATTTTTTTCTAAAAATGTTTACACTATAAACTGCTTTAATTTGAGATAAGAGATATGTGGGGGGGTTATTGTATCAGATATGTCATTTTACTCACAGCTGATTGGTTCACTTTTGATTTGCGATCTCTAATTCAGAATAAAACCTGAGAATGTAACCATTTGAATTCAAAAGACCAAGGACATTAAGATACACCTCTCACAGCAGAGCAGAGCTTTCCTAAAGCTTTATATTAAAGCTTGTGTGTGTGTGTATGTGAGAGAAAGAGATTATTATGAAAATTATCAGACACTTTAGGCAAAACAATGCTATTTCTTTCATTCACTAATCAATTTTTAGGTTTTATGCAATTTTTTTAACAAAACTTTGTATAAAGATGATTCTGAATGATATTTAGAATGCATTAATGTACAATATGTGTATACAAGTCCATAAATAGATATGTTCTTTCTATACATTGTATCTATACATTGAAATTAATTATGTTTATATACATTGGAATTAATTATGGTTTTTATGGGGAATTTGGACAGAATCACTGCTGATCAACTGAATTGGCCAGTGATTCACTGAACAGGTCATATATCATCAACTCTGCAATGGATATTAATATCCAAAGTATAGTGAAAATACTATTTATTAGCATGGCAACAAGATCAGCAGTTAAGACATTAACTTGTAAGCACAAAACACAAGATACTTCTCTTTTCAATATAAATAAGACTTTATTGGGTAAATCTAAGACATAAACTAATCTAATTCAAAAATAATAAACATGCTGTATGTCCAGTTGTCCTCCACAAAGGACATGTATGAAATCGATGCCCTGTTTTATAACAATGTCATATTTTGATTTGAAGAATAAGTTTTCCTGAGACATTTATTTATGATAAACAATTTGACAATTAATCAAACTGAAATAACTACAAAATATAATAATATTTCCATAATATGTAATTAATTTTTTAAGACCAAGCAGAGGTCAAACCTCCCAAAATTTGGTATGCCTGAAAAGCCCTGAATGTGCTCTTTACAGAACATTCAGACATAAAACTGTAATGAGTGAAATTTTAAAAATTATATTGTCATCTACAGAGATAAAAAGCTGTAGCTGGGTCTGAGGAGACTATATTACTGAATTATGCATATCTAAAATTCTGTTATGACAACTCGTATTACCAAGCATGGTAATATACATGGCATAGTCAGTGTGTTTGGTCCTTGTGAAACAGATCTGCCACACCGCTGCTGCTGCTTTCTTTTTTAAGCTTGCTTTATACACAAAGGAATTGTCATGTTAGAATAAAAAAGGGTCCTGTCCAAAGGGTTGCTATGAAATTAGAAGCACACTATATAGTGTAGCACTTTATTATTAAAAAAAAACAAACTTAAAGCATACTTTGTAAATGAATAAATATATTTATATTAATATATTAAAGTTCATAGTTCATTAACTAGTGTTAACAGAAGCAACTAAAATTTATTTAGTAAATGTTGAAATTAACACTTTCTATATACTATATACTATTTTAGAATAATATGAAAACTTGGTTTCTCTGACATACTGAAGCCTGATTGAATCACATTCATGGATCTGCACAAACTAATGGCATTTCAGCATTCCAGAATAGGCAAAGCCATCTGCTGATATAATTAAGTGCTAAATGCCATTTTATCATCAACCTCTGAAATAGTGTTCATGATCTTCACAAGAAGCTGTGGAGGCTCCTGTCGAGGGGCTATAGATGCAGACTCCAGAGCTCAGGTTGGTGGTGCCAAATCATTCCCTTCACCTGGAAACGAGGTCCTTCCTCAGTGGAATTGGCTATGGAGCTGCCAACAGCAGCTGCACCAACTTGGGAAACCATGACTGGTTCCGTCAGAGTGGGGCTGCCAGAAGGACTGAGCATCTGATTTGTCTGATGACTTAAGAGAGCAGAGCAACTTGGGGGAAGGGCATACAGGTTTACTGGGTGTACTGGGTCACTTGTCACACAACTGTACATGTTATCCAGTACATAATGTGTTGGACAAGTGATCATAATGATTTACGTTTATTTGGTGCCAAATCAAACCCAACATCTCCGATTGTAAATAATTATTGTAGGTTTGCCATAGTGAATTGGAGTAAATCAATAACAGTTTTTATGTATCGGTTCAATACAATAAGAAATTTTCTGTAGTGTACCTTTAACAGCAAAAAACAGAAGTACGGCATTACAAGCAGATTGTGAATTAAGCGAAACCAGGGAAGATATATTCAGTGCTTCTAATTTCACATTTCAATGCCTTTTTTTTACAGGTTAAACCGTCATGGCTACTGGGAAGACTTTCCTCACTATCTTTTATCTACTTCTATACAGCTGTTTTGGCACAGCTGAAATTCAAATCTCACAAGTCAGTCAAGTGGAGAAGGGCATAACATTGTCTAAAGATTTTCTCAACGGTCTTAATGATGTGGCTGAATTTGTTTCAAAAAAAGTGGAAGATACAACTCGTACCTCAATCCTCAAAGTCCTCAAAGTCTTTGATTCTCTTGGCAAAGTTGCAGCAAGTTTTGGCTTTATCGGGTCATTAATTAGCTTCATCTTTGCATTCATTCCTCAATCGAATCCAATGCTTGAGTTCATGAAGGAACAATTTGCTGAGGTCAACCGCAAACTTGACTCTATCTCTCTTCAAATTTCCACTCTGCAAACAGAAATGGAATGGACAAACTATGCAAGCACCTACGGCAAAGATGAGAATGTGATCAAGAACTCCTGGGCCAAGCTAACAGAATTCATACAGACTGCTCCTTTTGCCTCTACACAAGAGCAGAAGACCAGGCTGGCTGAGAGGTTTACCAGTTTCTATGAAAACACTGGCACAGAGAACAGTGTTGCTAATTTATACAGATACATCACTGAGAACAGTCCTGTCAGCTTGAATAAGAACCTCCTAAAGCTCATCACTGAGAAATCTAATGGCGATTTTAATGTTCTGCTGCAATACTCCACCTACTTCACCACTCTGATGGTTTCAGGACTAAAGTTAAATGTGTTTTATTACAAACTAAAAGGCTATGATAGTGAAGTTAAGGCAAAAGAAGCAGTCACACAACTCTCCAATGCTTTATCAGCCATACAGGATGCTTTGATTGAGTGTGCTGATGACTTTGAGAAATGGGCTTACAGGGATGCTGTAAAATTTAGCAGTCAACCATTCTCAAGTAGTGAAAAGCTAGCTTCAGATATTAAGAATCATTTGGAGAGTAAGTTTCACTGGTTCAAATGGGTAGTAATTGCCCACTCAAACAATGCTAAAAACGAGTTTACCTTTGGACAGTCAATTAACATGAAAATTCAAGAAAAGACATCAGTTCACATAATTCGTCAAGAAAAGGGCCTGGATGTTGATCAAAACATTAAGGACAATGTTAAATCCAGTATGCAAACAGAATTAGTACGTCTGGTCACCCCTAATCAGTGTGCAACAATGAAGGATGAGCTGCTCTACAAGTTTGGTGCGAAAGTTACCAGCCACATACAATTTCTTCATGCTGTTACAAAACCATCAGATTATGCACAGACAGATGTACCGGATATTAAGCTGAGTTGTCAGTTAGAAAAATACCCTATTTTCTCTCTCAGAGACTTTAATATCTTCCTCAGAAAGAATATTGTGGTAAAGCCTTCCTGCTCAGATGTGAATTGTAAGCGTGGAGAATGTAAATCCATCAAGGACACCTCACAAGTATTCTGCAAGTGCAATAAGATGTTCTATGGTCCAACTTGTGAGGAAAGCATTCAAAATATGATTGACTATGCAGCTCTTGAAGGTGAAATCAATGGAATGATCTATAAACCAGTCCCTGATCTGACAACAATTTATTTTAGTATCTGGCAGCTAAAAGAGTACACACAAGAAATAGTTGGGTCTGTCCGAAATGACATCCAGTGGACACAAATCCTTGTGAAATACAACGAAGTGATCCAGAAGTTTCGCTACATCAATACATTACATTCACAACTTGAAAACAGTACAATAACCCAACGCCACTATGTTTCTGAAGTTGGAGATCAGTTCACAGGGGGACGATCATTTCAATTTTATCTCACAGAATTTAACCATATGATGATGGGCACTGGATTTGGAGACAAATACAACATTCTGGATATTTTTCGCAAGTTGCTGGTCCAGGACTCTCAAAGACAGTCTGGTCAGCCTGTTGAGTGCACAAAATACTACAATGACCAGATTGATTATTTTGTACGTTACATGTTTGCTCTTGAAAAGGAATCTGTTTTAGCTTGGTCAAAATATTTACTGGTCACTGGAAAATCAGAGAACATTGATTTTGTTGAGAAGGTTTTTCAACGTTATGTCTCACAGCAGTGGAGACTCTTCAATAAAAATGGATGTGGCCCTCTAAAGGCTGTGGATCTTCAGAACAACCACTGCGAGAAGCTATACCACAGCACAGCCCAGCAGCAGGTGAAAATTAAATGTGGTGGATTATTCAAGCCATTCCCAGATATTGTGGGCTGTTCTGGAGGGCAGTGGAGCGCCTTGCCTGTCTGCTATGCTGAGCAGGTAAATGGGCAAGTTGCGTGCAAATCTGAAGGTGGAGTCACAGTCTGCAATGCCACATGTTTGCCTGGCTGGGGCTCAGCCACACACCCTCTGCCTGAAGAGTATAAATGCTTAAAGCCGCCCTGTCCATCCTTTATACCATACAAATGTAACAACTGCACAAAAAACAACGTTTGTAAGGACCATGAGGTTTGCACTGGCACCTTTGGCACATGCCAGGAAACATGCCTAGTGAAACCCTGTGGAGTGAACGCCAAGTGCTCCTCCTCCAATCATGACAGGAGCTGCAGCTGTGTGAGCCCGTGGAAAGGAGACCCATACAAGGGCTGCAGAAGTCAGGACCTCCAGTGGGTTCAGACCAGAGAAGTGCCCAATAGTATGCAGTCTCTTTTACTTTACATATACTTGCATTAGATTATACTAATTCTTAATTTTTATGTGCTTATGTACATGCTTTCCATTAATGTACAGTATCATATATCATTACATAGTTGAGGGAATGGTATTCCCTCTTACAGTTTCATCCATACCTGCTCTTGTGTAATGGAATTCTAAATTACAATGGAATGGACCAATGAGCACAGAAAAGTGAAGGGCAGGTCATTTAGGCAATAAAGGCTGTTGTGTATCTCTATGCTCATCTAAGACAACAGCATTGTATCTTCAAGCAAGAAAAATTTCCCCTCAAATTACTGGGCTTAATTAACACTTATAAATCTATTAACACTTATAAATCTTAACACTATAAATCCTTGTGGTTTACAGATGCTGTTCGTTCTAATGCCCAACTTGCGGTGTGCAGAGCCATTGGACCTGACGGAGGGTGGCACAGTGGATTTGTAAAGGGTCAGCGCTGCAACTATGAATATGATTGGAAAGCATTTCAGGCCAATAGCTACGAGGTACCTTAGTACAATACATTATTGTTATATTTTTAAAAAACTACAGAAAACAAATACACACGGGACAATTAACAGACTGCATTGAAGATGAAGATGTCTTACCTATTTGTTCAGAAATTACAGTATAAATAATGTGCAGGTTCTGGTTGATCCGTGTGGAGGACGTGGTTGGAAATGGATGAAGGGGGCACAACGGAACATGGTCTCATATGACAAATCAAAGAGGTTTCCTGGAGTCAAATACTATGTGTGCAGGTTAGTATCAATAAAATAAAAAAAAAAGTTCATAATATGTTTCTTGCAAAAAAAGTTAATCTTTATGAAAATAAGTTGTTTGCAGACTTTAACTGAAAAATAATGAAATCCATTTTAGAAATCAGATTGAAGTCATATCTTGTTGTGAACGTCTGTGATGGTGTTCTAATGTGCTCTTTCTCACCCAAAAGTACAACTCGTGATGGCCTTGTAGGGAAGCTTTTCAACACACGACAAGGCTTTCTGTGCCATATTGCCAAGTCCGGAAATACCAGGGATGGAAGTTTCTATGCTCTGGTTCCACAACCATGTATCTGAAGACACTTCACCATGATTCACTGTTCACTGCTTAAGTTTCTCTAGTTTATTTTTCCAGCTTTGCATTTGTAGAGGTGCTGTATTCATCTTTTGAAAGTCAGTACTATGAGCTCAATGCCAATGTCCTTTGCTGCCATCATGATGTTAAATTTATTAGTGTGCACATTACAATGATAAATAAATGCGGTAACACTTTACAGTAAGTTATAATTTGTTAACATCACTTAATGTGTTAACAAACATGAACAAACAATGAACAAAACATTTACTAAAGTATTTATTAATCTCTGTAAACGTTAGTTCATAAAAAATACAGTTGTTCATGTTAGTTGACAGTGCATTAACTAATGTTAACAAACACAACTTTGGATTTAATAATGCATTAGTAAATGCTAAAAATGAATATTAACTAAGATTAATAAAGGCTCTAGAAGTATTGTTCATTCTTAGTTCATGTTAACTAAAGTAATTAACTAATGTTAATTAATGAAACCTTTTTGTAAAATGTTACCATAAATGCTTCAATGAATGCTACTAGATTCACATTTATTTTTGTTGCTTCAGTGTTACGGCCCAAAATAATGGTTGTGGCTTAAATATTTTATTGATGACTGTACACATGATTTTATAGAGTGTAATGATGCAATAATTAATGATTCAATATTAATATTATTCATAAAATTAATATTAAGTAAAAATAATTAAAACCAAAGTTATTAATATTGTTTTCTTATTATTATTTTTTTTTTTACTCTGGGTGCAACAGACTATACATCTATCCTTCACAGCCTTGTTTTTGTTTTCATTAAAAAATAAAATATGGCATCAACTTGACTAAGGTCTTTTTATATCGCAGCAGATTCTATTATGAAAAACAATTTAGATATCTGAAAGTGTAATTTTTGCTCAATCAGACCCACCAAACTCTGCAGCACAAACACATTCCACCGAGAGAGACTTCCTCCACTGAGTCATAAAAAGGTTGTAAAACTAATCTTGATGGTCAGTAATGCCTTGTTGTCTGGATCACGCTCTTCCAGTGCCTGTTTAATCTCCTTAGGGATCGCAACACTGATAAAGGTGTAAGAACCACACGTTGGCCCAACGACGGAATCCAATGGTGTGGGCAAATGTATGTGTGTAGGTCGTTTACTTCTGCTTCTGCAAAGTTCACTTAAAGGTGTAGTTCACCCAAAAATGAAAAATCTGTCATTAATTACTTATCCTCATGTCAAGCCAACCCCATAAGACCTTCGTTCATCTTTGCAACACAAATTAAGATTAAAAAATTTTATTTTCTGATGAAATCTGAGAGCTTTCTGACCCTGTGTAGACAGCAACGCAACTGAAACGTTCAAGGGCCATAAAGGTAGTAAGAACATTGTTAAAAAATCCATGTGACATCAGTGGTTCAACCGTAATTGTACGAAGCTACAAGAATACAAAAATAGTGATTCAACAATTTCCTCTCTTCTGGGTCGGTCTCCCGATGCATTCGTGTAGTGCTGCCAACGCAGGAGCCATCGTTATGATGTAGAATGCGCATGCACTGCCCCTGGTTTACAAGCATGCGTAGTGGTACTCTCATGGACAGCGGCAGAGACTGACTGGAAGAGAAGAAATTGTTGATTAAAGCAGTTCATTTTTGTTTTATTTTCACACAAAAAGTATTTTCATAGCTTCATAAAATTATGGTTGAACCACTGATGTTTCACGTGCCTTGCTGTCTATGCAGGGTCAGAAAGCTCGGATTTCATTAAAAACATTTTAATTTGTATTCCTAAGATAAAAAAAAATATTTATGGGTTTGGAACAACATGAGGGTGAGTAATGACAGAAAAATTACAGAATTAAAATTTCTCAGAACTTCCCAGTTCTGAGTTTAGTCAGGGGATGCAGAGTGAACTAACACCTTTAAAGGGGTCATGAACTGAGAAATCAAAATTATTTTGTCATATAAGAGCTCATTGTACATCATTTTGTTTTTAGGACTCAAAACTTTCTTGTTAGTCTAAAAACCACCTTTATTGAAGTCAATCTAACAAAACAACAGGTTGTGGAATGTGCCAATTTATTACATAATAAGGGCCTTTTTACACCGCATAGTTCTTAAAAACTATTCTAGGAACTAGCCAGCAGAGTTCCCAGAGAACCAATTTGTTTTGCAATGCGACCACGGTCTAAACAGTCATATCGGAATTCATGTGACTTTTATGTCAATCTAGATCAGCATTCATCATGACTCTGTCCTTTCAAGTCACTACAATAATTATACATACCCAAAATTATCAAGAAAATTACCTATTAACTAACAATTGCAAAAAGTAGTCAGTGGAAGTACAGTTATAACAATGACAATTCTATATACAAGCAAAACATGATGGCTCGTATAATAAAAGTTGCAAAACCCTGCTCTCTATAGTTACATCTTTGTCTTTATTTTTCATATTGCCTGCACATTATTTCGCTGGCTTCTGCAGCAGATCGCTTATTTTATTTTAAATTAATAATCGCTTATTTTATGTCCTCCTTGTTTACTTCCATTTGTCGTGCCAAATCCACAATCTCCCAGAAGAATTGGGCCACTTTTTCCACTGTTGCCGTTATATGATTATATGAAGCAACGGGAACACTTTTTGTAAGCGAAGAAAACAAAAATAACGACTTTATTCAACAATTCCTTTGTCAACAGTCTCCTCTGTGTCTCTCCATATCACCGTATGCTGTGTATGCTCTTCTGTATCAGCCGCGCCACAAGGATGCACTGTTTTCTTTCAAATCAAAGCTAAATACACGTAGAAGCAGCGCATCCTTGTGGCGAGAGCAGACCGCTGGAGAGCACACTGAACTCTTGTGAATGATATTTTAAATACAATCAGCTTAATAATACTATCAATAAGGCTACAATATTCATTAGTAGTATGTTGTATTTATATGTATCTTGTGTGTCAGTTGTAACCTGTAAAGCTTTGGTGTATGTTTTATACCCTTTTAAGTAGACTAGCTTTATTAACTAGTGCCCAATTTATGCAAAGTATATGAAGTTTGGTGTTGATGTGCTAGTTGTGTCATTTCTAGTAACTTGGTATGAATTGAACTTAGATAGGATGCACAATACTCTTATGACAATTTTAATAAATTAATTAACAAAACCTCAGAGGAAGTTAACGCACATGTCATGGACTGGACATTGTGTTAATTCATGGAAGAAAAGGAGCAGTAAGTGGGCTTGGCCACACAATGTGACAACTTCTGATTGACCCTTCTGGGACGGACTGGACAGATGTGGGTAAAACCCAGTTTCGTGAGCCATTTGTTGCTTGCTCACGTGTGCTCACTTGCTCACTCACTTGCTTGACCATCAAGTGCTCTTGCCATCCAGAATCCTCCGAAACTCTGCTGAAGCATTCACTGACCTCACCAAACTCTACAAAGTCTTTGGCCCGGTTTCACAGACAGGGCTTAGATTAAGCCAGGATTAGGCCATAGTTCAATTGGGACATTTAAGTATTTTTTATTAACATCCCTTAGAAAAAAACCTTTATCTTGAGAAAAAACAAAAGCACTGATATGTTGTTAAGATCAATCAGCGCAATTTTGTTTTCAGTTGAAACAGTCCCAGATTAAATGTAAATCTGAGCTAAGCTTAAACCTTGACTGTGAAACCGGGGGTTTGTGTCCCACAAAACTCAGACTCTCCTTTGAACCCATGTAACCCTTCAGCTGGCACAAAGGCTACATTCTGCAACTTCAACAATCCATTGGCCACCAAGTGGTAGCCTAGAGACGTCATAGACAACGGATCGCAAAATAATCAGCACTGCCGTGATTCCCTCCTGCCAGCCACACCACAGAGGGAATTGGCGTTCACAGGGGCACCTGAGCACAAGTACAACATTATCATGACTCCTGCTGAATCAGTGCAAAATCTTCCCAAGCAACTAAACCAAAGCCAAATTGCTAACTGAATGATTATCTCAAGTTGTGGTCTATGAAATAGTAGTTAATACCAACATTTGAGACTGCAGATAGACTTAAAATAGTTAAAATAGTACTGTCAGTTTTTACTAAAGATGTGCAATGACGAATAAGCACTGAAAAGGCATGGACACAATTTGTTTTGTACCTGACCTTATTGAATATGCATTTGTAGGAGTTTCCCTTTCAGATGCAAAATTTATGGGAGGAGAGTATTCAAATTAATCACGCAACGCGATTTACTAATGTTGGCGCTTGTCAAATTACTGGTATTTGCACCATTATTTAACGCCCCAAAAAAACATGTCTTAAACTAATTTGCGCTTGAAATGGCTGCAATTATTGTTGCTAGGAGAGGCACAGCAGAGAACAGAGAGCATGTGGTAGAAGGGAGAGGATTTTTTTCACACTTATTTATTTGTCTGGAATGCCAGAAGAACATATTATCCGAACATATAATTTGCCAGACCCTGTTATATTTAATTTGCTTCAGGAAATAAAAGATGACTTGGACCTGGTATTGCGTGACTCCTGTTTGAGGGTTCCATCAAAACTTCTTGCAACCTTCATTTTTTTTGCCTCCGGTCCTTTTCAATGTACTGTGGCTTCTTTATTTCTTTATTCTTCATTTGCGACACATTGGTTGATATGTAAATGAGATGTTGCATCTGTGTTTTTTAATTTGAGCGGTTGTTACACCATTGTTAATTTGCCCTGCTTTGTAAAACTGGCCCTAATTGTGCACAAGTAGTGCTGAAGTCCAACTAAAGATATACTGAAACATATTTGATTGTGCTAAAGTGGAACTATTGCAAGAATACTTCAGGTAAACTTGAAATATCTTGCATTTAAAGACTGATATCATTCAAAGATCATATTATCCTCATCAATAGTGACATTAAAACACATTTTAGGCTTAAAATTAAGAAATGTGCATTGAGCACAAGTAATACTCAAAATAAGGTTTAATTATAATTTTATGTCAGTAAGTCTTGAGTGATACATCAGTAAATACGTTAATAGATTTTAACTATACTTAGTATAAAATAAATGTATTTTAATTATATTACTTTTCTACTAGGGTTGTGTTATGTACTTACAAGTTAATGTCTTAAACTGTCGATCGTGTAACCTTCTTCATAATCAGTGTTCCCTTTCAGTCGGTCACTCTCGACGTCACGTCGGTCGGTGACTGACTAATTGGGATATCCCTTCAATAGACCAATCTACTTTGAGTGTAAACTAAACGAGCCAATGCACATTGGCATGCAATTATTGCATCCAGCTGCTGCTGATCACAGCGCAAGTATAAGAAGGTGCAATGCATACTAGCTTTTCGCTTCGAAGCCGAGCGACAGTATCGTTCTGCTTACCTCAACTGTGTCTACGGTGAACTGCGAGTTCAGCACGCTCTGGGAAGCTTCCTGTGTTGGCGAGACGGCGTTTCAGCGGTGGTCGTTCCAGTGTCGAGTGGATTGCACACTTCAGGCAGCACTACCCCCTGTCGTGTTGCAAGCGGCCATCTCCCCTGTGCGCCTCAGCACTAAAAGAGCATTTCCTAAGAGCTAATTTCCTCTAAAAGAGCTCCATGGGATCGTCCTTATAAGGATGCCGTTTCACCCATGCGTTTCTGGATGGGGTCGTTACCTGCCACCGGGTGATGGTCACGAACGCTGCCTCACGTTTCTGGGTGTCAAGCACGCTTAGGTGGCTTTCGTGGATGCGTCAGCCACAGACCTTTTCTGCGGTTTGCGTTTGAAGGACAGGCATATCAGTACAAGGTCCTGCCCTTCGGGCTGTCCCTGTCTCCCCGTGTCTTCACGAAAGTCACAGAGGCGGCTCTTGTTCCCCTCAGAGAGCAGGGTGTTCGCATTCTCAACTATCTAGACGATTGGCTGATACTAGCACAATCTCAGGATCAGTTGTGCGAGCACAGTGACCTTGTGCTCTCACACCTCAGCCTTTTGGGCCTTCGGGTCAACTGGGAAAAGAGAAAACTATCACCGACGCAGAGGATCTCTTTTCCCGGTATGGAGTTGGATTCGGTCGAACAGACAGCACGCCTCACAGAGGAACGTGCGTGGTCGGTGCTAGCCTGCTTGAATACGTTCAAGGGCAGGACAGCGGTCCCACTGAAACTTTTTCAGAGGCTCTTGGGGCATATGGCAGCCACAGCAGCACTTACACCGCTCGGCCTGTTACATATGAGACCGCTCCAGCACTGGCTTTATGGCCGAGTCCCGAGGTGGGCGTGGAAGCGCGGCACTCACCAGGTCCAAGTTACACCGGCCTGTCGCCAAACCCTCACCCCGTGGCCAGATCTTGCGTTTCTCCGGGCAGGGGTGCCCCTAGAGCAGATCTCCAGGCATGCTGTGGTTTACACGGATGCCTCCACCACCGGCTTGGGGGCCACGTACAACGGGCATGTAGTCTCAGGGGTTTGGATGGGCCCGCAGCTGCAGTGGCACATCAATTGCATAGAGTTGTTAGCAGTGCACCTTGCCTTGAACCATCTGAAAGGTCGCAAATGAGGCAAGCATGTGCTGGTCCGAACGGACAACACAGCGACCGTTGCGTACATCAACCGACAAGGTGGTCTGCGCTCCCATCGCATGTCACAACTCACCCGCCACCTCCTCCTTTGGAGCCGGAAGGTTCTGAGGTCACTTCATGCCGTTCACATTCCAGGCCTGCTCAACCGTACAGCCGACGAGCTGTCTCAAGCAATGCTCCCGGGTGAATGGCGACTCCATCCCCTGACGGTCCAGCTGATGTGGAGACGGTTCGGAGCCGCTTAGGTAGACCTGTTTGCTTTTCCAGAGACCTCTCACAGCCAGTTGTTCTACTCCCTGACCGAGGGAACTCTTGGCATGGACGCACAGACACTGTGTAAAGTCCGGGAGGACGAGGAGCGAGTCTTGTTAGTGGCGCCGTATTGGCCCACTCGGACCTGGTTCCCCGAACTAGTGCTCCTCGCGACAGTCCCTGCTTGGCCGATTCCTCTGAGGAAGGATCTACTGACTCAGAGACGGGGCACCGTTTGGCACCCGCATCCAGACCTTTGGAAACTCCATGTCTGGTCCCTGGACGGGACGCGGAGGTTCTAGGTGACCTACCCCAGGAGGTAGTGAACACCATCACTTCGGCAAGAGCACTGTCTACGAGACTTCCTGACTAAATGTACAATCAAGTGAAACATTATAAAGTTTTATTCACAGCATCTAAATGTCTCACCATGCCAGGATGTTTTTTTGTGTTATATAACATAAACAGCAATACGATATAAAAAATATATTGTTGCTAGCCTAATATCAGTAAGAATGGTTAGACAAAACTTTACTAAAATAGGCTATTCTCTGTTCACGAATATAGCCAAATATGTTTATAACTATATATATTGTATAGGCCAACATACAAAGCATGCTTGTGTTTATGAATGTAACTAAGCTTCTGTTCATAAATATCTACTCTGGTGTAAGTATTTTGAATGTGTTATACCCGGTATCCTCTGAGGTGTAAATGTATCAAGTAAGCTGTAAATATCACTGATAATATGTGTGCTATGTGGTAATTGTGTTCTTTTTTTCTATAAGTTAGTACTAGTATCAGTGACCATCACAATAATGTTAATAATGTAGTTTAAAAAAAATTATTTTGTCCTCAGAGTCTTTCTTGTAACCCTTCTCTCACAGTCACACACCTGGCTGAAAGGCTCATTATGCGGGCCTTTGTCTTCTCATGTGTGAATCACAGCATTATGCATGATAGTTGACGCCTTCTCGCATATACCTTTCCTACACAAAAATGTGTCTTAAAGAATGTAAATCAATATATTGTTTTCTGTGAGCGAGTAATCAAGATGATTTTCACATCATTTTGAAGCAAAAACTCTTAGGCTTCAAAATCTGTTCTCAAAAGTCTTGTGAACAAATGTTCTCTAGGTGTTTTATTGCCTTATTTCAGTGACTTCAAAATTTTAGTTTTTCACCTACCACGCATAAACGTTGCTTTCTCAAAAACACAAGCATGTACATACATGCTGCTCACATATTATTGTAGCCCAGTTTGTGCTGATTACATTGTTATTAGACTTTAGTCATTTATATTTTTATAAGCAACTGAAAAAAACACAAATATCAGGGCATGTCAAAACCTCTCTAGGCCCCCAAAACACCCTCAGGCCTCAGAGGGTTAAATCCTTCCTGGGCCCCCCTCCATACCCTCTTGGGACCTGACTCTGGTGCTGAAATCACTACAGTAGGGCCCATTCGAGCCTTTGCATTCAGTTGAGCCAAAGTTTCTTTCATTGAAAACTCTGCTCCTGCTTGCACTGGCCTCCATCAAGAAGGTAGGGGACCTGCACGCATTTTCTGTCGACGATTCGTGCCTAGAGTTTGGGCCGGCTGACTCCCAGGTAATCCTGAGGCTACGGCTACGTGCCCAAGGTTCCCACTACACCCTTCAAAGACCAAGTGGTGAACCTGCAAGCGCTGCCCCTGGAGGAGGCAGACCCAGCCCTGGCTTTGCTCTGTCCCGTCCGAGCATTGAGATGCTACGTAGACCGGACACAAAGCTTCAGGACCTCAGACCAGCTCTTTGTCTGTTACGGAGGCCGGCAGATGGGGAATGCTGTCTCTAAGCAGAGGATGGCCCACTGGATTGTGGATGCCATAGCCCTGGCTTATCAGGCACAGGGTGTGCCCTGCCCGTTCAGGTTGTGAGCTCACTCAACTAGAAGTGTTGCATCCTCCTGGGCACTGGCGCCAGGCGTGAGAACCATGGAAGGCTGGGTTCCATATTGAGACCTAAGCGGTACTCATATGCGTATAGTCCACGGTATAGCCTTAGAGCCAGTGTTTCCCTGGCAGACTTCTGCCTTCCCAAGAGGGTTTTAATCACCTCAAGTTTCTCCATATATACCTAAACGGATGCTATATGTGTATTTGCTTCTGAAAACTCCTTCGGGAAGGATGGGGCTTCCACAGCGTCCCTGTTCCAAGTGAAATGGGTACGTTTTCCCAGTGTTATCCAATCTCACCCAGTGAGGTAGTGCTTTGACAATGGTGAGTTGAACTACTTGTTCCGAGCCCCGGCCTACACCTAATAGGGGCGCAGGTGGCTCGCACAGGGCACTGGAAGGGGCAGCACCCATGGCGCTTTGGTAGGGATCCCAATTAGTCGGTCACCGACTTGACGTCGAGAGTGACCGACTGAAAGGGAACGTCTCGGTTTCGTATGGTAACCCTTGTTCCCTGAAGGAGGGAACGGAGACGTCACGTCCCGTCGCCACAGTTGCTGTACCACCGCTGAGCGGCACGGGTCGCCGGCTTGGCTCCTCAGCGAAAACTTGGTATGCATTGCACCTGCTGCCTTCTTATACTCACGCTGTGATCAGCGGCAGCTGGATACAATAATTGCATGCCAATGTGCATTGGCTTGTTTAATTTACACTCGAAGTAGATTGGTCTATCGAAGTGATATCCCAATTAGTCGGTCACCGACGTGATGTCTCCGTTCCCTCCTTCAGGGAACGAAGGTTACCATACGTAACCGAGACGTTTCATCACTCTATTATGTTATTACTATTGGTCACAGGAATAATGTAAGTTGAGCATTGCAAGAATATACTGATATTAATATGCTGTGAACCAATAGTTGATAAGATGTAAAATATTAATCACTGACATTTAGATTAGATTTAATTTTCATTCAGTTTATTTATTGCAAATCATATACAGTCAAAACCAATCATACACAGTCATACCATGATTATAGCACATGACTTTTCCCCATTCATTTCAAATAACGCCCCCACCCACCCACCAAACTCACTGCAGGGAGCTTGTTAAAACTCAGTGTGCTAAGGGG
This sequence comes from allo-octoploid hybrid of Carassius auratus x Cyprinus carpio, assembly GCA_024542945.1. Lineage (NCBI taxonomy): Eukaryota > Metazoa > Chordata > Actinopteri > Cypriniformes > allo-octoploid hybrid of Carassius auratus x Cyprinus carpio. The sequence continues at coordinate 23,345,675 of CM045002.1, forward strand.
AGGCAGGAGAGATGCAAAAAAATGTTTACACTTTTTATGTCATATTTTTTTAATATTTGGATTGTTTTGTTTTTGTATTATGGAATATTTTTTGCCCCCCTATTCACTGCCTCCCTCCATTGCCTTCTTAGAGGAAACACCCCTGACTGAATCATCTTCTTACCAGTCGAGGTCTAATTGTGAATCATCAAAATACAATTGTCCATTTTTTTTATAATTGTCCTTTTTTTTTTTTTTTTTCTTAATCTGGATAAGTTTCATAAAAAAGCTACATTTTGAAGGGGGAAAAAAGCAGAGAAAATCACATATTTGTCAAGGACTTTGTCTGGTTCAATTCAGATTGATGATCAAAACAGCTTTCGTCAACAAGCTTCACAGTCCTAAACCACTTTCTGGGTTGACATTTCATTTGGCAACAAATAGGCAGATTTGGTTTATATGCTGTTTAATGTTTGATGATCACATTATTATGTTTAAATTAAATGACACAACTATTAATTATAAAATTGGATGCACAGACCAATAGTCCACTATAAGATATGGGTGAAGAAAATCCAAAGAACAAGTAGCAGGTTTCATATGACAGATTAAATGTTTTTAAATAGGATGAGACACAGGCTAGTTAAAGGTGTGGTTGATTGCAATTTCACTTTTTAATGTTAGTTAGTGTGTAATGTTGCTGTTTGAGCATAAACAATATTTGCAAAGTTACGAAGCTGAAAGTTCAATGCAAACGGAGATATCGTTTTTTAAAATTCTGGCAGTTTAATGCCTACAAAAACGGCTGGTAGGGACTACAACAAGTTGCTTCCCGGGTTTGTGATGTCACAAACTCAGATAAACCTTGCCCTCGGGAAAAGGCAGCAAAGGGGGCGAGGCCATGCTGTGCTGCTTTAGAGAAGAGGAAGAGAAAACTAAAGGTGCACGTAAAAATCTATTCATATATGAATCTCGATTCTGTCTTCTAACGATTCTAATGGATTCAAGTTTCAAAATCAGTGTTCTAAAGCAGTTGTCTCTCTCTCTCATTCAGTTCAGCTCCAACCATGAACTGTTCCAATTATACACTTATTTTCAAATAGCTTTGAGAAGCAAAACATGGAACATGGATGCGTGTGCAGTTGCCGTACTGTATTAAAGCTTTAATCAGGATAAAACCATATATTAAAGGCTAACATAAGCAGTAGCATTTACAGTGTATCTAAAAGTATGAGACAACAACAAGCAAAAAACTACCATTAAAAGCCATGCTTGCACAGGTTCTGCATGATCTTCTTCAATAATATCCTCTGCTTCTCAATCAAGCTCAAACTAATAAGTGATATTAACAACACCTTGTTTACAATCCAACTGGAGCACATGCCGCTGAGGTGAGGGGTGGGACATTTAGACACGCACTAGAGGCGGTTTAGCCAATCACGACACACTGGGCTAGCTAACCAATCAGAGCCAATCACCTATTTCTGAGGGAGTGGCTTCATAAAAGAAGGAAATGATCAGTGTTTCTCAGAGAAGGGACAGAGCAGTGTGGAATAAGGATTAATTATGTGAACAATAATGTGTTTTTTAAAAAACAAAGCATTAACACGTTAGACTGCACCCCATAAACAGAAACAAGCCTAGAAAAAAAACACTGAACCACCCCTTTGAAGCATCAGGATTACTGTACAGATGACAGTAAAAAAATTAGAACAAAAGATTTTTGGTCCACCAGCATTACTAGAAATAAGATTAGAAAATTATTCTGATCTAGCATTCTTAAATTGCTGATAAGTGACAAATTTCATCTCAAATATTCATTTGAAGCTTGCAACTTTTTTCCTTTTTCTATGTCTGCCTGAATTAATGTCTTAAAGCTTTGTTAAATAAATGTGATAACCAGGGACAGACTGTTTCACATGGAAAAGTGATCAAGTATTAAAAAGTATTGGCTTATGGTCAGATAAAAAGAAGAATGGAAACCAAAAATCTGAAAGGAAATCCAAAAGACAAAGTCAGGTCAAGTGTGTGTAGGCCAGCAGTCTGTATCCAAGCAGTGTTTTAGAGACAATCCTTGCTTTTGCTTGCATATTTCTATATTTAACAGATCAATAATGTAAAAATTATATAATATTTAAAGCTTAAAAACATGATTTATTGTATTATATGATTGTAACATAATGTAAACAATTTCTTTTGCTCCCTCTGTTGAAAGTAGTACAACTGAAAATTTTGTTTTAGTCATGATTACATTAATGTTATCCAAAGTTTTGAATCACAAAGAAAAAAATTCTAAGTTTGGAAACAATCAAATTATTTGTCTCCTGTTTTTGAAGGAACTGTAAAACAATTGCAAAACAAAAACATTTAGAGATATGAAAACCAAGAAAAATTACAAATAAAAACAACCATAAGCAGTTTGTTCAGTTACAGGGGCTATGAGAAGAGCTCTTTTAATCGTACAGTTAATAACTTGATAATGAAAGTTTAAAATTGAAAGGTCATATTCATTTGGGATCTCAAATGTATCAAAATCCAGCTGTCAGTCACTGATATCAAGAAGTACACATACTAAAATTCAAATGTCATTGAAAACTTTAATAACTTTTTGAAAGAAATAAAGCCAAACTGGTTTATAATAATTTAACATTGTGATGTTGTTTTTGGAGTGAAGCGTGCTCTGCTGAGATATTATTGAGTTCATTTGTAGTCTCATCTAATCTCTTATCTCATCTAAAGCTGTGTGGCTGTGCTATCTGCTTGTCTCTTCTCTTTTTTTTTTCTTTTCTTGTTGTTCCTCTTATCTTCAGTGATTCAGCGTGTTAACCGCAGGTGTCATCACTAATGGTGACTCGTAACTTGTAGACCGAAATCTTTAGTGAAACATTATTTCACTAACTACAACACCGCAGTGTTACTTTTACTCTTTATATACTGGAAATATATGAAAACTGAGCAGTGTTGGTTTAAAATAATTTAAATCATTTTAATTTGTAAAATTTTCTTGGTCTTTAATTTTTCTACAAACACACAATAAACACTTGAAATGTAACACATACACAAGTTTTGTTGGAATCATACCAGCACACAAAAAAATAACATAGGCCAGTCAACATGTTAAAGGGTTAGTTCACCCAAAAATTAAAATTAGGCTGTGTTTTACACCCCCTGAGGCATCCTTTTAATAATGTGATTTTAACATTGGCCCAAATATAGGCTACATTATGTTCAGTGAAGGGGGCTTGATAAGTCAGTCTCTCCTCACCTTATACTTTCATGAGCTCTGAAATCCACCAACAATTGGTTTTGCTGTACTTTTGCTAAACATCTGATCTCGGTAGAGTGCACACTATTGGGAATCTGTGTTGCAGACTTGGGCACATTTTTCTGAAGAAAACTTTAGAGACTAGAAACTCATTCCAGCTAAAGACTCAAATCTGAGAATAATGAAATTATTTTAATATGATGCTGTGTATTTTTTTTTTTTCAATGAGACTTTGTTTTTGGGCAAATCAAAGAAAATGAGAGAAACATCTAGTATGTTTCTTCTAGGTGCTGTAAGGACATAATTTCCAAATGCAACTTTTGCCTACAGTGTAAATGTAACAATGAGCAATTTGCAAATAAAACAATTTATTATATAATTAAGTAATACTTAATACTAGTAATTTCTTTTTATTGAATCCTTTGTAGACCTGTTATGATTAATACACTGTATTTGACTTGAGTATAAAAAAAAAGTATTGATAAAAATAAATGTTTTGAGTTGCAAAAAAATATTTAAAATAATAATTCATAATCATGCAGTATTTTTTGTAATTATGACCTTTACCTTTTTTTAATAATTTAACCATCTTTCACATTTAGTAATTTTTACAGTTTTACATGGTTGCAAAGCAGCTTTACATGTATACATAAAGTAGTTACAAAAGTAAAGATGTAAACGCATAAGTAGTTATTTTGAAATGGTGTAAGGCATTCACCAACTTGATCAGTGTTACGTGATGGTGTGTAAAGCAAAGCGCACGATGAAGGAGATATTAAAATATTTCTTTTAACCCTCTGGAGTCTAAGGGTATTTTTGGGGCCTGGAGAAGTTTTGTCATGCCCTGACATTTGTGCTTTTTTCAGTTTCTTATAAATATCTAAATGGCTAAAGTCTAATCTCACTGTAATCAGCACAAACTAGGCTATAATAATATGTGAGCAACATGTATGTACATGATTGTGTTTTTGAGAAAAAAAATGTTATGCGTGGTTAGTGAAAAACTAAAAATGTTAAATCACTTGAATAAGGCAATAAAACACATACAGAAAATTGGCTCCCGGGACTTTTGAGAACTGGAGCTTGTAGCCTAGAATTTTTTTTTTCTAAATGATGTGAAAATCATCTTGTTTACTCACTTACAGAAAACAATATATTGATTTAAATTTTCTAAGACACTTTTTGTTGGTAAAAGTCATATGCGAGTAGGCGTCAACTATCATGAATTCACACCTGAGAAGACAAAGGCCTGCATAATGAGCTGCATAATGAGCCATTCAGTCAGCTGTGTCACTGAGAGGGATGAGTTACAAGAAAGAATGTGAGGACAAAATAAATGTATATAATTTTATGTTTGTAGTTTATTTAGAATATATTTAATTATCCCACAACATAATTTAATATTCACTTGTGAGTGCAGTTAAACAGTTTATTAGGAAAAATCAAAGCTGACTTTCAAACTGAATTTTTTGCATCATTACTCCAGTCACACAATCCTTCAGAAATCCTTTTAACAATCTTATTTTCTACAAAAAAACATTTATTGTTATTATTATCATCATTATTATTATTATTATTATTATTAATGTTGAAAAGAGCTGAGAATATTTTTTTTAGGTTTTTTAGGGGGGATAAATTGAAAGAACAGCAATGATTGTTACATTTGTTACAGTTACATTTATTGGTACATTTATATTATTTACATCAAGCTTTTGAATGGTATAGTAGTGTATGTTGTTATTGAAACTTCATAATATTTCACTTGATTATACATTTAGTCAGGAATTATAGTTTGGAAAAAGTCTTTGGAGAAAGTCTAACTAGTAAAATGTTTACACGTTATGTGAAAACTAGTACAAGTATATAAATCAATAAAAAGAGACTTACTCGTGTTTCTGATCTCTGCTGAATAAAGTGCTTCATTCTTTTTTCTGAGGAAATCCAAATCTCAAATCCTCAACCACATCACATCTTTTTGGGGTGAATTATGTCTTATTCCTCTCATCGCGAAGCAAACAGTAAAATAATAAAAACTTGAAGAACAGTCTCGCTGCGTTGTCTTCTGTTGTGTGGGCGTATTCAAAAGCCGCGCGCTTCAGTGAAACATTTGAATCTCAAAAGCGCGCTCGGCGCGGGGGCGTGGTCGCATTAGAAGATAATGAAGGGAGACGTGAAAAACGGACATCGCGTTGTTTTCATATGGATTACTTTATCACAGAATATTTGTTTTCAGCAGCACTTATTTAGTTTAAAAGTAGACATGTCAGGCTTTCTATAGATATCTCTCTCATGTCTCTTCGTTGAGTATTCACTGAGTTACAGTTCATTTTAATGACGCATTTGTATCTGAAGATCAGCGCAGACAAAGGCTGCAGACAGCACTCCTTGTTTGTTATCTTTATTTTATAAGTGCACAAAGTTTTGTTGTTATTATGTCTGTATACAAAAAAAAGTAGACCCTTTACAGATTCGATTGATGTATTGCACTTATCTGTACGATCAAAACTGAAAGTGTAATTTAAGTTCTTTTCGGGGTTATCAGGAGAAAATACCCCAAAACGCGTATACGCGTTAATCGACTCCAGAGGGTTAATTATCCACAGGAGAGAAAGGGCACAACCAAATGATCAAACATCAATAGCGGACAAAGGAATCAGGGGAGAACACAGGACTTATAAACAGTGAACGTAATCAAGAATTACAGAAACAGGTGTGGAGCCAATTAAATCAAAAACCATGGAAACTAACTAGACAGGATAATGGATACACAGGAAACTAAACCAAAACAGATCATAACTATGACAGTTCGCCCCCTCCCGGAACGGTGCGTCCTCACACCGACAAAAATAGTCCAACAGAGGAGGGAGGGTAGGGGTTCAGGAGGCGGGCATGGGGCAGACAAAGGAGAGGGCGCATAGACCATAGTGCCAGGGTGGAGTGGATGGAGGGAGGAGCCCGGAGCCAGATGGAACTCCAGAGGCCAGCCAGGATAGCGGCCCACAGTGGAATCGACGGCGGGAGGAGCCGTGGTGGAGAAGGAGCTGGAGGGAAGGAGGAGCCTGACAGAGCCAGAGGGATGCCGTGACGAGGTGAAGCCAGAGGAGTGGAGTCCCGAGGCGGCGGATGGTCGACGACTGACTAAGGTGGAGCCTAAGGGGCAAGGGAGCCCGGTGGAGCTGCTGGGATGACGGGCCACGGTGGAGACGAGGGAGCTAGGAGCTAAGAGCCAAGGCGGAGCCGATGGGTCGAAGGACCAAGGTGGAGTCCAGGGCTCGGAGGTGGAGACGGGATCCTCACGCCAAGGCAGAGCTGGAGACTGGAAGTCCCGAGGCAGATCAGAGCGCCCATATGGCGTTGACTCCAGCGGAGATAGGGTTGAGGAACTGGCTGGTTTAAGAGGAGGCAGAAGAGGGAGGCTGGGAGGGAACACAGAAGGACTTGGACTGGCCGGGACCAGCGGAGACGCAGGAGATTCAGGGCGGGGCGGAACCAGCGGAGACACAGGAGAACTGGGTAATGCCTCCCCAAACCAATCTATTAAATCCATCTGGAAAATGTCCATAAGTTCCTCATAGTATAGTCCAGTGACCAGTTGCAGCTCACCCTGAGCGGCGGGAGTGTGGGCAGGGCTTCCCTCCAAGCCCTCGATCTCCACCAGTATTCCCATGGCGCACGATGTTGCCAGCTCACACACCTGGTCAGTCGCGCTCTCGAGTCCTAGATCTGGGGCGATGATTGATTCTGTTGCATTAAATGGCACTGGCTCTTTAATCACGGCCGGCTCGGGCTCTGCGGCTGTGGTGGGCTCTGGCATTTGCTCCGTGCAGCAGGATGACAGCTGGCTGGTCTCTGGTTCAGGAGTGGGGCTGAAGAAATCCTCCTCAGACGGTGAATGGAGATCCATAATTCACCAGCACCCACTCCACGAAAGCATCGAAATCCTCGTTGGGACCGTTCACTGGTAGGCGTGCCTTACACCGCTCGCTCAGGCTGGTGTAATAAAAAACACAGAGCGAGCGGTCTGGGAAGTGGGTAAGACACACCAGATCGAGAAAGTCCTTGGTGTGGTCCTCCAGCGAACGGTCCAACTGCTCCAGGCATAGGAGCTGGACAGCTGGTAAATCCATACTGGGAGAGGGGAAAACGAAAAAGGAAAGAAAAAAGCTGCTAATCTTGTGTGTAAAGCAAAGCGCACGATGAAGGAGATATCAAAATAGCTATTTTAATAATCCACAGGAGAGAAAGGGCACAACAAAACGATCAAACATCAACAGCGGACAAAGGAATTAATCAAAAACCAAGGAAACTAACTAGACAGGATAATAGAAACACAGAAAACTAAACCAAAACAGATCATAACCATGACAATCAGAGGGTTTACTACTTTAATATATTCCTAATACACTCCAATGCACCTGTACCCACACATTTTTTTCTCCATTAATGGTTATTTAATGTCCCATACAGACTACGGCAACATTGGAATTTGAAATGTGGACTGCAGCCCTTTGGGCTAGCTGTCAAAATATTATGAATTACTAAACAAAATATAAAAAATTATCCTGACCAGTCCTTAAAATTGCACAAAAAATAAAATATCAAATAACTTCAGAGACAGTAACTGCATGAAAAGTAACAATGTAAAATGTATTAAAATAATTTCTATTCACGCGTCACATATAAATCTTAAGACCGTCAAACCGCCAAATCCTTTCATTGAGTTTTACATTAGAAACACTCGTGCAGTGCATTGAGAGTACGCAGAGACAACGGGCAGAGAAATGTTATGGATGGTTTTACTCCATCTGCATTCACTGAAACATAAGCAGTTCTGCACGTTCACATTCTTCCATCAACGAACGGAACTGTGCCGGTTACTGCACCTATATTAAGACTACTCAGCAATTCACAGTCTTTAAATCCATATAATTTGTCACTGAGGATGGAGAGACTACAGCAACATCTCGCCCTGATGAGGCAGTAAGGGCAGGTGGTGTGATGGAGCGTCTCATTCATGGCACTGGACTATTTCCAGGATGCTGCTGTGGACTCTCCATCCTCACTGCTCACAGCAGTCTGCAGACATTTCAGATCACACAAAGATGCACAAATATAATGCAAAAGCAGTCATTTTAACAACGCAATGTGATTTTTGTATTAGAAGTAACAAAATTATCTTACTTTATAATTTTGTTTCAGGTTTTCTTTTTTTTTTTCACAAATGCCACTGTCACCAAGCTTTGCAGGTCGTGCTCCACCACAAAAGATCTTCAGCAAATGCAGAGGAATCAAGAATCAGAAAAATGCTGTAATAACTGTTTGAGATGACAACAATTAAAATAAACTACAACTTAAGATTTAAAAGATGTTTTGTTCATTTCAGTAGTGTACTCACTGAGTGCCTTTGATGACAGCATTCCATCAAAAAAACATTGTGCTTTTGTAAAATAAGGAAAACAAACAGGATGCACTTTCTGTCCTCTTGGTCTTGAGCAGGAGCGCTTCACCGACATGATATATATATCTACAGAATGCTTTAAATCACTATTTCAAAACAAATAATTCAAATCAAAAACAAAACCGCTTTCATTATGTAATCCATAAAGATGCATTCCTCTCTAAAGGCATGTCCAGGAGATGACAAATCAGGTTTGTCAAATTCTTTTGTGCAACATTAGAAAACATTAGCTTATTAACAAATAATTCAAATATCCCCTCACAATTTTTTACTTTGTTTTGTTTTTTATTTAATTTTTGTTTGTTTTTTTGGGCCGCTGTGCCAAAATTGTGTTTGCATTCAGCATTAAGATTAACGTCATAATATTTTAAGAATAAAGTCAAAATTCCAATAATAAAATCATGTTATATTTTGACAAACATCGGGCTGAGATATGGCTTGTTTTGAGAACTGAATACCCAACACAGATGAATCCAGTGTCACTGAAAGGAATATCAATAGGTGAGATGATTGAAACAAGAACTGGAAAGAGACCCATAGGGAGATCCTGTGATGACAGCACTGTTTAGAACCACTGTAGTGGATGCTATGCCACCAAGAGTAAAAGAGAAGTTGGAAGATGTGGTCGATCTGAACTCCAAGACACACAAGGAACTCTGTGATCATGTGACTTATGCTGTGAAACAATACAGGAAGAATGAACAGAAGATGAAAATCCAAGACAGAGAGCTACAAAGAAAACTGATGCAACTACAACGTGAACAATTAACCAGCAAGAAAAAGAAGATTCACGTTGCAGTCAAATGCAAAAAAGAAATTAATTATGAAATGAATTCCTTGTGAAGCTAATAAAATCAGGAACTCACACAAAACAGATGCCATGCCACATGCAAAACCATAAAACTGATCTGGAGAAGAAAATCTTCAAAGAGAGCAAACAACACCTATCTCCTTGCTCATTTACGACCCCCTTCCTCCCTCTCCTCTCCCCTCCCCTCCCTGCCTCTGACTCACTCTTCTCCCCTAAAAGCAAGAAAATCCATATGCAGTCTTATATCTTGTGAATATGTTGTTTTTTTCCACTTCATGTTTGGTATAATTTTAAAGGTCTCTGTGCGATTGGTAAAATGGTCTCAATTTCACAGTAGTCACTTGTATTATGAGAAATATTGAAAACTTTTGTAGAATTGTGTTCTGCTGAGGAAGGGGTGTGTCTATCTATCTATCTCCAAGCCAGGTGTGACCCTGGGGCCACGAGAACCTAACAAGTCAAAAGGTCTTTATATTTTTACAATTGATTTTAAGATTTCTTTGTCTTTCTTATTTGGGTATATAAGGGAAGTGACAAAACATTGCTGGGCGATTCTGCAGCCAGGAAAATACATAGTATAGAGTGTGTGGATACACTCCATACTACGGGCTTTCTGAAGTCGGGTATGCATCCTTTACTCCTAGATTTGTCTTTGAGAATTTGATGTCTTGTATTGATTTGATATCTTTGAATTGACTATGTAAATTGACATAATACATATTTACCTGACTGATAATAAACTGTAATATTTGATTTATTCAGATCTCTTCTGAAATCATTTTTCAAGTAGATTGATGTGTAGTGGTATTTCCGCAAAGAAGCACAAGTAAAAGACCAACTACGCATTAAACCTTCGACCAGGCCACTGGATTCTGCTTTTTTTTGGCCGGCGGGTAAATTCTTACAGCAGTGATGGCTGCTAATCTACAAAACTAATGTAGATTGGTTAAGAGATTTAGGGAAAAACTTTAAGAAAACAGTTCACAAATGAAACAAATACATAAAAGAGCAACTACATAAGTCACGAATGTCAAAAATGAATTTCATTTCACAATCATATGTGATTGAGGTAGGGATCCAGAATTCGAAAATAAAGAGCCAAATGACATCAAAGGAAATGTAGTTCTATTGATTACATAATACAAAATAACAAGGCCACAGGGTGCCACAAGAGAAGTTGAGAAGGGTAGTTTCATTGCAAAATTCACGTATACAAAGCAAGCTGATCAAAGGCTTAAGATAAATGATGAAACAAGCAGGAAATTCGTAAGCCACATACAGAGTCCTCTCATTTCCCAATACAATAAAATAAAATGAATATCTTAAAATTTTGTGTGCTGCCATTATGACAGGCATTCCAAGGGTGGTGATGTTTTTTGAAAAAATGGACTCAAAAACAGTTTAATTGCTAAAAGAAATGGAAGAACAGGTAGCAACTAGACTGTGATCTCAACATGGTACTCATGTAGATTTAGTGAAATTTGTTATTCTAGTTACGAATTGAAATTAGACCAGGAGTGCAGTTACCAAGAAAAACTAAATCTATCAAGACTGTGGAAGGCATTAAAAGGACTGCTGAGAGGTTAGTTAAAGCAGGAGTACTGATTGAATCAGCCAGTTATTGTAATATATTCATATTGCCAGTTGTGAAAACATAAAATTAAAACGCCGTTTAATGCATTATTTAAGAAGAGTTAATGAAATAGTAGAAGATTGGCTGCTAAAGGCCCAAATCCATATGTTCTGTTATCGACTGTTTTTCCTGCAGATTGTTTTACTGTAATTGACATTTGTTCTGCTTTTTCAGTGTCCCTTTAGCAGAGGAAAACAGACATCTTTTTTTCCTTCTCCTATCAAGGTAAACAGTATAAATATGTCGGAATGCCTCAAGGATTTCAAAAGAGTATTTAATTTGATCAAACACCATTGTTGAGGAATCATAATAAGCCGACTTCAAAATAATGGATGTACAGAAACAATAAGTTATAAAACACTGAGTTTGGCAGATGGTCTGAAGGAAAATACAGTAAGATTACTACCCCAAGATATAAAGACTTTCTTAGTCCTGCCTAGTTTGATAGTTCTATTAATGTAATTTTTAAGAATCCATAACAATCTGTAAATAAGGTAATTAAGAAATTTAAGTTTGAAAATATATGAACTTAAAGGAAATTAACTTATAAAATAAATAATAAATATTGCATACATGTTTCTTGACCGGTCTATGGGGGAATTAAAGCAATAAGCAGTTCTGCTAATAGGGATTGATCTGGGGATTGGACAAACTGGTGGCCACCAAAACACTGGAGTTTTCTCCTTAGTATAAGTGGTTTGTGCAGTTTCCCGAGGAAATCCAGATAACTGTCAAAAAGGGTTACAGAAATATCTGGTATGTATGGGTATGTACACGTGTATGTTTATGTTTGTGTATGTGTATACTGTATATGTGTATATAGATATGGATATAGATATAGATATATAGAGAGAGATAAAATATATAGAGATACACTAGATGTGGGTACTATGACTGTATTATACAGTGACCTGTTATCTGAAGACATCTGAAATGTGTATCCCGTTATCCCTGGGAGACCGTTTGAAATTTGAAACATTGCAGAGTTTCTGACATTTCTGTTTACTTAAATAACATGAGAAAGAAAGATGAAAGGACATGGCTGCAGAGAGAAGAGACATTGGTTGATGGGCCTTCATTTGTCCCCTGAAAGAGGAAGTTGATATTTCGGAGGGGCCGACATGGAGAGAGACTGGGTTAATGCAGAAACGACAAAGGAAGCGTCATGCAATCATGCAAGATTGCCTCATCTCTGGCTCGACGAAAAGCCAGACTGAAGAAGGTCAAAGAGACAGCCGCATCCGGAGTCAAACCTCTATGTCACACTGCAACAACAGGCCCTTGAATGCCATCACAGACTGACAGACCAAATGGATCTGATGAGGAGAGAGAAACCCAAACGGCAGCTCAACATGTTCAACACATCACTGATGCAAGCAGAAGGACTTCATCCTTTCCTAAGCAGCACAGGTGCTACATTTCCAACGATCACTAGAGACCACCTCAAATTTTCTTGATTGGCCATATCTTATATTTGATTATTCTCTGGTTCCGCATCAGTTCTCCACATTCTATTAAACTAACACTCTTTATCTGCTTTCCTTCAATAGACTCCAGTCCGGCCATAATTAATAAATAAAAAGGAGTGGAAGCTGAACGTTTGTTTGACTGATCAGTTAACTAAAACTGGGACTGGACTTGGCATAAGTGAAGGGCTACTGCGTAATTATATAATTGATGATGATGCTGTGCAATAAGGAGAGAGATTTTGGGCTCTTCTTTTAAGATGGAGATGACATGTTACTGAACTCTCTAAAAGATGTGTTCAAGAACAAAGATGTGGATGATAAAGCTATGCTGGTCACTCCTTCTTGGTCAATAGTTCATTTTAAAGCTAGATATAAACCAATAACTCCAAAATTCCAAACCCAAGATATTGCAAATGCTGTCATTACCAGGGATTACATGATGCTGATATTGTTGGCCATGGATCCAAGACTATGCAGAGATCTCCAGTCATTTAATAATAGAGCAATTATTGAGCAATAAGTAGATTATGAAGATCTACCCAGACTTACCAGATCAATTCATACAGTATATTAGAGATTGGAAAAATATTTTATGACTACAGTGTTTAATACAACCCCATGACAACTGACATCAGCCAGCTGTAAACATTCTGGGCCTGTTGCACAGAGAATGTCACATTGCCAGTTTTCAGTAGCTTTGGATCAGAGTTATGCCATTAATTTAGAATTGGTGGTATTCCCTCTTTGATATTTAGGATGGATAATTGCACATAAAACTAAGACCAGAGTAAATTAGAAGGCATAAGCAAAGACCCTCAATTGCACACTGTTGCACAATTGAGATAAAAAAGAACATATGATTGCACAGGCAACATTTCTTCTTACTTCAGTTTCAGATGTACATAGTTTTGACCATTGCATATGTATATGTATCTACTTTTCTGACCCACGGTACAAACAATATCCTTACAAATTGTAATGGTATAAATTATCTATAGGTGTAGTTCTCTATCTCAGTGACAATGAACTTTTGTTGAACTAAGCACACAATGTTCTTTGTGCAACTTTAAGATACTGTTAAGAAATATTTTTTTAAGGTAGTGAGGCACACCTGTTTTTCTGTGGTTTCATCTGTTACAAGTTTGTTGCAAAAGGTGAAAAACAACATGAGGTTGCAGCTTTTCACAATTTTGTTCTTGTTTTATTCATTTATTTTTTTCTGGCCTGTGTTTAACTTAAAGTTTATGGTAAGTGTAATCTAGATAATTAAATGGAATATTTTCCCTGGCCTGCAGTTGTGTGAGGCACTTACCAGAAGTTCACTTACAGTATGGTTTTTATCAAATTGTTAAAACACTAAACCCATTCTCTGAACCAAATGCGAAGTGGCCTAATCATATTTGTCAAATAAATCACTCTTTCTGAAAACCCTAAATAAGTTCAAGCAGTAAGATATCATTTGCTATTACCATGCAATCTTTTTGCAAAGCTCTAAACACATTCTAAAACTCACTAAAACACATTTTGCACTGTGATCCAAAGATCAAAGTGTGGCAATAAATTCCAGTATAAGCTAATATGATTTAACATGACACACACACACACACACACATTAGTGAGTGAGACAGTGAATAAGGTATTGGATCATCTGATATTGAATGTTCTTATGATACTTGGCAGTGATAGTGCTTGTGTAACTGGGGATGATACAAAATATTGATAAATTTATTGAGTACTTCCCCTGCCTTAAAAACACTCGATCACATGGTACAGAGGAGACAGGCACGCAAACATACTGCAATGCTAAAGTGTATAGATGGGTATACGCATATTCCTGCATTTTCCAGTATTCTAGTGGATCTTCAGCTCTTTGAATGTTTGTCTCTGTAAGATATGTGAACTTCTGCAAAAGCATCAGCTGTGGCAAACAAAGCTCAAGTGCCACAGCCTTTTGTAAGCCTAAATTGATCGTTGGTGACAATGGTTGTACGATCAACTTAGGCTTACTATGCTTTTGGGAAACACAGCCCTGGTCCACAGCACAGTCCAACATGAGCCAAAGGTTTCCACCTAATAAGTATGAACAGAAAAATATTTGAATGGGAGTGGCTGTACATGTACATTGAATATAAGACATACCATATTTATTTTTGCAGTTTTCATTACTTTTGTTAATGAGTACTCCATATAAATAAATACCTGATTTGTTCATCCTGTAAAGAATGGTGAATCATTTTTTCCCCAACAGCTTGTTTTCTCCAGACAGCTCTACTGTGGCCAGATTTTGATCTTTGGCTTCATAATTCTGTGCGTGAAGTGGAGTGTCATCAGTTTTAAGTGAGGCTTCAAGGGATGCTCCCACAGTTTGTCTCTCATCATGCAGGCTCTAAAGCATGTGAAAAGTGTTTCATGTTTCCACTTCACTGACTAGGGCTGCACGATTAATCGCATGCATTTGTCATGCGTGTCTCATCAGTAAAGCCGGTTCCGTGATTAGCGGTAAATGTCTGTCACCTGTTTTCAAACGGGAGCGGCAGTTAATACACAGAGCCGTAGGTCACTGACAAGCTACGCAATATTCTGTTCATAATTGAGATTAATCGCATTCGATTATGAACACGATATTGTGTAGCTTGTCAGTGAACTACGGCTCTGTGTATTAACTCCCGGTGCATTTGAAAATAGGTGACGGATATTTACCGCTAATCACGGAACCGGCTTTACTGATGAGACACGCATGACAAATGCATGCGATTAATCGTGCAGCCCTATCACTGACCAGTTTAAGAACTGCTCTGTGCATCTCCTGTTGCATCAGGGTCAACATTTCTGTAACAGAGGTGCTGCTTCGAAAATAGGTGACCACTTTCTTTGCTTTGTTCTGGATGTCAGAGACAGAAGGAACCTGATCAAAAGAATTTTTTTAACCATGGTGTTTAGGGCAAGTGCAATGCAAACTGAACGTCTCGCTTGCTAAATTCTTGCACAAGCAATTATGTTTGCTGCGGCATCTGTGACAAGACACTTCACTTTGTACTTTACTTACCACTTCTTCATAACAACCTCTTCACCCAGGCCATATTTTCTGCTCTGTGTATTTGGGAACTTTTCAACATCTAACAAGACTGCGGTCAGCTTATCGTCATCATCAGTATAATGGCAGGTTATAGCAAGAGCCATGTTAATTGAAGCTGACATATCTGATGTTAGTGACACAGCGTTTTCCATCTTAGCCTTTCTCTTTACGTCTTCATATTTGGAAGCTAGCATTTTCTTTAAATCCTAAAGAACACAACTAAAGTAAGTAAAAAAAGATTACACATCAAAATCTAAATTGGTCTCTGCTATATATTTTTTTGTTTGTTTGCTTTTACAACTAGACGAAAAAAGACATACAGAAAATAGTAAACAATAGAAGAAAACAGTGCTGTAAATATAAAGCGAGTCTGACAATAAACAAACAAATTAGGCCAAATCAAAAGCTCAATGTGTTACGGGTGCACTACAGCGAGCAAAGAGGAGTCGTGGGATGAACACGAACCCAGTTTTTAATAATCCACAGAAAAACAGAATACAGGGCAGGAACACACAGGTAGCACAACGGGGATTGACATAAGACTCAACCAGGAAACATGGTGCAAGACTACACATTGAATACTAAACTTAACGAGGGAATAAATGAGACACACCTGGGATCAATGAACACAATCAAACACAAGGGAAAACTAGGTCACGGAGCACATGGGGAGCAAAAGCACACAGACAGTCCAGGGGCATGACACAATGAAGTTAAATTTACACGTAATTATGTCAGGAAGAAGGAAAAAGAAAAGAAAAAAGATGAGAGAAAAGAAAAAGAAATAGCAAAAGTAGCATGTCTTATATTTTATTCAGGAATATCACAAATCACGTTTTTAATCACGATTCTTTATCATGTTGGTTTTACATTTTGTAATTTGCCTGAGCAGTACAGCCAAACTAATTTCCCTGTTGTAAAAAAAAAAAAAAAAAAAAAAAAAAACCTTTCAAATTAACAAAATATAAAATAAAAAAGAATGGCAGACATTTAGGCCAAAGTGGGTAAGGATAAAAATCTTTGTCATTATTTGAACTTATTTTTAGAAAATAAGAACAAAGATATACATTAAAAATACACATAATTTACAAATAAAACAAACTTTATTTTTCAAGTACAGTATTTAGCAGTAACTTTCAAGAAATTGAATGAATAAATATTAAAATAAAACACTATACACTATATAAATCAATTATACATTTTTAAAGCAACTGTATTAAAGTTAATCAGTCATGAGCAGTGAGTGATATATTTTTGTTGTTTTATTAACATTAAAATAATAGTTCACCCAAAAATGAAAATTCTGCCATCTGTCTATTAATTCAGTTGTACAGTTTTATTTTTATACCATCATTTACTCACTCTCAAGTTGTTTTAAACCTGAATTAGTTTCTTTCTTCTATTAAACATTATGTTGAACATTCTGTTGAACATCCTGAATAACTTTTGTTGAAGTTATTTTGAAAGATGTGGGTAACCAACCAGTAGCTGGTCCCCATGACTTCCATGGTATTTTTTCCTACTAACAAAATCAATGGGGACCAGCTACTGTTTGGTTATCACATTCAAAATATTATATTGTCTTCAGCACAAGAAAGAAATTAATACAGGTCTGCGACAACATGTGAGTGAGTTAATAACAACAGAAATGTAATTTTTGGGTGAACTATTCCTTTAATGACAAGCGGCATCATATTTAACTCTGTCCCTTTAAGAGCTGCACGCATCCATTTCTTTCTCAACTGTTTACTTTCATTTTAAACATAACTGTGTTTATATGTAAACAGTACAGTATTAGATGCAAAATCAATCAGATGCAAAAAACAACTTAGTCTAGTGATCAGGCGCTGTTTGACAGGTGTGTGCGTGCGTGCGCTTCAGGTAGGCGCTCAGAAAAAGCGCACGTCAGAAATGAATTATATTCAACCGGCAGATGCAAATAATGCACTTTTGTGATTGTGAATAAGTGCAGTGTCCAGTGAGTGTAACTCTACTGCAGAGTTAACATTTGATGTATGTGAATGTATGTGGCATTGTACAGTATATTGAGACGGAGGCGCCAGAACTGCAGCTTATAGAATGTGCGCTGTAGCACGATACTACGATATTTTTTCAAAAGCAGTCCGTGGCATGGAGACATTTTAATCATCCACAATCAAAAATTGTCATATTGCACGCCTCTAACTACCAAGTAAAATCAATCTCGCACAGAAAAACAAGCACAACGAAATCACTTCACACTATTAGGCAGCTGTGTTATGAACATGCAAAACTGTATCGCACGCATGCGACAGTGGTAAATTTATTCATCGCACAGACCAGTTTTTTCATAGCACGTGCGATATGTCGCACTGCACACTCCTATGCTATATCTTGTACACTTGTCTTTTTATTTTGTTTGGCATATTCTAACCATTTACTTTTTAGCTGATTAACATTCTTTTCCTTTTCCTTTTTATTAACTCTTTATTTTTTGCTTTGGGTTTTCTCATTGCCATTGTTGATTGTGCTGTCTTGTGTTGTGTTGAGTCTTGTCCTTGGGTGTATTCCAGAAAGGAGGTTCAACGAACAAACTCAAGTTAAAACTTGAACTCTGAGTTGTCTTACCCTGAGATTGGAAACTCTGAGTTTTCGGTTTCAGAACAGCTGAACAGAGTTAGATCAATACACTCTGAGTAGATTGACTCTGAGTTTAACGCGTGCACCATGACTATGAAAAGGCATGATCAATTGAGCTCTGAAATTACGATTCACCATTGGCAACAACTCCTACTAAAAAGACTTCCGCATACTATTGAATACGTGACTTTAATTCTAAATCAATGTTATTATGTGAAAACTGTCAGAAAGGTAATTTATTAAAATAATATTCATTTTCATGGTATCCCACGAAAAAAAAATGTGGCAGCAGAAAAAAAATAAACAAAAACATAATTCAATCAGGTAAAGCTTCAAGCGTGAAATGGGTGTAGGCTAAAGTTACTTGACTTTACAAATTTTTGACATTCAATAAATATCATTTAGTGTATATCTATTTCAATGTTCATCAGCTTTTTCCCGTGCCCGCCTGCTCCCACAGAAATATATCTTATCTGGTCCCGTCCCCGCCCACAAAAGTCCCACATAAAAGTAATCTACAGTCGTGGCCAAAAGTTTTGAGAATTACATAAATATTGGAAATTGGAAAAGTTGCTGCTTAAGTTTTTATAATAGCAATTTGCATATACTCCAGAATGTTATGAAGAGTGATCAGATGAATTGCATAGTCCTTCTTTGCCATGAAAATTAACTTAATCCCAAAAAAACCTTTCCACTGCATTTCATTGCTGTCATTAAAGGACCTGCTGAGATCATTTCAGTAATCATCTTGTTAACTCAGGTGAGAATGTTGACGAGCACAAGGCTGGAGATCATTATGTCAGGCTGATTGGGTTAGAATGGCAGACTTGACATGTTAAAAGGAGGGTGATGCTTGAAATCATTGTTCTTCCATTGTTAACCATGGTGACCTGCAAAGAAATGCATGCAGCCATCATTGCGTTGCATAAAAATGGCTTCACAGGCAAGGATATTGTGGCTACTAAGATTGCACCTAAATCAACAATTTATAGGTTCATCAAGAACTTCAAGGAAAGAGGTTCAATTCTTGTAAAGAAGGCTTCAGGGCGTCCAAGAAAGTCCAGCAAGCGCCAGGATCGTCTCCTAAAGAGGATTCAGCTGCGGGATCGGAGTGCCACCAGTGCAGAGCTTGCTCAGGAATGGCAGCAGGCAGGTGTGAGTGCATCTGCACGCACCGTGAGGCCAAGACTTTTGGAAGATGGCCTGGTGTCAAGAAGGGCAGCAAAGAAGCCACTTCTCTCCAAAAAAAACATCAGGGACAGATTGATCTTCTGCAGAAAGTATAGTGAATGGACTGCTGAGGACTGGGGCAAAGTCACATTCTCCGATGAAGCCCCTTTCCGATTGTTTGGGGCATCTGGAAAAAGGCTTGTCCGGAGAAAAGGTGAGCGCTACCATCAGTCCTGTGTCATGCCAACAGTAAAGCATCCTGACATCATTCATGTGTGGGGTTGCTTCTCATCCAAGGGAGTGGGCTCACTCACAATTCTGCCCAAAAACACAGCCATGAATAAAGAATGGTACCAAAACACCCTCCAACAGCAACTTCTTCCAACAACCGAACGACAGTTTGGTGAAGAACAATGCATTTTCCAGCACGATGGAGCACCGTGCCATAAGGCAAAAGTGATAACTGAGTGGCTCGGGGACCAGAATGTTGAAATTTTGGGTCCATGGCCTGGAAACTCCCCAGATCTTAATCCCATTGAGAACTTGTGGTCAATCCTCAAGAGGCGGTTGGACAAACAAAAACCCACTAATTCTGACAAACTCCAAGAAGTTATTATGAAAGAATGGGTTGCTTTCAGTCAGGATTTGGCCCAGAAGTTGATTGAGAGCATGCCCAGTCGAATTGCAGAGGTCCTGAAAAAGAAGGGCCAACACTGCAAATACTGACTCTTTGCATAAATGTCATGTAATTGTCGATAAAAGCCTTTGAAACGTATGAAGTGCTTGTAATTATATTTCAGTACATCACAGAAACAACTGAAACAAAGATCTAAAAGCAGTTTAGCAGCAAACTTTTTGAAAACTAATATTTATGTAATTCTCAAAACTTTTGGCCACGACTGTTTATAGATTTTTTTCAGTAGATCGAAGAAATTTACTTGAAATGGTTCTGTAACATCTCCTAAGCTCCACAACATCTCAGCATAAACACTCCCGATAAAAAAAAAAATTGTTATTTAGGCTAAGCATCAACATTCAGAAACCACTGTTATTTTTAACAGAAAAGCAAGCATAGGATGCTGTGTGCATGGTTTGGCATGGCAGAATGTGAGCAGCGTGCTTCCTTTATTATCACTTGAAGCTGACATCTCAGTTAATCGTGATCTCATAAAGTTTTGTTATATCACACAATAAATATATGCACAATTAATCTTTCACAATGTCTACACTTCATGTGTTAAAATGAGAGGATTTGTGAGCACACAATTTCAGCACTGCAGTGAGTAGATTCTAACTTAATCACCTCTGATTGGCCATTGCATTCCAGGAATCAACAGTTGAGTCTGTGATTAGCTACACTGTGCAGCCCTTTAAACTTATGCCTAGCTTGCGCATGTCAATCTTTTTAATGTTAATATTAGTTTTTATTTTTTATTTGTTCTTTTTGCTTTTGTGCAACAGATAAATAATTTATGTTTTAGACACTTAATATTTAGATAATTTCTATTTTGCGGGAGTCCCGCGAATCATTTTATTCTCCCACATCCCGCACACACACAAGTCTCTTCCCGCCCACACTCACCTCTCAAGAGTTGTCCCGCGCCGCACCCTGTTGCGTTGCATAGTGCGGGTCTCTAATGCCTAGTTCCGGCGCGACAATACAAAAACAATAAAACCCATTACAAACGAGGCATTTGTTGCATCCAGTGAGGACATAATTACTGATTATAATGACTAATATTGTCTTTTTACATGTTGCGTATCGTGCTGCGTAAACATTACCATGTCTGCATTTGTGATTGGAGAAACAACAAAGCGCTACTTTACACTGCTCTACACTTTGAATCATCAGTGGCAAATTCTTTAAATATGTAAACGTGATGTTACTTACAGGCTGTGAGTCAGAAGTGCCAGACTGTCCTTGCAAAGTTGAAACTGCCCCACTTTATAGAAACAGACACCGGCATTGTAGGCTACTGGATCAGGAAACAGTCCTCTTCCTCCGTAAAATGCGCTGCACACATCTGAATATTTGGGTTGGACTGTTCTGGTACAGTGCTGTAAATACAACTTAACCACTGATTTCTAGTTGTGTCCTCTTTTGGAAGAACAAAAAATGTAGTTTCGCTTTCACAATGAAACACACAGCATCTTCAGAACATGGCAGCGGCGACAACAGCAATAATAAAAGTTACGCCTTCTTTCTTTGCATGAACATTTGGGCGCCGTTATGCAAATCTTCACACATAGTGACGTAGACATGTGGGGGGGTGTTAGAACGAGCCGTTTAAGGAGGGTGTGGTTGACTCTTAACTTTGATAAAGAATATCTCTTTGGATTTGAGACTTTAGTCTTTGCAACTTTACAGATCTTCTTTATGCACCAAGAGCTTATAACACTCCAAAGAGAAAGGACAAATTTAAATTGCATCATATGACCCCTTTAAAAATGGTACTGTTCAAATAAATATACATGTGGATATGGCAAAATAAATAAATTAAATTAATCCTCTCCTGATGTAAATGTAACTCCTAGTGAATTAATGCAGCCTCCTCATCTTCAGGATCCCTTATAAAAAAAAAAGACATGCCATTTTTGTCACATTTACGGTGTCTGCATGATGAAAATGAAAGTGGTCCAGTGAGAAACATAATCTTGTTTCCATTTTCATTAAGATTATTTTTCTTACCCAACTGGCAATTAATTTGACATGTTTACCCCAGGAAACAAGACTTAATATTGTAAATATTTTTTTCTTATATAGAAAATGCATCATGATTTAAGAATTTCTAGATATTTGTATTTGAAATAAGGTAAAAATCTCAGCAATAAAAGCAATTTTTTGCAGCGTGAATGAATAAATGAGGTATTTAAACATCGCTTACACTTTAAAAAGGAAGAGGAGACTGACAGAAACTCTGGGTTTACCGAATAAAACCCTGTTCCTGACCAGGTTAGGTTCACAGAGTAACTTACTATGGTAGCTGTCACGGTATGTAAGAGGCAATGACTCAAGTGCAGGCAGATGGGGTGTCTTTATTTATAACTCACAAAAACAAACAAAAAACACAACTGAAACTACCCCCAAGGGTAAAAAGCCAGAGTAATATAAATGCTAACAACAAAACAGGGAGCTTACAAGGAAGATGCAATCAGGTAAACAGCTGGAACAAATGAATCAGTGAATAAGGTAATGAGAGAACAAGTGAGTAGAGTTTGGGGAATGGCAACGTCTCCCAGTTAAATTATCCCAGTTTCACCAACAGGTCTTGTTATACTGGAAGATTTTATATAACCATAATTTCACACCACACAATACACCATTGTGGAATAATAGATACATTACAGTTAGAAACAAATCATTGTATGACAAGGATTGGATGGAAAAAGGTATTTGGTCAGTGTCCCATTTAACGGAGAATAGTGGTATTATATCATATGAGAATTTCTGTGTTAAATATTTAAGTTGCAATCGGGCTAAATTTGAATGTGTTATTAAAGCTATCCCTAACTCTGTTATTTGTTTGAGCAAAGAAACTCTTATTTATTCGAACCCCATGATTTTGTGTTTACCTCCACTGTTAATTGAAGGCAGTGAATTAAAAGGTCAACTTTCAAACAAAATTATTAGAAATATGTTTAACAACATTTCTTATCCTGTCGTAGTGTACAGAAATTCAGTTTCTTGTAACTTTCAAAAAGATACCATTCATATTCTAAGAACTAAATACATAAAATGTCCTTTATCTCCCAAAATTAAAGAAATTCATTTTAAAATTTTAAATGGGATATATCCATCCAGTTAGTACTTAAGACTTCGATTTGGATTTGATTCTAATAAATGTGTATTTTGTGATGACATTGAAACTACGGATCATCTATTTTTTCATTGCAAGTATGTGGATGCTCTATGGTCTGATATTCATGACTTTCTTTACCCAAAGGTACGTTACCTTGACAGCTTCATCATTAAAGACATTATCTATGGACATTGTATTGAACAATAACAATAACGATGATTTTCTGGTCAATAGCATCCTTATGCTGGGAAAATTTTATATTCACAAATCTAGGTTCTTGAAAGTTAAACAAGCCTTTTATGCATTTCATAATGAGTTTGTTTTGTATTCCAAAGCCCTTAAAACGATGAAAAAGAAAAATGCAATATTTTTGTTTTCTATTATTATGGATTATAATCTTTGGTTCCATCTCTCTGTTCTTTCTCTTTTTGTTGTATTTAATGCACCTATTCTGTAAATTGTAATGTGAAGATGTTTTGAGATGGCCAAGTTGTTTGTACATTAATGATTGTTCAATAAAATAAAAAAAGAGTTGGAATGGAGTCTGGAAGTAAGGGAGATGGCGACCTCTGGTGGTGAGAGGCAAGGCAAGGCAAGTTTATTTATATAGCACATTTTGTACACAATGGTAATTCAAACTGCTTTACATAAAAGAAAGTATAATAAAAAAAAAAAAATAAAACAAGCAATTTTAAAACTTTGAAAATGATTTAAAAATTGACTTATTTAAAATGAATTTAAAACAGTTAAAAATAGAAAATAATTTTACATAAAATACAGTGAATACGTAAAATACAGTGCAATCAGTTCGGACATCGCACAGTGCTCATTCAATAAATGCACAGTTAAACAGATGAGTTTTGAGTCTAGATTTAAATGTGACTAATGTTTTAGCACATCTGATATCTTCTGGAAGCTGATTCCAACTGCGGGCGGCATAGTAACTAAAGGCGGACTCCCCTTGTTTTGTGTGAACCCTTGGTATTTCTTACTCACTCGATCCTAATGATCTGAGTGGTCTGTTAGGTTTATATTCAATGAACATATCTGCAATATATTTTGATCCTAGATCATTGAGTGATTAATAAATGAGTAAAAGTACTTTAAAAAACTATCCTAAATGTAACTGGAAGCCAGTGTAAGGACCTGGGGGCTTTTCCAGAAAGCAGGTTATGTGACATACCCGGGTATGTTTAAGAATAAGTAAGCGGATAACTTCAACTTTCGGTTCCAAAAACGGAGGTAACTTTCAGGGTATGTTAGTAGTCATAGCAACTCACTCTCTGAACTTAACCTGCTCCGGAGCAGGTTATGTTCCAGGGTTAGTTCACTTCAGCGAGCTTTCAGTGGGTGTGACAGACAGCGCACAACATTATGGAGCAGCATTTTCTATAATGTCTAAATTCTAAATCAAAATTCATATCTGATATGACTTAAAATATAATTAACATAAAACAAACAATACAATTCACATTCTCAAGGATTAAAGATTAAATGGAAAAAATAAAAATGATTGCACAGCCATCAATTAGGTGGCGATATGCACTAAGCATGTAAACAACTAATGAACAAAAGAAGAAGAAAGAAACAGCTTGGCGCGCTTTTTCTTAGCGTCCGTTTCTATAGTGACTCGTCGATTCGTCGCTCTGTTGAGAATGTCTTGAGTCTTAACCAGGAACATACTCTGAGTTGAATGAACTTACTCCCGGACGTGTTTTTGGAACCACATACCTCGAGTAAGCAAGGTTTGGGGTTAATCAACCGAGAGTTCAGGGTTTAGTTCACGGTAAGTTAACCCTGCTTTCTGGAATACACCCCTGAGGACTGGTGTGATATGCTCAGATTTTCTGGTTCTAGTCAGAATTCTGGCAGCAGTGTTCTGGATGAGCTGCAGCTGTCTAATGGTCTTCTTGGTAAGGCCAGTGAGGAGACCATTACAATAGTCCACCTTGCTGGTGATAAAGGCATGAACAAGTTTCTCCAAGTCTTGACTATCAATTGCTTCAAAAATAGACATAGTATCTTCTTGATACTCATTGCATTTGCTGTCTGAGAGCATTTCACTGGGAATCTGACTTGGGGGGTTTGTCAGTCTCTCAACAGTGGCAAAAAGAGTATGAGTGTTGTTTAAGTTACCGTTTATAAGGTTTGAGAAGAAATTATGTCTAGCTGTGGCTAGTTTCACATTAAAAGCATGAAGGCTGTCTTTATAGATGCTATAGTGAATTTCAAGTTTGTCTTCCGCCACATCTGCTCTGCTTTTCTGCATTGTCTTTTCATAGTCTGAGCTGCTGTTGATCTTCTCCAAACTGATTTCTGTCTGTTTGTTTTCTTACTGACTATTATTGGAGCAATATCATCAATAACATTCTTAACTTTTGAGTTAAAGGAGATCAATATATCAAAGAAAATACAGAAGTGATTAGATAGTGCTACGTCCTTAATAACAATGGATAAAATTTTTAGACCCCTACTGATGATTAAATCTAGAGTGTGTCCACCTTTGTGTGTGGGTCCATGCACATGCTGAATCGGGTCAGAAGTGTTTAGAACCGTTATCATTTCTTTTGTAGTTTTGTTTTCTGCATTATCTATGTGAATATTAAAATCCCATGCAATAGCAAAACAGTCAAACTCTGAGGAAATCATTGATAACATTTCTGTGAACTCTTCAGCAAAGGCTGGAGAGTATTTTGGAGGCCTGTAAATAACGATAAACAGAATGTGTGGAGCACCTTTCAGCACAATCCCTAGATGTTCAGACAAGTACTGACCAAATGACACTTGCTTGCATTGATAGACATCTTTAAATAGAGCAGCTACACCTCCACCTCTCCTAACAGTCCTGCAGACGCTCATGAAAGTAAAGTTAGGAGGGGCTGCTTCATTGTGGATTGTTGCACTGCAGCTGTCTTCTAGCCATTTTCGTTTAGAAACATAAAATCCAGATTGTTTGTGGTTATAAAGTCATTGATTAGAAATGATTTATGTTTTAGTGAGCGAATGTTTCAAAATGCTAACTTGATGGCAGTGCTTTGTGTCTTTACATTAACCCTCTGGAGTCTAAGGGTATTTTTGGGGCCTGGAGAAGTTTTGTCATGCCCTGACATTTGTGCTTTTTTCAGTTTCTTATAAATATCTAAATGGCTAAAGTCTAATCTCACTGTAATCAGCACAAACTGGGCTATAATAATATGTGAGCAGCATGTATGTACATGATTGTGTTTTTGAGAAAAAAAATGTTATGCGTGGTTAGTGAAAAACTAAAAATGTTAAATCACTTGAATAAGGCAATAAAACACATACAGAAAATTGGTTCCCAGGAATTTTGAGAACTGGAGCTTGTAGCCTAGAATTTTTTTTCCTAAATGATGTGAAAATCATCTTGTTTACTCACTTACAGAAAACAATATATTGATTTAAATTTTCTAAGACACTTTTTGTTGGTAAAAGTCATATGCGAGTAGGCGTCAACTATCATGAATTCACACCTGAGAAGACAAAGGCCTGCATAATGAGCTGCATAATGAGCCATTCAGTCAGCTGTGTCACTGAGAGGGATGAGTTACAAGAAAGAATGTGAGGACAAAATAAATCTATATAATTTTATGTTTGTAGTTTATTTAGAATATATTTAATTATCCCACAACATCATTTAATATTCACTTGTGAGTGCAGTTAAACAGTTTATTAGGAAAAATCAAAGCTGACTTTCAAACTGAATTTTTTGCATCATTACTCCACTCACACAATCCTTCAGAAATCCTTTTAACAATCTTATTTTCTACAAAAAAAAAACATTTATTGTTATTATTATCATTATTATTATTATTATTATTATTATTATTAATATTAATGTTGAAAAGAGCTGAGAATATTTTTTTTAGGTTTTTTAGGGGGGATAAATTGAAAGAACAGCATTGTTTCATTTGTTACAGTTACATTTATTGGTACATTTATATTATTTACATCAAGCTTTTGAATGGTATAGTAGTGTATATTGTTATTGAAACTTCATAATATTTCACTTGATTATAGATTTAGTCAGGAATTATAGTTTGGAAAAAGTCTTTGGAAAAAGTCTAACTAGTAAAATGTTTACACGTTATGTGAAAACTAGTACAAGTATATAAATAAATAAAAAGAGACTTACTCATGTTTATGATCTCTGCTGAATAAAGTGCTTCATTCTTTTTTTCTGAGGAAATCCAAATCTCAAATCCTCGACCACATCACATCTTTTTGGGGTGAATTATGTCTTATTCCTCTCATCGCGAAGCAAACAGTAAAATAAAAAAAACTTGAAGAACAATCTCGCTGCGTTGTCTTCTGTTGTGTGGGCGTATTCAAAAGCCGCGCGCTTCAGTGAAACATTTGAATCTCAAAAGCGCGCTCGGCGCGGGGGCGTGGTCGCATTAGAAGATAATGAAGGGAGACGTGAAAAACGGACATCGCGTTGTTTTCATATGGATTACTTTATCACAGAATATTTGTTTTTAGCAGCACTTGTTTAGTTTAAAAGTAGACATGTCAGGCTTTCTATAGATATCTCTCTCATGTCTCTGTGTTGAGTATTCACTGAGTTACAGTTCATTTTAATGACGCGTTTGTAACTGAAGATCAGCGCAGACAAAGGCTGCAGACAGCACTCCTTGTTTGTTATCTTTATTTTATAAGTGCACAAAGTTTTGTTGTTATTATGTCTGTATACAAAAAAAAGTAGACCCTTTACAGATTTGATTGATGTATTGCTCTTATCTGTACGATCAAAACTGAAAGTGTAATTTAAGTTCTTTTCGGGGTTATCGGGAGAAAATACCCCAAAACGCGTATACGCGTTAATCGACTCCAGAGGGTTAATCTTAGTTTGATGCATAATAGGCCGCAGATTAGATGAGTTTGCCCTTCGGCTTGAAAAGGCCTTAGACTTTCTATCACGTGACAAAACTGAAATAGAGAAAGCTACAGGCACACTGGGTTCCCGCTTGTTCTGTAAACATTTGTGAATGTTGCTGCTATTATAGCGGGGACCCGACACATATCACTGAGAGCTGCTATCAGTTGTTTTGGTTCACCTACAGCAGATGGAGGGTTTGGGCCCTGGCATTGTGGCAGTGGTCGGAGAGGTCTCACGGGAGCAGGGCCCACAGGCTTTGGTGGTTGGGGGGCCTGCCGTTTTTTTGTTGATATCTGTGGGCTTGCAGCGAATGAGTGAGAGAGTTTAGTCCCAGCATACACAAATTCCTCCATTTTCTGTGAGAAGCACAGAAATGGAGATGCTGGAGAGAGGGATAGTGTGTCCGGTGAGCGGGGCTGTGTCTCTGGTGTTTCTGGTGACTGTCATATGTTGTCCTGGCTTCCCTGGCTGTTTTCCAGAAAGTCATCCTTGGGTGCTGAGTCTTGTAGCTGTTTTGATACATCACAGTCTGTCTGTGATGAGTTCTGTGGGCAGGGCTCAGCCGGGATGGTGTCCATCAGCAGTGCTTGTTGTGGCTGCATGGTGTTATCAGTGTCCTTGTGGGATATGTCAACCACATGATGACTCGGACCTGGTGTGTGTTTGCTGAATGGATTGACACACTCTGCTGAAGGATGACAGAGGGAAAAGTAGATATTTTCCTTAAGCACTCTAGCACCAAGTTTGTTTGGGTGGAGGACATCCGGTTTAAACAGTTGTCTATGGCCCCAGAAAAGATTGAAATTGTCGATGAAATTCATTCCTTTTATATTGCAAGATCTTTGTAGCCATGTGTACAGCCCCAGCAACCGTGAAAACACATTTGTTCCCCTTGCTGGAAGTGGTCCACTGATGAACGACTGAACTTTGAGTCTTTGAAGTGTTTCAAAGAGTTCACTGAAGTCCTTCTTAAGGAGTTCTGACTGCTATTTCCAAATATTATTCTTCCCCACATGGATGATGATTCGATTTGCAGTCTTGTGCTTCATCAGAATGTTCTAAAGTTCCTTGTTCACATCAGAGACTCTTGCTTGAGGAAGGCAGCATGTTGTTGTAGTCCTGCTACTAATGTTTCTGATAATAGAGTCACCCACTATCAGAGTCCTGGGCTCGGCCGCTCTCTGCTCGACCTTGAGCGCCTGTTAGTAGCGGTGTTGGCTGCTGGCTGATCCGATCCATGTTTAATCACATTTGGGGATTCCTCACCCGCATTCATTAATGCTTCAAATCTGTTCTCAAGATGTATAGGGGGTGGAACACAGGGCCCAGACCCCTGACAGTAGCTTACCGAGAGGTTTAGTTTTGTCTTTTATTGGAACTGAAAATAAAAACTGATATTCCCTTTTCTGGGGTTAACAAGCTCTGAGTTTCCAACAAAACCCACTTTCTAGAATACAGCCCTGTCCTGTTGTGCTGTTTTTGTGAGTAGTGTTTCCCCAATACAGTTCTGCCCTGCCACCTGTGGTTCCCTGCCAGTTTGTTGCCTCTGCCTGGCAGCCAGACTGGTTCAGAATCTTTGATCATCAAGTAACAGATGTCTGTTGTCAACCAAGGGTGGTTCACCTCAGCTGTTCTGTCTGTGTCCCCTGTTGTTGGACTGTTTCACACCTCACTTCCCCTTTTGTGCCTTGCTTGTAAATTCTACACGTCAATGCTTAGGACCCAGTTGTTAACAAATCTTACATTAATTTCCAGTGGAAACTGTGCCACAAGGTCTTAGATGAATCCTGAATACATTGCCTCTGGAACAGAGTATTCTTCGTAACCCTCTCGCAGAAGAATGATAACAACATTTCCAGAAGACACTCCGATCACCTCCACCTTTCCTCAATAACTCACCTTTCTGAAATCTATATTTTTACAATCATATTCAAATAAGCTCTGTGATTAACATTACTTTTTACTTTTTTTCTTTTTCAGTCACGCTCACTTTCTTGTATCCCCCCAAGTACACATCGGGATCATTTTGGGGACTTTCCATAGATTTTATACTGTATATTCTATCCCCTAACCTTAAACCTAAACATCACAGAAAATGTTCTCAATTCTTAGATTTTCAAGAAATGGAGTTAATTGGTTAACAGATTTTTCACCTCATACCATACTGCTAGTCTCGTTCTCTCGAAGGACAGATGGACTCGCCTGGCCTGGACGGCGCTCTGTTCGATTTAACCCTCTGGAGTCGATTAACGCGTATACACATTTTGGGGTATTTTCTCCTGATAACCCCGAAAAGAACTTAAATTACACTTTCAGTTTTGATCGTACAGATAAGAGCAATACATCAATCGAATCTGTAAAGGGTCTACTTTTTTTTGTATACAGACATAACAACAAAACTTTGTGCACTTATAAAATAAAGATAACAAACAAGGTGTGCTGTCTGCATCCTTTGTCTGCGCTGATCTTCAGATACAAATGCGTCATTAAAATGAACTGTAACTCAGTGAATACTCAACGAAGAGACATGAGAGAGATATCTATTGAAAGCCTGACATGTCTACTTTTAAACTAAACAAGTGCTGCCGAAAACAAATATTCTGTGATAAAGTAATCCATATGAAAACAACGCGATGTCCGTTTTTCACGTCTCCCTTCATTATCTTCTAATGTGACCACGCCCCCGCGCCGAGCGCGCTTTTGAGATTCAAATGTTTCACTGAAGCGCGCGGCTTTTGAATACGCCCACACAACAGAAGACAACGCAGCGAGATTGTTCTTCAAGTTTTTTTTTATTTTACTGTTTGCTTCGCGATGAGAGGAATAAGACATAATTCACCCCAAAAAGATGTGATGTGGTCGAGGATTTGAGATTTGGATTTCCTCAGAAAAAAAGAATGAAGCACTTTATTCAGCAGAGATCATAAACATGAGTAAGTCTCTTTTTATTTATTTATATACTTGTACTAGTTTTCACATAACGTGTAAACATTTTACTAGTTAGACTTTTTCCAAAGACTTTTTCCAAACTATAATTCCTGACTAAATGTATAATCAAGTGAAATATTATGAAGTTTCAATAACAATATACACTACTATACCATTCAAAAGCTTGATGTAAATAATATAAATGTACCAATAAATGTAACTGTAACAAATGAAACAATGCTGTTCTTTCAATTTATCCCCCCTAAAAAACCTGAAAAAAAAAAAATTCTCAGCTCTTTTCAACATTAATAATAATAATAATAATAATAATAATGATAATAATAACAATAAATGTTTTTTTTTTTGGAGAAAATAAGATTGTTAAAAGGATTTCTGAAGGATTGTGTGACTGGAGTAATGATGCAAGAAATTCAGTTTGAAAGTCAGCTTTGATTGTTCCTAATAAACTGTTTAACTGCACTCACAAGTGAATATTAAATTATGTTGTGGGATAATTAAATATATTCTAAATAAACTACAAACATAAAATTATATACATTTATTTTGTCCTCACATTCTTTCTTGTAACTCATCCCTCTCAGTGACACAGCTGACTGAATGGCTCATTATGCAGCTCATTATGCAGGCCTTTGTCTTCTCAGGTGTGAATTCATGATAGTTGACGCCTACTCGCATATGACTTTTACCAACAAAAAGTGTCTTAGAAATTTTAAATCAATATATTGTTTTCTGTAAGTGAGTAAACAAGATGATTTTCACATCATTTAGAAAAAAAAAATTCTAGGCTACAAGCTCCAGTTCTCAAAATCCTGTGAACCAATTTTCTGTATGTGTTTTATTACCTTATTCAAGTGATTTAACATTTTTAGTTTTTCACTAACCACGCATAACATTTTTTTTTCTCAAAAACACAATAATGTACATACATGCTGCTCACATATTATTATAGCCCAGTTTGTGCTGATTACAGTGAGATTAGACTTTAGCCATTTAGATATTTATAAGAAACTGAAAAAAGCACAAATGTCAGGGCATGACAAAACTTCTCCAGGCCCCAAAAATACCCTTAGACTCCAGAGGGTTAATGTCACTGGCGACACTTTAGGATCATCTCTCATTGTCCCGATCGCAGTCTCTTTCCGAGCGGTCGCGTTCGGTCGTGCACATTCCGGACCACGAGTGTCTACTCCCAGGCTAATCTCGGGAGGACTCTGAGCTGTTCCTGGTCTCCACCCTCTCCGTCAGTGGGATCCGTGGGCCGAGATCGCCATCATCGTTTGCGTGGTGGACACAGAAACTGAATTTTCGCTCCCCTCGCGAGCCGCTTCTGACGCTCCTTCAGCACTCCCATTGCACGTCTTTTAGAATCCAGAGCCGAGGACAACTGAACCACGGGTTGCCTTCGACACGCACTTAAATCCAAGGTTTCCAATTCAATCGTGCAGATAACAAACAGTTATTTCAACTATATTCAGTATCAATAAAACTTCTGTCATGACAAACTTTGAGCCCTCAGCACTTCTGGCAACTCCTAGGGAGTCACTCTCCATCACATGTGACGTCACGAGAATTCTCCTCCAAAGCATCAGACAGCAGCACCCTCTTGCAGCAGGCAAGACGTAATTCCACCTGCACTCGCTCAATCTGATCTCTCCCAAAATTCTTCTCTTCTCATTGCTCACAGTTTGCTCATAAAACTCCACCCACAAACATCCTTTCATCCCAACATCCATTCCTATACCCTTCCCTTCAGCTGATTACAGCAATACGGCTAACAGCCCAAAGACACGCAGGCTGGTTAAATTGAACATTCTAAATGGTTCCCCTTGACTCGTATGTATTACAGACATGTGTACAGATTGATTTATGTATTTACTGATTTTCGCCATGAAAAATATTCTGCACATATGTTGGTATGGCCTAATAAGTAAATAAACAAACAATCAGCAATACGGCTCCATGTTTTCTAATAATTATCTATAGCTACTTCTAAATTCCTGATGCCTATTCACTGTCCCTCATGCCAAAGTTCTTTTAAAGGAGCCGTATGTAGGATTGTGGCCTAAACTGGTACTGCAATCACTATAAAAAATACTGTAGAGCGGTGTATCCCCTCCCCCTACCCCCTGACTCGAGGTTGCCAGATGAGCTGCAGGATTCAGCAGAAACGTAGGCTGCTTCAATGAGCTTCCAATGGCAAGTGACGAACAGACGTATACAGTACGTCCATGTGAGCTAACGTTATGTTACTTTGCACAAAAATGCATAACTTTGTTCGACTGTCATGAATATATGAAATGTCCATTGACATCAAGTACAAGTTAGCCAAGCATAGATGAATCTTACCTGTCCAGGAGAAAATTAGCAACGTTGGCGTCTGTGTTCAAATTATTCTCCGTTTTCAGCCGTCTCCATCTTTCAAAAGCATCTCCAATACAAATTCTGGTTTTATTTCGGACTTTGTCACGACGAATTTCTGAATTATAACGAGGTCTTTTTGATTTAGTAACATTAGACATTTTTATCCAACTGGAGTTACAGCAAAGCTGGCAACACGGATCCCGAAACACTACTGACTTCATGATTGGTAGATAGGTGGAGGGAGGCGCGTCAGGCCAAAACACAAAATGACAACATCAACATCAGTTGAGGGCTGCAAGTCCACTTTTTGAATGACAATATCCTGGCCGGACTACTGTTGTCAGTGATATAAGTATTTGAAATGAACATTATTTCTTAATGTCTAGTGACACATCAGGGCCATTTTATGATTAATTGAAATAGATTTCTTACATACAGCTCCTTTAAGACAAGTCATGTCACTCGGCGGCATTTGCTGTCCAGGTAAAAAAAAAAAAAAAATATGCACAGGTGCACTGTATGACAGATCGCCAAAACTATTTTTTTTTAAATGTCATATATTTTTTAAACCTTTTATGTGTTTCAAATAACTCTTTGTCGCTATTTCTGCGCTGCATGCAAGCAGAGTGCAAGATTTTGCATGTTCGGCATGCATGTGGGGTTATCATTTATTTTTTTCACTTTGTTATGCAGATGCAAAACGTCTGGTCTGTTAAATAATTTTAAAATATCAAATAGCCTTAAATTTATATGTTATATATGCATCTGTCACAGATGTAGACTTTTGAAAAAAATTTTTTAATTTGTATTCCAAACTCTAGCGTTAACCTACATAAATGTGATACATTTTTGGCCCACATTCAAGTGTTTGTGTGGAATATTAATGCGCATGCATGACAGGGAGGCGCCAGTACGATCACTTGCATTTTTTCCTGATAATGAAACAACTTGAAATCAGTTCGAAACTGATTTTATTAATGTAGATTCATAATAACAACAAAACATGCTTTTGTAAAATAATGAAAACAAACAGAATGCACTTTCTGCCATCTATGTCTCTGTGAACTGGAGCGCTTCTCAAAAAAGAACCAAAACTCCAGAGTGTCTCACATAAACTGGCAGCCATATCACCTTGTAGCCCAAGACTGGTCGACCACTGAAGCTAAGCAGGGTTGAGCCTAGTCAGTATCTGGATGGGAAACCTCCTGGGAAAACTAGGTTGCTGTTGGAAGAGGTGTTAGTGAGGCCAACAGGGGGTGCTCACTCTGTGCTCTGTCTGGGTCCTAACGCCCCAGTATAGTGATAGGGACGCTATACTGTCAACAAACACCATCCTTTGGATGAGCTGTTAAACCGAGGTCCTGACTCTCTGTGGTCATTAAAAATCCCAGGATGTCTTTCGAAAAGAGTAGAGGTGTGGCCTCGGCATCATGGCCAAATTTCCCCATTGGCCTCTGACCATCATGGCCCCCTAACAATCCCCATATCTACTGATTGGCTTCATCACTCTGTCTTCTCTCCACCAGTAAGCTGATGTGGTGGGTGTTCTGGTGCACTATTGCTGCTGTAGCATCATCCAGGGGGATGCTGCACACTGGTGGTGGATGAGGAGATCCTCCCTACCACAATGAAAAGCGCTTTGAGTGCCTAGAAAAACGCTATATAAGGCCAATCAGTGATCAGCGGAGTTTACGCATCACGTTTTGGTAATGGTACGGTTCACTTGGAACTTCAACCGAGGTGGTACTAAAAAAAACAGGTACTGTACCCAGTGGAAAATCCCCCAAAAGTGAACCATACTGAACCATACCGTGCCGTACCATGCAGTGGAAAAGCACCATTAAAAATAGCAGGGGTTCACACAAAACAAGGGGAGTCCACTTTTAGCTATTATGCCGCCCGCAGTTGGAATCAGCTTCCAGAAGAGATCAGATGTGCTAAAACATTAGTCACATTTAAATCCAGACTCAAAACTCATCTGTTTAGGCTGTGCATTTATTGAATGAGCACTGTGCTACTGTCCAAACTGATTACACTGTATTTTCTATTTTTAACTGTCTTATATTAACTTTATATCAATTAAATCATTAAAATTAAATTAAATCATTTTAAAAGTTTTTTTTGTTTTTTTTATTCTTTGTGTTATTATGATTTTTTTTTATGATTATTTTACTTTTTATGTTTTTTTTTTCACCTTTTAGGTAAAGCACTTTGAATTACCATTGTGAATGAAATGTGGAATATAAACAAACTTGCCTTGCCTTGTGATACCCTCACACTGTATAATGTGACTTATGTTATACTGTGGTAAATACTGTGGTCAAGCCAGCCAGGTTTCTGAAATACACGGTCAAGCCAGCTGCGATTTAAATAAGTGTGCGTGAATATTTTTATTATTATAGTAATTTCAGTGGTGCCATAAATCCCCTGTGGAATTACACTGTTTTACTTGTTGTAGGAGTCTATTTTTGTTCAGATTGAGTAATCAATGTTATATTATGTGGTGCATTTCAGCTTTGAATGTTTTGTTTGTATTGTTTGCATTTGTGAACTTTATTAATGTGTGCCATTTGGATAAATATTCTGTATTTTTACTTTGAAAATAGGTACCATGTTAAAATTATGTACGGGCTCTTTACGAATCGCTGTGGTAAAGTCTGACAGCAGTGCGTTCTTTGGAATACAATGGAGTCACACAGTTTCCTTTACCGCATCTGTGATATTTAAGATGTAAGATTATATTTTGTTTCTTTAATTTTATTTGTTTAATTGATATTTTAGTCAAGATTAAAGCAGTATATTGAACAAGAAAAACTAAGTACATGGATTTATACTGAAAGTGAAACAAAGATGTGCATCACACTTGTTCTGCCTGATAATGATGTGTCCTTACTGTATAGCTTCTTTAATTTTTCAAAAGAGACATTACAGGGCTCACTGAAATCCCCAGCAGAGAAAACTGATGACAGCAGATTATTAGTTATTAGTAGAAAACATATATCTGGGCAAGAGCAAAACTCACAATGTCCATGAAGTCATTCTGCCCATCGACGAGGATTGATGTCAGTGGATGACCTGGGGACAAGTGAGGGAGCAATTGATTCTGATGGGCCAAGGATGGAGTTTCTCACTCTGCTTATGGAGAAACTTTATCAGGACCAACAAATAATCCCCCGTTTAAACCAAATTCCTGAATTGCAACAGTAAATGTAAATTATCAATGCATATTACTGCATAAACATGCACTGCCAAATTAAAGTATATTTTAATAAATGTTTAATAAGTGATAATCAGTATTCAATATTCTGTGTAAAATAATTGTTTTTTTTTTTTTTAGCAATGCAGAATCACAATTACTTCTATGCTGTTGTTGCCATTGCCCTCTCAGTTGTCCACGGGGGACCAGGATCACAGCTTCTTTCACCAAGCCTCTTTAAAGCATTGACGACTAGCTCTGAGTCCACAGTCATTGCTGCTGATAAGGGGTTACTTTACTAAAAAAAGGTTATGTTTCAGAAAAAAAAAAACACCCACTGATTTTCAAAGCTGGTTAAGACTTTCTACTTAGAGGACCTGAATAGAAATGTAGTGGAGTGAAAAGTGAAATACTTGTCTTTTAAATGAAGTAAAGTCATAAGTTTCCAGAATGGGAAATTATCAGAAACTAAATTGATGATCGTTTCCATTGATGACTGGGACCACCATGTGATAATTATTATTATTTTTTATCTGTTCCAAACTAAGAATGTTTAAAATAAGTGAATTTTCTGCACCTATAGATATACTATAGAAGGCTGCAACAGACACCACAGAGGACAAGTGTTCAATGGATTACTCTGAGACTTTGGGTGTTGTGTGATCCCGCAGAACAAGTTATCAAGCCAACATGCAGGTATTTACCTTGAAAAGTATATTGTTCATAGTGAAATTTTTTTATTATTATTTTTTTATTATTGTGTGAGAACAAACATTTAGTTATGTGTCTTTCTCTTTAATAGGAAGGATGTATATCAAGAAGATAGCTGTCCCATTATCAATGAATGGGAGTGATTTCCATGATTTGCTGACAAGGATATTTCCTGCCCTAAGAGCTAAGGAAATTGAGCTGTGCAAGGTTGATCAGCACAGGAGGATAATAGCCCTTCAAAATTATGCCAGTAATCCAAGCCACAATTAAAGGGTTACTCCACCGCAAAATGAAAATTTTGTCATTAATCACTTACCCCCATGTCCTTCCAAACTTGTAAAAGCTTAGTTCGTCTTCAGAACACAATTTAAGATATTTTGGATGAAAACCGGGAGGCTTGTGACTGTCCCATAGACTGCCAAATAAATAACAGTGTCAAGGTCCAGGAAAGTATGAAAAGCATCGTCAGAATAGTCCATCTGCCATCAGTGATTCAACTGTAACGTTATGAAGCGACGAGAATACTTTTTGTACACAAAGAAAACAAAAATAACGACTTTATTCAACAATTCCTCTCATCTGTCTCTCCAAATCAGCGTAGCGCCATTCTGGCAATTCGGAGCAGTTTTCCTTCAAACCAAAGCGTAAATACACGTAAAAAACTTATCCTTGTGGTGCGGCTGATACAGAAGAGCGTACGATGCCTGCATATTGCTCAGAATTGCCAAAATGGCAAAAACAATTCCAGAGGTATTTCCCAGTGCAGGCTCCTGCAAAATATGATTGGATTCAGAGTGGAACACCACCCGCTGACTTCAGCACAGCAGAACAGGAACAGTTCATTGATGTCACTTCTGATTCGACAATGAGGCTTCAGTTAGTTAGGATTGGGGTGGGGTGAAAAAAGAACTACCCACTGCTAGCCAGGAGAACCCTGGCAATACTCCCTTCTTGAAAGTGAAAAAGTGACGTGACATTCAGCCAAGTATGGTGACCCATACTCAGAATTCGTGCTCTGCGTTTAACCCATCCAAAGTGCACACACACAGAGCAGTGAACACACACACACACTGTGAACACACACCCGGAGCAGTGGGCAGCCATTTTATGCTGCGGCGCCCGGGGAGCAGTTGGGGGTTCGATGCCTTGCTCAAGGGCACCTAAGTCATGGTATTGAAGGTGGAGAGAGAACTGTACATGCCCCCACCCACAATTCCTGCCGGCCCGAGACTCGAACTCACAACCCTTTGATTGGGAGTCCAACTCTCTAACCATTAGGCCACGACTTCCCACTTGTCAGGTATCTGCAAGAGATGGGACCCAGATGTAGAATGACCAGTGATATTTCTCTAAAGGGGTCATCGAATGCCCATTTTCCACAGGTTGATATGATTCTTTAGGGTCTTAATGAAAAGTCTATAACATACTTTGGTTAAAATTTCTCAATGGTAGTGTAAAACAACACCCTTTTTACTCTGTCAAAAACAGCTCTTTTCATAGCAAGCTGTTTCAGTGCATTTCCCTTTAAAAGCTAATGAGCTCTGCTATTCCCGCCCCTCTCTCTCCGTGGGGTGATGCCCAGTTCTCTGAGAGACTGTAAACTTAAGGCACATTCAGCTGAATCTGAGAATGGCTTGATTTGAAAAAGGGGATATTATTTATCTGGATTTTAAAAAAAAAACTGGGTGGATCTTTATCATTATAGGGCAGGGCTATTCAATTGGCGGCCCGCCAATCATCTTCATCCGGCCTGTGAGAAGAGTACGTGCAGATCGCATATATGCCTTTAATTGTGTTTGCACTAATTAAGTTAGTTTGTCCACAAGGTGGCAACACTGGCCCGGACCAGCCGGAAAAGAAAAGGAAGGGACGCAACAGTGCCAAGTCCGCGGTTTTCCCGCGGTATTGGACTACTTTAACAATCTTGCCATGGGTTGTTTTTCATGTCCACGGGTTGAAGCAATTCCAATAACATGATATTTATCCCCTGGAATGCAAATTTAAGCTGGGGAACCACGCCAAAAAAAAAATTATTTTTAACTGGGGACCCCCTCGAAACGCGATTGGGCTTGTTTTGAGTAGCGTTGGGCGGGTTTTCTTATGAAAACCTGGCAACAACTACAATCTACCGGAGAACGCAACATCAGATGATGGCGGTGTTGACAAGAGTGAGAGGGAGTTATGAGATATCCACAACTCTAATTTAAAACGAGTATAAAGACAGTGTTATTGGTTATAACGCAGAAATAGCGCAGACTGGACGAAGGTGATTATCAAATGCAAAATAGTTTTAAAGTCTGCGCTGTCGGTTGAACATATGCTGACTAGCCGCTTCAGACAAGCGTGCCAGTAGCACTTCAAACAACAAAAACACATACAATTATGTCAAAATACACAGTTTTGGCAAATGATTTTTTAAACACGGCCTTAAATCAGTTATAAAGTCCAAAATAATCATAAAGATCTGGGAGAAAACTGGAAATGTGTCAGAAATATCTCACGCACATCAGATTTTAAAGAGACAGCGTTGCTTTTAAAGTGAAACTTGCTGAAGTCTTGATGCAAATCACGGAAACGAAAAAGAGAAATCACTCAACTGTTCTAGACGCTGATTAACTTTTGTTGCTTGAAAAAAGATTAATCTATATAGTTTATCCATATATATTTTATAGTTTGTGAAGATTGTTTTGCATTCAATTAAATTAAAAGTTGTTATATTTTTCAGAGCCTAGATAAATGTTAAAAAATAACACTTAATAATTATACTGTTTCTGGTCAGATGTATCTGAATTCCAAGCATTGGAAACCATGCTCAGCTCATCATCTCAACAATAAAGAACAGTGATGGTAGATTCATGATTTGGGATTGTTTTTCAGTGGTGGAGACTGAGGTACTGGTCTATGCAGAAGGACAGCTGAACGCACCAAAATACAAATGTACGCTTAATGAAAACTTTCTCAAGAGCACTAGCCCACATGTTCACCTACCCGCACACAACCAAGACAATGTCAGAGTGGCTCAAAGATGACTCTGAGAATGTCCTTTAATGGCCCAGACATAACCCACACTTAAACCCAATCAAACGTCTGTGGAGAAATCTGAAAATATTAAATGTTGTTCAAAGACTGTCCCCATCCAACCTGCCAGCTTGAGATGATCAGCAAAGATGAATGGCAGAAAATCCACAAGTCCAAAAAAGACTTGAGACTGTAATCCCACCAGAAAGGTGGTTAAATAAAGTACTGAAGATTGATTTGTCAAAACAATGGTGTAAAAATGTAATTAAAATTTTTAATTAATTTTTAAAAATGTAATTAAAATTAAAAGCATGTTAGCATGAGGGAAACAAAATGTAAAAAATCAACAACAAATGGGTCTGAATACTTTCTGAATGCAGTGTAGATAGGTTTAAGCAATTTGTTAATTTCAAAGCATTGTCTGCAACAACTCTATACATTTTAAATCATAGGGGATCTACCATAACTGCTCAAGATTTAAAATTAAAGCAAAAAAGATGGATGGGTGTGGCCCCATACATTCATATGAACATGAAAAATAAAAATAAAAAGCTTCAAGTTAAAGTTTAAAGAAGAGAAGAATGGAAGTTGCTAGGTTGTAGCAACCTGGAGTATCTGAATTAGGGGCACATTCAGCTGCGGTGTGAACATCGCTTTGACAGACTTATTTTCTGGTGCCATTTTAGATCAGTAAGCCATTTAAAACTCTTTCCACAAAAAGAACAAGAAAAGGGTCTACCGTATGCATGACCTCCCATGTGTATCTGAAAAAGAAATTTTTGTGACAGCGGTCACAATTAAATCAACTTCATCCAGAATGAACATGCATGTGAATTTTGAAATTGCTCCTATTAGTAAACCTGTTTGCAGAAATTTTGTCATTTTTGTCCAGAATGAGTTTGCAAATGACTTTTCATGTCTCTATGATATGTGAAGCTCCTTTCACACAGAAGACACTTTTCTCTCCACTATGAAGCCTCATGGGAGTCTTCAGGTTTCTTTTAAGTGAAATACAACGGTGGTACATGAAATGTTGCTTCAGTGTTAATCCTCACGTGTTGATTAAAGTCTACTGAAAACCTGAAACTCTTTCCACACTGATCACATACAAATAGATTCTCTCCTGTGTGAATTCTCATGTGGGCGTGAAGATTTGCTTTTTGAGTGAAGCTTATACCACACTGCTTGCAGGTGTAAGGTTTCTGTCCAGTGTGAATCCTCATGTGGACATTCAGGCTTACTTTTCTACCTACAGGTCTACCTTTTTCAGTATAACTCTTTCTAGTGATGGGACGATTGATACCAAGGCTCCGATGCACCGACGCAGTTTTCAAACCACTATTATATCACACACTGTGCCAATGCTTATATCAAAATGACAATTAACACCATGTGATTGATGATGTTTGAAGCTTTGAACGTCATGCAGTATTGGAAGGTCGGGACAGCTAGTTTGAAAAAAGCTACCCATTTCAATTATTAATTATGATCACGTTTGTGTATTTTATATTATTGATCAATATGTGAATCCGTTGACCAAGCTATAGATGACACGAGCTGTGGTCTCACTGATTGATCTCACAGATTGATTCCACACTCTTGTATGTCACAGACTCGTACTTCCGAAGCTTTGTTTGGTCACATGCTTTTTCAAACCATCTTCTGCTCCGCAATGATTTGTCAGATATGGTGGAGAAAACAAGTCCGACCACCAGATGTCGTTAATGTGCATTGTATTGAAAGCTTCAAGTAATAAACCATTTTTCGGCACAATTCCATTAAAGCCTCAAACGATTTCCCATCACTAACACTTTTCACGCTGTTGGCAGGTAAAATTACTTTCAGTTGCAGTCTTTTGAGCTCTTTTTTGTGACAACTATTTTCAGTCTGTGAGAATCTAAAAGATTTTCTCCAGTTATAAAAGTATGTTTTTTCATAGCAATCTTTATGTTCATTTTCTTTCAGTTCTCGATTCTCCTCCTTCAGTGCTTTTGTGTTTTAAGTGAAAAAAGAAAAATAAGGCAAGTTTAAATGCATTAAGCAACATACAGAAAAACATTTCTACGTGTCAAGCATCAAAACCAATCACATGTATGCTTGATCCTACATGCACTAAGCTGCTCTCAGAAACTTTTCTCAATATTGTTAATGTTTCAGTGAGAAATGAAGCCCCATCACAGCACAGAGACTGTCCCTGTAGATCAGGGATGTGTAACTTTGGTCTTTTATGGCCACTGTCCTGAACCTGGGTTCAGGTTTTAGGTCCGTTCAACTCTAATTAAACACACCTGCCTGTAATTTTAAGTAATCCTGAAGACTTGTGCTAGTTTGTTCAGGTTGGTTAAATTAAACTTTGCTGCCCTCCAGGGGTCCGTTCTTCGTATGTCGCTAACTCAGTTAGCTGGATTTGACTGTTGATGATTTGGCATGATCTTGGATTGTCTGGTTCTTCAAAGCTCATCCCGGAGTTGCTGTCATACCAACAGGTCCGTAAACTTAAACCTGCTCAGGTTTATTTCATGTAAACAGGATTAGATTGCATCTTTTTAAGCAGAATTGATACTTAAAATCTGTCCGCTACCACCGCTACTTTATTACAAGAGCATCCTACTGATCCAGGGACAATAATTTAAAATAATCATTTAAAAATTTAAAGATAATATAATAATGTTGTATAGTCTTTAATACTATAGATACAGTACTCACTGAAAGATTTATTCGTCATAAAATAATTACTTCATAATTGTATTTGAGTCTCACACATGCTATACAGATAATGTAGTGTCATGCATTAATTTGAGTGATGACCGCTATTATGGGAGTGGCTTGATGGAGCGCAGGAGATGCAGATAACATGATCTTGACCCGTAAGAAACTTTAATTAATGCTTTCACGTAACAAATCTGTTCAAATATAAAATTAAATGAATTGCTAATTACTACATTGAAATAAAATATAAAGCCTGTACAAATATTAGAAATTGGGAATTTAAATAATTGGGAATCATGCAAAAAAATGTAAATAAAATAAAAAAAGTGCACATTTCATTTATCTATTATAACATTTAGTTTTGTTCGCTTGGCTGTTTCCTTACAAAAGTGCAGAAATTTAAAGGGCACCTATTATGCAAAATTCACTTTCACATGTTGTTTGGACATAAATGTGTGTTGGCAGTGTGTGTACACAACCACCCTATAATGATAAAAATCCACCCACTGCTTTTTTAAAAAAAATCCCCCTAAGTAAAAAGCATCATTAAGGCATCACATTAGCCACAGGCCCCGCCCACAAAAGTTGACAGACACTGCCGTTTTAACATAGAACTGCCCTGAGAGAGTTCACAGCGAGTTGTACACAGTCCATGATTGCTGCACTGACGAGAATGTCTCCCAAGCGCTTTAGGTGTTCTGTAGCTGGATGTATGAATCCACATAGCTCTCTCCTTACTCCAGAAATCTGAGCCACTGAAGACGAGGTGGATTAATTTGTTTTTGAAGAAGACGCTCCCTCAACTCTGCTGAAATTCGTTTATATCTGCTTGAATCATTTACACTGGACTGCTTTGTGAATGAGGGTCAGTATATAGCAGGTTTTGCACTAAAGTTGCTCCTGAAGGATGAAGCAGTGCCAACTGTTCGTGATCCAGCTACACCTCCAGAAGAAGCAAATATCACGCGTTTGTTTTCCAAATTGCCTTTCTGAAAGAGCTTCTTGGCACACTGTGAGACTAATGTTGCTGAAGCTACCATTTTCTGTCTGTTTTCACTGATGCTGCCTCCACATGCTACCAGATTCATGATTCAAGATTTTATTTGTCATGTACAAGTTATATCACATACAACAAGAAGTGAAATGTAGGTCTAGCATACTCTTTTAGACTGTGCAGAAAAATAAGAGAAAATGAAACACAAATAATGAAATATATGAAAAAAGAAGAAAAAATGAGAAGAAATTAAAATACAAATAATGAAATATACACAATATATTAAACTATTACACAGATGATGTGCAGAGATATAAACAATGTGCAGTGAGGATGAGTTGCATAGCTAGCTTATCTCAAAAAA
Source organism: allo-octoploid hybrid of Carassius auratus x Cyprinus carpio (assembly GCA_024542945.1). NCBI lineage: Eukaryota > Metazoa > Chordata > Actinopteri > Cypriniformes > allo-octoploid hybrid of Carassius auratus x Cyprinus carpio. Next base: position 23,390,154 of record CM045002.1, read on the forward strand.
GTGCAGTGTGCTGAGAGTTTTTGGGTAACCCTACACTACCAGAGTCTCTAAAGTGCAGTGTGTTTAATGTCCATGTTTAGTAGTATGTTTAGTTTAGTAACTCCTTATGAGCCTCTCCGTTTTTGCCATCAAACTGCAGAAGCGTCTGCCTGTAGCAGTGGGTTTCCAGGGTGGGTCGAGTCTTTGATCTCCGCCCTCTTCCCCGGAGCACCAGCTCATTTGCATTTAAAGGGGAAGGCACGAAAATGATGCGTTTTGGCTCATACCCTAAAAGTGGCAATTTTAACAAGCTATAAAAAAATGATCTGTTAGGTATTTTGAGTTAAAACATCCGCATCCCACATCCCACCCACACTCCCGCAGAGTCAACAGCAAACAAACGACCCCTGACCCTTTTTTAAATTAGCCTGACTAGTCCAATTTTTGTCTGCTGATTTTTTTCCTATAAGAGGCTTGTGTTAAAATAAGGTAAATGCAACTCCAATCTCTTACTGAAGATCCCAAAAAAGTCCGTTGTTGTGTTCGCTCAGAGAAGCTGTCTCAGCTGTCAATCATGACGTCACACTCCCTTTTTTAAAGCATCACATAACTAACTAAAACCAAACTTGTTTTAAAAACGGACACCCTTACTTACATCAGCATGATAAAATCTACATCAAATGACATAAACCATGTTTGAAAACAAAATATTTAAAGTGAAATCGAATTATTTAGTTTGTCTCACGTCCCATTAGATTACATGAAGAGGGCGGGGTTTATGACCTATACTGGGACCAGCCACCTGGGGGTGATCGAAACGCGATGGCTTCAATTTTGAGGACTAGTGCGGCACACTTGGTTCCACCAGCCTCACCAGATCGCTGAATGTGGTTTGCCCCATTCATAGTTAGGAGCATCTCTGTCAGCCAGCTCCCTCAGCAGCTGGCTGTAACACACCCTCTTCCTCCTCTGTAGCCATCTTCTGGTCCATGTCCTTTTTTTTTTTTTTTTTTGCTTACATCTTCGTTTATTCAGTTACAACAATATCTGAAATGAAGGGGATGCTTTGTCCATATTAGGGATTTCCTGGAGCGTCATGAATTTTACCTCTGTGATGCATGTGTGGAGTTTTTACGTGAGGGCATCTAGTATGAATGAAAGAGACATTACATGTGTTAATAATGGCCAATCCATAAAAATAACACTTCTCTCAAAAGAAATTTTAAGTAGACATGTATGGTAATCAGAAGTGTACTGGAGTATTGGAGTGTTTTTACCATAACAAAAGAGAAAATGAAATATTTATAAATGACAGAAATCAAACACAAATTATTTTCTCACATAATAACCATTATGACATAAATAAAAAAATAATTAAAAAAAACCCTCCTGTCTGTACTGGATGCAGTTAGAAACAATGAGTAGCTTACCTCAACCTGCATGTAAGTTACAGACAATATTGAAATAATCCAGCTGGATGTGTTCATTTTGACTGAATTTTGGCCGTTAAATGACATCTATAGATACAGACTTTATTATTCCCATTATGAAGGGCAATTTATTTGAGAAGCTTACACACACACACACACACACACACACAGATCTATCGTATCTAATGTATGTAATCAAGTGGTGGTAATGCAGAACTATAGGTAATTTGTGTCAATGTTCTGTAGTGTTAGTGTCATTTATTGGTATATGGCATATTTTAATATACTGTATATATCACAGTATATACGTATATCCACATGCATTGTGTGCATCCTACATTTTAAGGTAAAAAATGTTACATAGTGTTGCTTTAAGGACATTTTTATGGTGGCTTTTAATCTGGCATCAAATAGTGAACTGCATACTGTATGCAGACTTGCATTTACAAATCACCAGCAGTAAATATTGTGCTATTACTAGTATTGAACTACAAGAAGCAAGACAGTTGCAAGCCTTTGATTAGAGTTATGTAAAGCTTTTGATGGGACAGGTATGTCCTAGAGATGTGGTGACATCAACAGCTGCGCAGAGGGGGCCCAATTAGATTTTTTTGTCATGGGGCCCAAAATTCCTGGTGGCGCCCCTGAACATATCTATACATAATAAATTTGTATTCTGACCACATGTGTTCTGTTAATTTATGGATCATTTGTTAAGATGTTTAAATGTGAATATTAAGATCCTGGATCTTGGTGAATGTAAACGGATAGAGGTAACAACTAATTGTTTTATTTGTTCATTTAACTGTTTTTAAAAGCATAGCTCCGTAGCTTGTACATGTAAGATACAAACATTTGGTCTGATTTGTCGAAGTACAATGTTTTATTATATATATTTTTTCCCCAATATTGCACTTCTCAAGATTTAGTGATACCTCATCTCCATGCCCGTTTCTAATTTTACGCAGTACTGTATGAATGGGACTTTTATTTTGGTCTGGCGCTGTGACGTCATAAAGCTGCGCCGCGCTCCTGCGTCTGTTGTGGTTCACCTGAAGAAAGGTTTGTGGTTTTAAGCTTTTCAATCAATGCAAACTGTTTCACAAATTTAAGCGTTTTAACAAGCTATCTAAAATAAATTCATTCTTAAATGTAACGTTGTAATGCTGTATTTAGTGTTTGTTAAATAAAGCGTTAGAGTTTAGTAACGGAGAAGGTGCCTCTCATGTGCTCCCTATATCGTGAATCAGAACATCGTAAACTATTTCAAGTACTGAGAAACAGTTTTTGTAAACTACGAGTCAAATGAACCAAATCATTCGTAAAAGGATTCAGTGATTCGAATCAGCGTTCAAACCGTGTAAACGCAAAGAGAACAAACACAGACGTGAGGCGGATAGTAACTAAGTACATTTACTTGAGTATTGTACTTAAGTAGATTTTTTTGAGTATCTGTACTTTAGTTGGGTTTTTTTTCTGGTTACTTATGACTTTAACTTCACTAAATTTGAAAGACAAATATTGTACTTTTCACTCCACTACATTTCTACGAAGAGGTCCTCGAAGTAGAAAGTCGTTACTATGTAGAAGCTTTATAAAGTCAGTGGGTGATTTTTTTTTATTTTATTTTATTTTTTTATTTTTTTTTTATTTATAAAGAAAGTCTATCAATAATCACTCTTGTAGGGTCATGTTAAGTGATTTCCAGCATTTTTTGAACATTGACCAAATGTGATATTTATTTACAACAATTTAATAGGAAGTTCATATTGTGGCACATGTTATACACAATAATGTCTGATTTTGCTAAATTGTGTAAGTGAAAATATTACCTATAAAGCCACAGAAGAGCTGTTGTGCGTCTCCTAATAAAACACAATGGGTGTTGGACTTGAGCAGCACTGCACAGACCGTTCTGTGTATGACATCAAAGTACCACAAGAGCGATTAGACAGCATTTCCGGGTTATCGTCCTTTTTACTTGTTGACCGTAATATTTCAACACCTTGATTAGCTGGTTCAGGCGTGTTTGATTGGGGTCGGAGCTGAAATCTGTAGGACGGTAGCTCTCCAGCAGCAGGGTTGGAGAACCCTGTTCTATTGAATGATTCCTCGAATTACTTATCGCTTTATATCATTTGAATACAGTCTTATTCATGCCTTTCTTATATGCCTGTATAATAACCTGCACAATCTGATTAATCTCATTTTTGTTCTTTATTTCTTTCACATAATATTGACGAACCTGTAGATATCTAAATTAGATTAGCCCTAACTTGTCTTTTAAAGCTTGAAATTGTGCAGAGTGCAGAAATTCCGAAGTAGATCCATTGTGTAAACCTATGATCCACTGGTTTGTAATCTGAATTTGTTTCTCCAAGTGGAGTTCCTTTACAATTGTATTTGCAAATTTTCGAAGTAAATTGAGTTATTGGGTTTGCCTTTGAAAATAAGATTTTTTTTTTTTTTTTTTTTTTTTTACCTATTAGAGCTTGAACTGGTACCCTTTGAAACTCGCTTTCTATTCCTTCCACTTTGTCTCCACCTGTAAATCACACCAATGGTCTCAGTTGAGCGGCATAATAGTAATCTTTCAAATTGGAGAGTGACATGCCACCCTTATTTTTATCCAATTGCAATGATTTATATCTAGTTCTTGGTTTGCTGCTATTCCAAATGAATCCAGGGATTTGTTTGTCCCATTCTTGAAACCGTTGAGGTGGTATTTCCACAGGAAGTGATTGGAAGAGGTATAACAGTCTTGGTAGTACGTTCATTTTTATACTTTCAGTTCTTGAACTAAAATCCAAGTGTGGTTGAAAAGACCACCATTTAAGAGCTTCTTTAATTTGTCCATTGATTGTTATTTTTCTTATATAACTTTGTTAAATCTTGCCTTAACCATACCCCAAGATACTTGATTGCTTTTTTTATTCCAATTAACATTTAATCGTTGTCTAATTTCTTTTATTGGATTGAAACCAAGTTTAATTTATTCCCAGAGCACCGTCCATACTCCTCAAAAAAGTCAAATAATTTAAGAAGTGATATGTCAAAAGTCTGACATCTTCTGATAAACCCTGTTTGATCTGCATTTATGAGATCAGGTAGAAACGTCTCAAGTCTTTTCGCCAAAATGGAGGCAAATAACTTGTAATCCACATTTAAAACTGATACACAGAGTTCTGTCTTTTCCTTCTTTGGGTATTATTGAAATGTCTGCTTCCCTCCCAGAAGAGAGATAACTGGGTCCAATTAAATGTAATAAGAAGTGGTGAAATCTTTCTTCTAAATGTTTTGAACCATTCTGAAGGCAGACCATCATTACCCGGCATTTTATTATTATAGCTGCATCATTTGTATAATTGGCTCTTTAATATGCAGAAGCAGGAATTAAGAGAATTAAGGGAGTATTTGCTTTATAGGCCAAACCTGAAAACATGGGACCATCTGGTAAAAAAAATAGTAAAAATTAAATGTTAAAGCCTTGCCAACAGAATGAAAGCCTATTAACAAAAACGGCATTATTTTATAGTTAAATGGCACTGCGATTAAAAATAGCAGTTTTAATGGGTTTCAATGGGGACATTTTTCTCCTTAAGGTCCAGAGAGGAACAATTTTGTGTGCAAAGTGCAAAAAAGATTTATTTAGGGAAATGGGAGTAAAATAGTAAAATTCCCATAACAATACACACCTGTGCCAAAACTTATGCAGTTGGCAATAACACAGGCAAAACAATAAAAAAACATTACTGAAAAGGACAAAAATGTCCTAAAGGTCACACAAGGGTTAAAGGAATTGTATAAAACAAAATCCTGCTTTTTAAGAACTTTTCAGTAAACCATTTCTTCTTTCCCCTTGTAGAGTCATCTGGGATCCAGCTTATTATTGGCAATTTGGTAAGGAATTGTTCTGCTACATTGCACTGTTACTTCTAGTAAAGATTCACTGATCTTTTGTGATATGTTTTTATTAAATTAAGTTAAATCAAAACTTAATTTGATTGGACTAGTTTTACTAAATACATTGTATAATTAAGGTCCTGATTAAAACAGTAACTGGGGGCTCTGAAAAACAACATCACAGATAAAAGATGACAGTCTCACTTTACATTTGTATTCACACACACTTAAAGGAAAAGAGATTAGTTTAGAATTGACCATTTATCCTTCTGCTGAATTTCTTAGGCTACAATTTAATTTTGACCAATATAATTGTGTCTTTTGCAGTAATCATATCAAAATGAAAATAATAAACCATAAATATCCAATCATAAATTTGGCAAGGAGGATTTTGAGTGCAATAACAAATTTGTTGATGGGCCTGAGTTTTAAATATTAGATACAGAATATAGAAATTAAATATTTATTATTTGGAGGTATTTTGGAAAATACAAATTGTGATTATTTAAATTATATTAATTATTCCAAGATTCTTTATACATAAAGGGAAATTTATATGTCTATATTTATACCCAAACTCAGTCAACTGGAGATACATATTAGTTCATTAATATTTATGAAAAATAGGATTGAAAGACATTGATATTTTTTACATTTTTACATTTATTGATATTTTATATTATTTTAATTGATATGATCACACAGTAAGTTATGTAAAAGCATCAGATTCAGGAGATTTCTAAATTTCATTCTGAACCTTCAGATGTTTGTCGTTCTTTAGCTGCTCTGTGTAGATTTGTTTCTCCATACCAGTGCCAGTCTCACCATCATAAGAATGCTCCTTAAAAAGTTGAAAAAAGCTAGAAGCAACAACAGAAGAAACGAGTTAATATTAAACTCCAAATTGTCAGATGGGCCAAAGACTATAACCTTATAACAGTCTTTGAATCATTTAAAGTTATAAAGATACTTGTCAGCCAGAGCTTTACCTCATCAAGACCTGCAAAATAAAGACTGTATAGCAGAAGGGTCATAGGCAGATAGCTCTGGGTATCATCCACATAAAGATGGAAAGATACACCATGCCTTCACAGTCAAACCCAGAGGCAGCATGTAGAGAGAAAAAAAAGCAAAGGTGCCAGAAAAGTCCTTGGGAAGGCAAAATTTACTGCAAAAGATAATTATTTTGGTCAAAATAAAACCGTAGCCTTAGAAAATCAGCAGAAAGATAAATGCCATTTAAATTTAAAAATGAATATATTTTCCTTTACTGTATGAATATAAATGTGAAATCATGGTAAGTGTCACCTTTTGTCTTTATTAGCTATTGATGCTTCTGCCTCAGTTCTATAATTGGTGTCTTTGTTGCTGCTAATCAATACCTGAGTTTAATGTGAATGCAACAGCTGAAGCTGAGGCTTTCCCTGTCATAATGAGTGTTATAGTTATGTTGTTTGATTAGAATTAGTGAAAATCTGGGCAAATTCCTGTAACTGCTTACATCCTTGCATCCTTTACTAAAGACGGCCTCCTGAAGTCTGTGTAAACTACAGTGATTCAGTGCTTTAGTCAGTCTCGATGACTGCAGCGCACACAGTACCATCTCAATCAAGAACTCGATGAAAATTCACTCGGTCTCCTGATCTTCACTTCTGAGTTTACTATAACAGTAACTGTATATTGCAGGTATTTTGTTTTCAAAACTTTTAACTTCACTAAAATCATATAACATTAATCAATATATAATATATATATCTCTATCTCTTAGGATAACTGTGAACTCTTTTTGATCCACTTCAAATGTTGTGGGAGTAACAAGTGAACATGTTACATGGTTTTTGGCAATTAAAGAAACTGAAATGGTAATAATCAATGAACCATTTTCATTTATACTGCAAAAACTGTAATTTATGCAAAACTGCTCATATAAAAGAACATTAACACTGAAATCAATAAGATCAAACACAGACCACCTTTCCATCCAGTCCTTATAAAAGACAGATTTGTTCATTTTCAGTGCGTGTCTGATATTCATAGAGGGCTCATATAGTAAGGAAAATTGTTTATAAATCAGTTTCCAATAATTGAAATCTAGCAGATTAATCGGTAACTTATGTATATTATAATCACATTTTAGCATAGATTATATACTGCCAGTTTTAATAAAGATTTTCATTTAGACAGTCAATCAGTGGTTTTAAACTCACGCTGACGACACCTGCTGCTCAAAACAGTGCAAATGCAATGAGAAAAACAAACACAAACGTCTAAAGACAACTTCTACAAACCAACTTTAAATGTTTTCATGCAAGTGGAATCTAACGAATATTAGCCTACAAATCAGAAAAATCCCAAATATAAATCTTAATGCAAATATGAAACTTGTATATCATTTGTGTTCTGACTGCTAGTTTTTGTTTTTTGTGTCTTAATCAGGTTATTTCAGGCCATCACCAATCACTCTGACTGACTCCCTCACCAGTGTGCTGACTACTGAACCAGGGAGCTGATCGAGACACAACCAAAGATTTAGTTTGGATTTTATTTTTATTATTATTATTATTATTATTATTCTCACCTTAAACAGGACAAATAGGACACTATTGTAAAGATGGCGTTTATTAAAGAGGAGAGTGAAGACATAAAGATTGAAGAAATATTCAGAGTCAAACATGAAGATACCGAGGATCAAACAGGTTGGTTTTTATTCTCAAAGCTGAACTCACTCATTTGATTCTTATTTAAATGTCCAGCTGTGCAGAAATAAATTATATTCTTGAAGAATGTCATGAGTGCCCTAATTGATTTTTTTTTTATATGACATGGAGCGGGTCGCCTCGTGAACAGTAGGCTTTTTGGTGTGCCATATGTTGTCCTATAAATAATTGCAATAAACAATATTTTATGCCTCTAATTACATGTTTACAATATAATAGCATAAAACAAAGTTTTAATTGTTTAAACATTTAGACTTAGACAAGGCGCTGGACTCCCAGCTTCTCCTATCATGTAGCATGTATCCTATTATTTTTGCTTGGGATCCCATCATGCGGCAACATTCTGTGGAAAAAGAATCAGTTTTCTTTTTTTGTTCCCTTTTTTTTTAGTTTATATATACATGATTTAACACATGCTACACTAATAACACTAACAAAATTGAAAAAATGCAATCACACAAGGGCCTGAAATTTGTTTTCGAAAATGGGGAGGGAATTACCGTTCTATGCACTCAAGTCTTGAATAAAATTCTCTTTCGCAGCCTATTGCGCTTTAATGTTTTAAGTGGTAAGACTTAAAAAGACATACAAATGGTAAACTTTAGTGGTGATGCAACAATGGACAGATTGGGCGAGTGTCAATTCTGTCGACTCTTCTGAAACGTGACTAAAAGTCTCTTAAAGTGCTGATGTGAAGTCATTTCTACATTCTGAGAGAGAGACGACTCCATGCACTGAATAAATCATGCTCTTTGTAAAGGTACATACCACAGCCATATTTCTGTGGGAAACCTATATGTAATTATGTAACTATGTATAATTTTATGCATTACCCACAATCCCGTGACAAAATTTAGACACTGCACACATATAACAAATGAAACCATGTTCAGGTTTGAATAAGACCTTTTTAAGACCTGCACTTCACATTCCAATCCACATTAAAAAAAATTAAGAAAAGGGATGAGTCAGAAGTATCGTTTATTATATTAAACAATTATTATCAATCATTATATTAAATAGCATATAAATATATCTTAGTGACTTAATTGTTTAGATTTTTATAATGCATTAGCTTCTTGTTGATCCACCGGTTCAAATTTAAAAATATGTGGCAAAAATAGCAGACTGGCTTATTGAAAATGTGAATTCGTTCTCTGCCAGCAGGTTTCACATTCGGAGTGGCAGAATATATCGGTTCCCTGGTAACGGCTGTAAATAAAGCAGCAGCGCCTGACTTTGAAATCGCAGCACTCATATTTATTCAGTGAAATTGTGGCCTTTTTAAGTTTAATCGTCATTAATCTATACAGCAATTCTTGTCTTTCCACTCCCAAATTAAGAACCTCTTATAATTAAGACTTTTTGAAGGACCCATGAAAACTTTAATAACATTCAGTGCAAAAATTTCTGTCATGCATGTGGCAAAAATGCCTTTAAATTACCTTGAAAATTTGAGGTAAGTGCAACTGTGGCATCCCCGTTGTTTGTGCGCAGTGGTGTGATGGCAATTTAGATACAAATACAGATTTCCAAACATATAGGTATCCCCTTGAACTTCTATCTTTTCCCTTGAAAGATAATCCATTTACAAACTTGAATTGAAAATATCGTTTTCATGCTCAGTTTTTCATTTATTATTTGCTAATGTTAGTGAATGTTTACGTTAATGCAAGTCCTACTATTCTGTAATTAATACGATGAGCAGTTGGAAACTAGCGACTGCTCCTGGTTTGAGATAGTAGTAACATCATAAACTGAAAGCAATATCTATGTGACTTTTTTTAAATGTTTTAAAATTGATCGTCCGAGTCTAATATTATCCAGTGGGCCTTACTAAAAGACACTGCGGGCCACCAGTTGCCCATCTTTGATCTAATAAATCTAAATCTGCAGCCATTTGAAATTTCATGTTTTAATTTCAAAAGTGTTGGTTTTCCAGTAGATGGCAGCAATCTTCTGCTAAACCATGGGATATTTTTCATGTTATCTCCATGAATGAAACATGGTAGAAACATAACTTAACATACTTAACGTTTAGTAGAAACATAACTTAACATACTTAACGTAACAAGCCAAAATCTCCGGTTTCGCTGTCTACACGACAACACTGCAACCAGAGTTGCAAATCTTCACCTTGGCAAAAAAAGTTTGGTTTCAGTGACCTAGTCCTGCATTTGGATGAATGGCCAAACTGCGTAGAAAAATGCGGTTTTAAAATTAACCGTGTTCTTGTGGACAAAGTCTTAGAGATTCAAAATAGAACATGCAATGAAATTTATTTTTTCTAAGTGTAAATATCCCACCTTGTTGGCAGAGGCTATTTACACTAACTCCGCCCACTAAAGTGTGATTAAGCTAGTCACTACAAAAGACAATAGTCTAACAACGGCTCCAGTGGGATAAATGGTAAAGCACGTATTGAAGGCGTTTTTGATGCGATCGACCTGAGTTCAAATCCGCCTTTTGCCAAACTTTTTTTTTCTCCTTCAAATCTCATATCACATTGGAAAGGAATTTATTTTCAATAAAAATGAAGGAAATAATCAAAAAGTTGAAAAAGTATCAGGAAGGGTTAGAGGGTAGGTGTAGGAAGGGGCTTATATTTTCCCAATAAGGTGGCACCCATTTAATAATTTGAATTAAAATTATAATTTACACTCAATAAGTTATTACTGTTTTGTAATGTACTACAAAACTGAGTTGCAGAAAATTTCCACTGTTTTCCAAAAGTAGTATTAACAGCGGAAAATCCTACTATTTTAACAGTGTAAATAGAATCTATAAAAAATTACCCTTAATGTAAATAGCATATTTACTGAAAATATTGCTGTTTTCACTTAATGTAAATAGAATCTATAGCTGTTTTATATCTATAGCTATTTACACTAGCGGTGATTTATACTTGATATTTCCACAAGTTTGCTTGGGTGCATGTGGCAAATATGACGTCATCATGGTGTTGGCAGAAGTTCGCTTTGAGTGCGTGCGACCTCATTTCGCATGGCGGTGTGCACAGCATATTTTTGTAACTTTCTGCACAGCTCTGCTTCTGAAGATGCATGACTTCAGGGAGACTCTATCCAAACAGGCACGTCTTTAGCAGAAATTAGCGTTTTTTTGTGAAAGTCCCTGAATAATGAAATTGTTAATGAAATGATTAATGAGAAAAAAATATTTTATTGTTGTTCGGTTTAGTTTTATTAGTGTCATACATTTTATCCATATAAAGTATTTTGTTTTAACTGCACAAATGATCTCAAGCGTCACAGGGTTTTACATGATTCTTTGATTCTTGTGTAGTGTGTCCTCCAAATGAACCCACTACCGTTTCAAACAATAGTACAACGCTGAGCGCAACAAGTATAAACGCCTCATCCGTTTGGGGAGGTGTGTGCACAGTCCATGGAGGCTCGCGCTGCGGAGCCAGGAGAAAGTATAAATCCTGCTTCAGTGTAAATAGCCTCTATCACTATTTAAACTTGGTGCAAATAGCCACTGCCTTATTTTTATTAGTAATAGAATAGCAAAGACAAAATAATTTCATAGAAATAACAACTGCAACAGACTTTGTCCATGTGCTCGAGAACATATGCTTCTAGGTGTTATATCTAAGCCACTGAGCCATTATCTGGAACCTCAATCAAACTAAACGTGAGCAGTGAAAGAACTAGAAGAAATAACTGCTACCATACCACACTTTAAAAGTGAGAGAGGAAACATGCAATCTGGATGCAGACAAACTCATGAAGACAAAGTAATTTAAAAATGCTGAGTAACAAAGACAAAATCATTTTATAGAAAAAAAAAATCCCGCTAAACATTAGGTATTCAGATTCTCAAATATGTAAATAAATGTTAAAGTGTTGGTGAATGTTATATGTTAATGTGCATAGTTGGTCAGTAAATTTAGGGGCTATGTGCGCTATGCAGATTTTATTTACAACACATGGATTCATTCATCCTGAAAGAAATGAAAGTGACATGAAGCTAAGTGCCTGTTAAAGAGGGAGCATATTTTATATTTAAATATACAATGCACATTTGGTGAAAGAAACACTTCATTATTGCTGCTTGCCCACCTCAGATTAATGTTCAGTTTTGCAAGGATTAATCTTAAATCTAGATTAAATCAAGGTTCATCTAATAATTCTGTAGCACAAAACTTTAAACCTTATGCAGGTTTACATTGAACCCATGTTGCGAGGCCATGTTGCGCTGCTTTAGAGAAGAGGAAGAGTTGCTGCCATGTCATCAAAACTAGGAGTGCACGAAAAAATCTATTCATATATGAATCGCGATTCTGTCATCTAACGATTCTGATGGATTCACAAGTTTCAAAATGAGTGATCTAAAGCAGCGTTTCTTAATCCTGTTCCTCGCGTCCCCCTGCTCTGCACACGCTCTGCTCTACTGCATCTCTCTCTCTCATTCAGATCATCAGCTCAGCTCCAACAATAAACTGTGTTCCAATTATAAACTTTGTGTATAGACCGATATTTTTCACATACCTACGAGAAGCATTAAACATGGATACGCATGCGGTTACCATGGTAATGAACAATACTTGCTGGCAAACACTTATCAAGGTCATTGCACACCAAGTCTGAAATTTTAGAATGCGTTTTTTTTTTTTTTCCGTTTTTTCATATTTGTCATCCTTTCCTATCAAAATGCTCACTACGGATGTGAAAACGCAGAAAATCGAACCTGATCTTTCTCTTTTTTTTATGTTGGATGAAATTTTCGTATGCAGTGTGTAAATGTGATTGACACAATGGGAGGTCATTTTTTTTTTTTAATGTGTGAAAATTTCGGATGAGAATTTCAGACTCAGTTTGCGAAGACCTTTATGGTTACAAAGTAAACAATTACTTTACAAAAATGCTACAACGCAATCATTTATTCTGCTGTATTACAGCTTTAATCAGGATAAAATGTATATTAAAAGGAAACATAAGCAGTAGCATTTAACAACATATCTAAACATAACAACATATCTAAAAGTATGAGACAACAACAAACAAAAAAACATACCATTCTGTGAATGCAGATCCATTCCTCATGGTGCACCTCAGTGGACAAACAAAAGAAGTGAGGAATATGTTTAGCATTTAACAGCAGCGGTCATGGTGAAGATATGGCGAGCACCGGTGATCACGGCCATGTCTCTCGTTTGTCATGCCCACTGTGTGTCTGCTGGGCAGCGCTACACAAATCATTTTATTTGTTTTTTTTTTCTTAGCTTGGTTCTTTTGTTGCAAGTTATGCTATTACTCCATTAATTTATACTACCCTAAATGCAGTCTCTGGCCTATTGCCAGTCAAGTGCTACAGCGACCCGTCTAGAGTGATAATGATCTGATCTGATCATGTGTGAGTTTTTGCATGGCTTTGACCTTTCTCTTTAGGTTCCGCTTTCTTGCATGCCATCATTGGTTGCTCATTTATACAAACATTGGTCAAACTGCATCTCAGACATCTTACATTTTTATTTGTCTTTTTTCATCTTAGACCTGATGGTGCTGAAAGAGGAGAGTCAAGAAATGGAGGAGAAAAATCAATATAAGAATGAACATGATTTTATAACTGAAGAAAAAACTTTTTTTAGTTGCTCACAGACTGAAATAACTTCAAGAAAAATGGATCAAAAGACAGTAAGGAGTAGTTATTGCACCTGCCAACAGTGTGGAAAGTGTTTCAGTCAAAAAGCAACTCTTAAAAGCCACATTAGAATTCATACTGGAGAGAGGCCTTACGTATGCCAACAGTGTGGAAAGAGTTTCACTCATGCTGCAAACCTTGGAGGCCACATGAGAGTTCACACAGGAGAGAAGCCTTATGCCTGCCAACACTGTGGAAAGTGTTTCAGTCAAAAAGCAACTCTTAAAAGACATATTAGAATTCACACTGGAGAAAGGCCTTACGTATGCCCTCAGTGTGGAAAGAGTTTCACTCATCCTGGAAACCTTGCAGGCCACATTAGTGTTCACACTGGACTGAAGCCTTATGGCTGCCAACAGTGTGGAAGAGGTTTCAACCAGAAAAGAAATCTTAACTCCCACATGACAATTCACGCTAGAGAGAGCCTTTTTACCTGCCAACAGTGTGGAAGAAGTTTCACTCAAAAAGGAAGCTTTAACAAACACATGAGAATTCATAATGAAGAGCAGCCTTACACATGTGATCAGTGTGGTAAGAGTTTTGATCAACATGAAACCCTTGAGGTCCATATGAGGACTCATAGAGAGAAATCCTACACATGCCCTCAGTGTGGAAAAAGTCTCGGTCAAAAACAACACTTTAAAGACCACATGAGAATTCACTCTGGAGAGCAACCCTACACATGCCCTCAGTGCGGAAAGAGTTTCAATTATAAGCAAAACTTTGAAACCCACATGAGAATTCACACTGGAGAGAAGCCTTTCACCTGCCAGCAATGTGGAAAATGTTTCAACCGGAAAGGAAACCTTAACAGGCACATGAGAGTTCACACTGGAGAGAAGCCGTTTAATGTGGTCACTGCGGAAAGAGTTTCAGACATAAAGAAGCCCTTAAGTACCACATGAGTTTTCACATATGAAATAACTGTTTTTATGTCATCAGTGTGGAACATTTCACAGACAGGAAACATCTTAGGAACCATGTAATAACACCAGAGAGAAGCCTCACTGTTGGAAGGAACCTCACTGTAGAAAGACTTGCAGAAACAATGAAAATTTTAGGTTCACAGAAGCAACACTGATGTAGTTCAAAATACCCAAGCAGTGGATTTAGGCCACTCTGTCCAGATTTTTTCAAGGGTGGGGGTCAATGGGCAGGTAAATGCATGGGTTTTTCTTTGATCTTTTGATCAAATGGACAAAATATATTCACAAAATTTATGTGAATGAGACAATGGAAAAAAAATAAGGACAGCAGCAGCTTTTGTTTCTGCTGATAGCTGCAAAAACTGATAGCCGCAAAACCACACCAAATGCTGTAGATGCATGTTAGAAGTGAGGATTGGTGGAGAACATTGTGCTTGGTAGGTTTTTTCATCTTCAGACCACACTTACAACTTCAGCTGACCAAATTTGTATCCCATCTGTAAAGATTCTTCCCATTACGTTTACGCATTAGATCAGTGGGCAGAGAGTAGGCCGTCTTTTGTGGCTGTTTGAATACATTTCACCACACAGAGTGTTTAAATCACAAAAGCAATCCGGTCAAATGCATTTTCCACTATCTCTGGAAGTGGTTGAAAGTTGTCAAGCTAAAACGTTTGCACCTGTATTTAGAGTTCTCTGTTTATGATCAGATCTTAATTACAGGGGCTCGTTCTTCGTACATCGCTTATTACATCCGAGATGAAATGTCACATCCAAGATGATATCATAGCGCTAATCAGGATCTGGCTAATTCGGTTCTTCAAAGCACCTGTTGTTGATGATTGGTATGGCTGGATTGAGTTATCTGAGATAATTGCATGTGCATGGGTTGGTTTAAAAGGGGTTATGTATCGATCCTCAAAACCACGATCAGCAATGCAGTGATTGGCTGGCGGCAAGACGGCAACCTAATGACATCATATAATTATAAAAGTCCAGAAATTTGTCAAGTTTTTCGTCAGGTGTCTTTTTTAAGGAAACAGCCCAGCAAACAAAACGAAATGTTATAATAGATAAATGAAATGTGCACTTTATGTGTATTTATTAGGGATGCGCCGATCATGATTTTTCATGGCCGATTCCGATACCGATTTTTTACAAGCAAACCGGCCGATTCCGATACCGATTTCCGATTTTTATTTTCTTTAAGCAACAAACAAGAAAGAAGGAAAATATACATAAACAAGATGTTTATTTGGTATTTAATAGGCCAAACTGGCTTTTGGCTATTGAAAACAATAACCGTAACCATCTGAAATTAACGGCAGTAACTGCTCAGTAAGTAGCCTACATTCAATACAAACATAGATGGTACAGACGTCAGCATTTAGCTTTTGTTTTTGAATTGGGTTGAAACTACAGAGAACTGGCCTTAAATGAAAAGATTAACTGTAACCATGTGAAATTAAAGGCAACAACACAATCAACACACATTCAATAAGATGTTTCTTAATCAGCATTCAGTATTTGTTTTAGTTTTTAAATTTGGTTTTAAATAAAAAAGGTCTTTACCAGTGAGACTAAATAAAAGTATAAATTTAAAAGTATAAATTATTGTACCTGGATCAGTAGGATGCTCTTGTAATAAAGAAGCGGTGGTAGCGGACAGATTTTAAGTATCAATTCTGCTTAAAAAGATGCAATCTAATCCTGGTTACATGAAATTATGCCTGCTCCCGAGCAGGTTTAAGTTTACAGACCTGTTGCTATGACAGCAACTCCGGGATGAGCTTCGAAGAACCAAACTATCCAAGATCATGCCAAATCATCAACAATCAAATCCAGCTAACTGAGTTAGCGACGTACGAAGAACGGGACCCAGGTGTAAACTTGGGTTAATATGTAAATATGTGCTCCGTGTTTTCCTTTCATTAACAAAGTAAATGAGGTGATAAAATGGCATTTGTGAAAGCATCTGATCAGAGCATTGTGGATATTGTTACATTGTTACCCTGATTTTTTTAATGAGGTAATTTTAGTAAACAACACTAGGGGGTGTTTGTGTGCCTTATTTCCAGGTATAAAGTCAGGTAAATTCATTGAAGAAATTAGTTGGCTTATGACGTTTCCGGTTCTGATCTGGGTCACATCACCAATCTAACCCTTCTGGTTCATCTCCCCTCACTCGGTCTGAGCAGGGGTCGAACCAGTGTTTCCGGCATGGGAGGTGGGCAGGGATGGACTGGGAGTGAAAAACGGCCCTGGATCTTCTCCCAATTAGGCCCAACACAACTACAAACAGTCGCTACTATCTCACAATATTACAGCAATTCTGTCGTATTTATGGCAAATAACATCACAAAACCCATGGTGACCCTTCTGACAAAAACAATAGAAACCATCACAGAAATTCTAATGATTCCTACTACGAATACCACTACAAACCATCAACTTTTAACCATTATAACCATTAAATAATGGTCTCATGTAGTGTGTTTTTTGGGATATATTGTCTTAGGATTTAATGGTTTTAACGAAAGCCACCAACAGAAGGCGACCAATTACCAGTAGAGATCAACAGGCACGTTACAGTTTCATTAAAACCAATACAATTTCATTATAACCAGTAGAACCATTACAAATTATGTGATGGTTTCTATTTTTTTTTTCAGTAGGAGATTGAAATGTATTATTGTAACTAAAATATTTGGTATCTATAGAAAAAGAGCAGAATGCAAAATGTATAATATGACAATAATAAGAATAAATCTAGAAACCTGAAACAACAGAATGGTTCAATTTGAGTATTCACATCTCTCTGTGTTTGTGTGTCGTGACTTGTGTGTGTCATGTTAATCAGACTTAACACCTTACAGGTGATTTCATTTACTCTATTTTCTAACTCAATAGGCCTATCTCTCAAATGTAACCCATTGTAGAATCACTGCTGTCTCTTTATGAATGAATGGAATATTCATGTCAGACAATGCAAAGTAATAAATAGCAGTGAACGTTCAGACTAGGGGTGTCCTGGGATTTTAATTTAGTGCTCATGGGCTATATGCTGTATAGCAGGGATGGGCAGCTTTGATAGTCACGAGGGTCAGCATTTTTTCTCCTTTATACCAAGGGGCCAGATTACTTATCCACATTCACACACCTTTTACATCGTCTTATTCAATTTCCTTTTTATTGAAAGAAATTAAAGTGTAATTAATGTAATTTGATTTTAAAGATTTTATTAACTATAAAACTTGTGCAGTTAACAGAAAAGAAAGCTTATTTATAAAACTGTTTAAATTAGCAATTAAATTGAGCGTATAGCGTTAGTTCTGGCAGCTCGCGTGAGTCAAGCTTGACTTTCAGCTGATCACATGTACCTATAGGAATACGACACCTATTACGGCATTCCTATATAAGCTCTATTGAGTATTATTCAGCAGCTTTTTTGCTTGCGGGACAAGCAATTAGTTGACAGACATGGCTGCACTTGAGTGTTTTGTGTAATACTTGTTTATAGATCTGCTGTTTGAATTATTACTTGCTGCTAGAAATGAATATTTTGTTTCATGCCTATTTCTACTTTGCATTTTCGTTGGCGTTTGTATTTTTGATTTCACTTACTGGTAATTTTAATAATAATTGCTCTCAGCTAAGAAGGAGCCTGTGCAATTTGCATTGCGCCTTTCCGGCATTAAAGTGCGAACTGTAGTTTCGATTTGAGGAATTGCCCTGCTATAGGCTATTGACTGTGATAATTAGAAGGCTGCCACAGCTGTTTTCACTTTAGTGTATTAGACTGTGGATTTATCTGATGTCTGTGTGCTGACGCGGAAGCGTTCAGCCCTCCTTGTGTTAAGACCAAGAGTGTAAAGACCTGCGACTTCACCAAGCAACGAAACCGGCAAGGCACTTAAATATATTTCTGATCTTCCCTATACTAACTCTCCTTTTCTGTTCTCTCTTTTCCACCTCTATCATGTGTTTCCAAAACATCCCGGTTGTCTCTCGACAACGCTATAACATCACACACAGACGGCAACGCAATGTTGCTAACCTGCATCCTATCTCTACATCCTCTACTGCACCTCTTTCTTTCTCTGTGGGTCTCTGGAATTGTCAGTCAGCTGTCAACAAAGCAGACTTCATTTCTGCTTTTTCTTTAAACTCCACACACAGCATCTTGGGCTTGACTGAGACCTGGATTCGTCCAGAAGACTCAGAAACCCCAGCTGCTCTCTCTAACACTTTCTCTTTCTCTCACACCCCCAGTCAGGTTGGCCAAGGTGGGGGCACTGGTCTCCTCATTTCTAACAACCGGAAATACTCAACCCGCTCTCCCCTATGCAATTATAACTCATTTGAATCTCATGTGATCACTGTAACAGCTCCTATAAAACTCCAGGTTGTGGTAATTTACCGCCCTCCTGGGTAAATTCTATCCACCTTCCTAGAGGAGCTGGATGGGCTGCTGTCCTCGTTCCCGGAGGATGGCTGTCCACTTTTAGTCTTTAGTGACTTCAACATTCATCTGGA
This sequence comes from allo-octoploid hybrid of Carassius auratus x Cyprinus carpio, assembly GCA_024542945.1. Classification (NCBI taxonomy): domain Eukaryota; kingdom Metazoa; phylum Chordata; class Actinopteri; order Cypriniformes; species allo-octoploid hybrid of Carassius auratus x Cyprinus carpio. Next base: position 23,409,309 of record CM045002.1, read on the forward strand.
CAAGCCTTATGCCACAGACTTCCATTCACTCCTTGCTTCATTTGATCTCAAACGACTTACCACTACAAGCACGCACAAATCAGGCAACCAACTTGACTTAATTTACACACGCAATTGTATTGCAGACAACATTCTGGTAAACATTCTCTATACCATTTATTTTTAGACGAAACCTATGCTCCCTTTCCCCCTCCCATCTTTCCTCCGTAGTATCCTCCTCTCTTCCCTCACCTACCCATTTCTCATCTCTGGATGTGAATCCAACCACTGACACTATGCTCTACTTCAGGGATTCCCAAAGTGTGGTACGCGCACCCCCAGGGGTACGCGAGCTGCCACCAAGGGGTGCGCGAGAGGAAAAGTGTAATGGCGGTCTGTTTTTTTAAGTGGGATTTTTCCGTACCATAAAATAAAAAAAAAAAAAAAAAAAAAAACCTCCTTAAACAGTAAACATTTCCTTTGTAATCGCTTTTATTTTAAATTTAAAAAAAACTATAATTTATTAGTTTTCGATAGAAACGTAGAAGAAGACAGCTGCTGTCTTCTACGCACTTATCTTCTTTTATGCACTGCAGGCTAGGCTATATGCGTGCAAACTCGTTTCATTCATTCCATATATATATATATATATATATATATATGTATATATATATATATATGTATATATATATATATATATATATAATACGCTTAACTGGCTGAAAATAGGGAAACTGTCAAGTGGGATGTCTTATGATAAAGTTGTTTGTCACGAAGGAGGAGAGGGATCAAGAGAGAGTGAGGAGGGAAGGAGATGGCAAAAAAGAGGTGATGAGGGTGAACACCAGACGGGGAAAAAAAGAAGGAAATATGATGACAATTATCTAGGTCTGGGCTTCACTTGGATCGGCGATACAGATTGCCAGAAGCCTCAGTGCGTGTTGTGCAGTGAAGTTCTAGCAAACAGCTGTCTGAAGCCGTCTTATCTCCGTCGTCACCTGCACACGAAACATGGCAATTTAAGTCAAAAGCCCCATTACATTTTTTAAAGCAAAGTTGGAGGAGTTGCAGAAAAGCCAAAAAAAAAAAAAAAAAAAATCTGTTTCATTCATGCGTTGGGTCTACGAAAGACGCATTACGGGCTTCATATCTGCTATGAGCCTATGCTCTTTGTTACTTAATTATGTTGTGGATCGTGTGTAGGCTAGGGCTGTGCGATTAATCGAAATCGTGATAAAATCAAGATTTGCGCGTGCGCGATTTCTAAATCGCTTTATAGCACGATTTTCCGCGGTCCCGACCTCCCGCAGTATGCCATCCGATCTAATCAGAATGCAACGCGCCTAGTGCGAGAACAGAACAGACTGGGAATATGCCCAACTCCAGGTTCACACACTCTGTCCGTGATTCGTATTTTTTCCGAGCCCATGTTAATGAATCAGAGCGTTCACACTGCACGCAGTAAAAGATGTGAACAGAAAAGGTTAGAAATCGAAAGGTGCGAAAAGAATGAATATCGGGGAGATTCGCGCTCGCGCATTATTTTAATGTGCTTTCGCGTTACAATAACGCGCTCTCCCTGCTGCTTCTGAACCGCATACACATACTGTACACGCACTGCAGACGGAGTACGTGTGATCCTTGGCCAATAAATATATTTCAGCACCTGAGGCACCGCAACAATGAGCTCTATGACCAATGCATGGCAAAAAAATGGGTTTTATTTTGCCATATGTCTAGACATTTTATTTGACATCTTTACTTAGTGATTATTTTGACTTATGTCTGTTCTAGAGGCATGTTACAACTTTTTGATAAAGCTCTCATTGGTTTTCCTTTGGAAATATGTTTAAAATTTATACTGAATGCATTTATGACTCTAAAGCATGTCTGTGTGTGTCAAAATCGTGAATAAAATCGAAATCGCAAAATTGATCAAAAAATCGTGATAGTTTTTTTTTTTTGTCCATATCGCACAGCCCTAGTGTAGGCTTTTTCCCTCTTAAAAGTGGAAGCTTGTGCGTAGCTTTGTTGCATTATATTGAAACTTTGTTGATGTTGTTATTTTCATGCGTGTTCTGGTTATTTGCGCATGATTAAACATGAGTCTTTATATGGCGATAAAACAAAGCTTTGCTGCGTGTTTTTTTTTTTTTAAGTGGGGATTGGGGGTGCGCCAACCCGGTTGGGACATAGAAGGGGGTGCGCAGGAAAAAAAGTTTGGGAACCGCTGCTCTACTTTAACCTCTTGTCTAGATGACATCTGTCCTCTCTCCTCCAGGCCAGCACGGGCTGCCTCTTCTAATCCCTGGTTATCCAATGTTCTTCGTGAGCATTTGACCAAACTCAGGGCAGTAGAGAGAAAATGGTGCAAATCAAAAAGTCCGTCAGACTTGAGTATGTATCAGACTTTGCTTTCATCTTTCTCAGCTGAAGTCCACACTGCCAAATCTTCATACTTCCACAACAAGATCAAAAGCGCCCCAGACACACGGAATCTCTTCAAAACATTTAATTCTTTCCTCTTACCCCCTCCACCACCTCCCACCACTTCTATAACAGCTGATGATTTCGCCACATTCTTCACAGACAAAACCAGTAGTCAAAAAAACAGTAGTCAGTTCTCATCCCAACACACACAGGACCTTAAACCAACCACACCCACCACTAAAACTCCCGTCTTCTCCTTCTGTCCCCTCACTGAGGCAGAAGTATCAAAACTTCTCCTCTCCAGCCACCCTACAACATGCCCTCTAGACCCAGTCCCCTCACACCTCCTCCAAGCAATCTCTCCTACACTTTTACCAGCACTCACACACATTATCAACACATCTCTCCTCACAGGCACCTTCCCCACTGCATTCAAGCAGGATCGGGTAACCCCACTGCTCAAGAAACCTACATTAAACACTTCACTTACAGATAGCTACAGACCGGTCTCTCTCCTTCCATTCATACCGAAACCCCTTGAAAGAGTTGTCTTCAAACAGATATCATTGTTTCTCTCACAGAACAACAAACTGGATGCTAACCAGTCTGGTTTCAGGAGTGGCCATTCAACTGAGACTGCGCTACTGTCAGTCACGGAAGCCCTGCGGATTGCAAAAGCTGATTCCAAATCATCAGTTCTTATTTTGCTGGATCTATCTGCTGCTTTTGACACTGTCAATTATCAGATCCTCCTGTTTGCCCTCTCATCACTGGGCATCACAGGGATTCCACTTTACTGGTTTGAATTCTCTCTCACTGGTAGGTCTTTCAGGGTGGCTTGGGGAGGGAAGGTATCCAAAGCACATCAACTTGTCACTGGGGTTCCTCAGGGATCAGTTCTTGGACAACTCCTCTTCTCCATATACACGACATCACTGGGTCCCATCATACAGGCACATGGTTTCTCCTACCATTGCTATGCTGATGATACACAGCTCTATCTTTCATTTCAACCAGATGATCCAACAGTTGCTGCATGGATCTCAGGCTGCCTGGCGGACATCTTGGCATGGATGAAAGAATATCACCTACAGCTTAACCTGGTAAAGACTGAGCTTCTTGTCTTCCCTGCCACTCCCAACTCTACAGCATGATTTCTCCATCCAGCTAGGTTCTTCTACAATTACCCCATCAACTTCAGTCAGAAATCTCGGTGTAACCTTTGATGACCAGCTGACCTTCAAAGACCACATTGCAAAGACTGCTCGATCTTGCAGGTTTGCATTGCACAAGATCAGAAAGATCAGGCCCTTTCTAACGGAGTATGCGGCACAACTTCTTGTCCAGGCCCTTGTCATTTCTAGGCTGGACTACTGCAATGCTCTTCTGGCTGGACTTCCATCAAGCACAATCAAATCTCTAGAAATGATTCAGAATGCAGTGGCACGACTGGTCTTCAATAAACCCAAAAGAGCCTATGTTACACCTCTCTTTATCTCCTTGCACTGGCTACTGGTTGCGGCTCGCATCAAGTTCAAGACATTGATGTTTGCATATAGAACACCCACAGGCTCAGCACCCGCCTACTTCCATTCACTACTACGAATCTACATCCCCTCCAGAAGTCTGAGATCCGCAAGTGAGCGACGCCTCGTGGTACAATCACAGAGAGGCTCAAAATCACTTTCCAGAATATTCTTGTTCACCATTCCTGGCTGGTGGAATGATCTTCCCACCCCTATCTGGAATGCAGAATCCCTGACAATTTTTAAACGACAGCTGAAAACTCATCTCTTCCAAAGCTACTTGATTTCATCATCATAAAAAAACAAAAAAACAATTGCCTTTATATTTATTTATTCCTTCGCTTTCTAGCTTGTACTTGTACTGTCTAAAACTTGGTATTACAAGCACTTCTAATGTCTGTTTGCCTCTTTGAGAAGAATCGCTTTGTGTATCCCCCAATTGTAAGTCACTTTGGATAAAAGCATCTGCAAAATTACTAAATGTAAATGTAATGCTCAAGAGCAAATTACCCTCCTCCATCTCCAACTCATCCTTTCGCCACAGTCAGGACTTGGCTTTCTGATGTTCCTTGTTGAATCAGACTTCTTATCTTGAATAATGTTATACTTAAATATCAAGTACATTAATGATATCTGGTTTTCTGTTCTGTTTACCCTAGGGGGGTTATTATTGATGCTCTCCATGATCATTCATGACAGGCTGCATGGATGGCAGGGAGTTTTGCCCAGAACAAAACCATACCACCATACCAAACTGTATGCTAAGTGTCTATCATTTTGACGATAGTGGTCCTGGCAGAAATGCTTTTCTTAAACTAGGCTTCTAGAGTTTGAAACTAGGTTAATAGAGGCACTACTGCAGGACACGATGAGAGATGCACATGCAGGGGTAGTTTAATTTAGTTTAATCTCTCTCTCATAACTTAAGAACTGCATTTATGATTCTGTTCATCTGCTTTATTTGGAGTTCACCACAGAGGCTTTTGATGAGATGTAAGAGACTAGTCCTACACACAGGAGCGGTTTGAGGACAAACATTTGACAATGTCTTGAAATATACAACCTCTGAACAATGTCTTTATTGTGGCCGCATCACCACCTGCGGTGTGCCGAATTTATTATTCCTTACATTAACGGGTTTGACAACAGTGTGTTTTCTTGGAGTTTTGTGTTACAACATTACTAGTAAGGCTTGAAGTATTTTTTTCACCAAATGTTATGCTCTGGCATTACCTAAAACAAGTATTTGAGGCAGCTCAAATGAGCAAATGAAAGATTGTGAGGACACACAGTAGGTGGCAGTATGTGCTCACTTGTCAGTACAGGCAAAACCTGTGGGGAAGTCGTGGCTATGATATTTGCCAGTACACTTCTGATTTGCCTATTACTCCTGTAGATCAAATCCGCTTCATGCTGGACAAAAAATATGACAAATTTTAGCACAAACTACGCCCTGGTATTTTGAAGAAGTGACAGTATTCCCATCAAGCTGTAAAATGAGGGAAGCCACAGGATAAACTCTCATCAGCCCGGGCTGATGCAGAATCCTTTTACACACAAGAATTTTATGATGCCAACAAAGACTAAACTAAAGACGGTAAAGCCTGCTCTGTTTTTTTCATCAAGAAGACCTTCAGAAACTGGAAAAATACCGTCCACGACTCATGGGCGGGGTTTTATAGAAATTCATAAAAAGCCAATAAAAAACATGAAAATTTGAAGCAATTTGAAGGCCATGTCCTAATCATGCAAATTACGAAATTTTTCTCTATGGTGTCGGGCTTTTATGTGTATGCAAAGCCTACAAAATGTCATCAATTTATAAAAATATAACAAGTTAAGAAAGCCCTCTGCTATGAACACTAAAATGTTGATCAAAATCATTCTAGATGCTGGCAGTGTGCAAAGCTGCATCTGATGACAATAAAATCTTTCTGCAGGCCTGTGCCAGCTCCTTTGTGTAAGCATCAAATAAAGGAATGATATTACTATTAAAGGAGAGAATATAAATACACAATATTAAGAGTAGAACAGTCATTTTTTATCAAGAAGATTAAACTTTGTATATTTTTGGGCAAACAATTTTTAAACACTCACCTAAAGGATTATTAGGAACACCTGTTCAATTTCTCATTAATGCAATTATTTAATCAACCAATCACATGGCAGTTGCTTCAATGCACTTAGGGGTGTGGTCCTGGTCAAGACAATCTCCAGAACTCCAAACTGAATGTCAGAATGGGAAAGAAAGGTGATTTAAGCAATTTTGAGCCTGGTCTGATGAGTCTCGATTTCTGTTGAGACATTCAGATGGTAGAGTCAGAATTTGGCGTAAACAGAATGAGAACATGGATCCATCATGCCTTGTTACCACTGTGCAGGCTGGTGGTGGTGGTGTAATGGTGTGGGGGATGTTTTCTTGGCACACTTTAGGCCCCTTAGTGCCAATTGGGCATCGTTTAAATGCCTTGGCCTACCTGAGCATTGTTTCTGACCATGTCCATCCCTTTATGACCACCATGTAGCCATCCTCTGATGGCTACTTCCAACAGGATAATGCACCATGTCACAAAGCTCGTATCATTTCAAATTGGTTTCTTGAACATGACAATGAGTACACTGTACTAAAATGGCCCCCACAGTCACCAGATCTCAACCCAATAGAGCATCTTTGGGATGTGGTGGAACGGGAGCTTCGTGCCCTGGATGTGCATCCCACAAATCTCCATCAACTGCAAGATGCTATCCCATCAATATGGGCCAACATTTCTAAAGAATGCTTTCAGCACCTTGTTGAATCAATTGCCCTGAACACCTCTCCAAACAACCGCTCACACCATTCACACCTCCTGCAACCCCCCTCTCCCCCACACCTGCAATTCAGATCAGTGAAGAGGAGGTGCGCCAGGTCTTCCTTAAGCAGAAAAGGAAAAAATCACCAGGCCCAGATTGTGTTACATCAGTCTGTCTGAAATCCTGTGCTGACCAGCTGGCCCCCATCTTCACACAGATCTTCAACAGATCACTGGAGCTGTGCGAAGTCCCTTCATGCTTCAAACGCTCCACCATCATCCCCATTCCAAAAAAAATCCAAAATTACAGGACTAAATGACTACAGGCCTGTGGCTCTAACGTCTGTGGTCATGAAGTCATTTGAAAAACTGGTGCTGGCCCACCTGAAGGACATTACTGAACCGTTACTGGATCCTCTTTAGTTTGCCTACAGAGCAAACAGGTCTGTGGACGATGCAGTAAACATTGGACTGCATTATGTTCTGCAACATCTAGACAGACCAGGGACTTATGTGAGGATCCTGTTTGTGGACTTCAGCTCGGCCTTTAACACTATCATCCCAAACCTTCTACTGCCCAAACTAACTCAGCTCTCCGTGCCCACTTCCTCCGTGCCCACTTCCGTCTGTCAGTGGATCAAAAAGCTTCCTGACAGACAGGCAGCAGCTAGTGAGGCTGGGAAAATACACATCCAGCACCCATATAATCAGCACTGGAGCTCCTCAGGGCTGCGTTCTCTCCCCACTGCTCTTCTCCCTGTACACCAACAACTGCACATCTAAAGACCCCTCTGTCAAGCTCCTAAAATTTGCTGACAACACCACACTCATCAGCCTCATTCAGGATGGTGACAAGTCTGCTTTCAGACAGGAGGTTAAAGAGCTGGCTCTCTGGGTTCAGCCTCAACAACCTGAAGCTCAACACACTCAAAACAGTGGAGATGACAGTGGACTTCAAGAGAACCCCCCCTGCTCCCCCCCTCACCATCATGAACAGCACTGTGACTGCAGTGGAGTCATTCAGGTTCCTGGGCACCACAATCTCTCAGGACCTGAAGTGGGACATTTAAATTGACTCAATTGTGAAAAAGGCCCAGCCGAGGATGTACTTCCTTCGCCAGCTGAGAAAATTCAACCTACCACAAGAGCTGCTGAAACAGTTCTACCCCGCCATCATTGAATCCATCCTCTGCACTCCAGTAACTGTCTGGTTCAGCTCAGCTACCAAATCTGATCTCAGAAGACTACAGAGGGTAGACCGGACTGCTGAGCGAATCATTGGTACATCCCTCCCTTCTATTCAAGAACTGTACTCATCCAGAGTGAGCAAAATGGCTGGCAAAATCACTCTGGACCCCTCACATCCAGCACACTTCCTCTTTGAACTGTTGCCATCTGGAGGACGCTACAGAGCTCTGAGCACCAGAACGACCAGACACAGGAACAGTTTCTTCCCCCAGGCAATCCATCTAGTGAACATTTGAAAATAACTGTGGAACACACAGCACTATTCAAGATTCAAGATCCAAGATTTTTATTTGTCACATACACAATTATATAGAGCATATATAACCAGCAGTGAAATGTGAGTCAGGTCCACTCCATGGACAGTGCAATTATTAAAGAATACAACACAGATGAAAATATACATAAATATAGCTATGAAAGAATGAAATAAAAGTAAACAATAAAAATATAAGAATAAAATATATAGTGGAAAATAATGTGCATGAAAGTAAACTGTAGTCTTAAATATTAAGATACACAGGATTGTACAAGAGGCAATGTGCATATGTGCATTATACTGTAGTCTTAAATATTAAGATACACAGGAATGTACAAGAGGCAAATGTGCAAACAGGTTGACACTTTCAGTATGTCAATGTGAGGTAGTGAATGATGAATATCTTACTGATAAAGTGAATATTAAGTGGAGACATGAAGATGTTAAGAGGCTGGTTTTGAGTTTAGGAGCCTGATGGCCTGGGGGAAGAAACTCCTCCTAAGTCTCTCGGTTTTTGCCATCAGGCTACGGAAGTGCTTACCGGATGGCAGCAAAGTGAAAAGATGGTTACTGGGGTGAATGGAGTCCTTGATTATTTTAACAGCTCTGCTTTTGCAGCGTTTGAGGTAGATGTCCTGCAGTGAGGGGAGAGCAGACCCTGAGATGCACTCAGCTAAGCGCACAACTCTCTGCAGGGCTTTGCAGTCATGACTGGAGCTGTTCCCATACCACACTGATATACACTGAGTCAATACACTTCTATGGCCCCTGAATAGAAAGTTTTCAGGATTGCAGGTGAAACCCTGAATTTTCTCAGCTGTCTCAGATGGTACAGTCTTTGCCTGGCTTTATTAACTTGTGTTTGAATGTGGGTAGTCCAAGTCAGGTCCTCTGAGATGTTTACACCGAGGTACTTGAAGCTGCTCACCCTCTCCACAGGGGTCCCGCTGATCATAAGAGGAGTATAGGGCTGCTGCTGTCTCCTCCTGAAGTCAACAATCAGCTCTTTAGTTTTGCTGACATTCAGAGAGAGACAATTGTCCTGGCACCATGATGTTAATTTCTCTACCTCATTCAAGTATGCTGTCTCATTATTGTTGGAAATGAGGCCCAGAACCACAGTATCATCAGCAAATTTGATACTAGATGTGGAGCTGTGGGAAGACACGCAGTCATGTGTGTAGAGAGAGAAGAGCAGGGGACTCAGGACACAGCCCTGTGGGGCTCCTACGTTCAGGGTGATGGAGTTAGAGGTGAACTGGCCTACTTTCACCACTTGAGGTCTGCCGGTGAGGAAATCAAGAATCCAGTTGCATAGTGAAGAATTCAGGCCGAGGTCCATGAGTTTAGAAGCTAGCGTGATGGGGACTATAGTATTGAAAGCTGAGCTATAGTCGATAAATAGCAGCCTTACATGGTTCCTGTTATTGCTGTCAATGTGTGTGAGAGAAGAGTGCAGGATGTGAGAGATGGCATCATCAGTGGATCTGTTGGGGTGATAGGCAAACTGAAGAGGGTCCAAAGTATCCGGGATGGAGGAGCAGATGAAGTTTTTAACCAGTCCCTCGAAGCCCTTATGACTATTGATGTGAGGGCAACTGGACGATAGTCATTCAGGCAAGAGGGGTTATTGTTCTTAGGCACAGGGATGATGACAGATTTTTTGTAGGAAGTGGGAACCACCGATGTAGCAAGAGACTCATTAAAAATGGATGTAAACAAACCAGCGAGCTGATCAGCGAAGGACCGCAGAATACGGCCAGAAATCCCATCAGGTCCGGCTGCTTTCCTGACATTCACTCGCTTTAGAGCCCTCCGAACCTCGTCCTCCGACACGGTGATTACATGATTATCGCTGCTCTGACTGCTGCTTCCTGACGCGCTGATCGGCAGACGTGCGCTGCTCAGATTGCTTTCAAAGCGGCCGTAGAAAGTGTTTAGCTCGTCAGCCAGCGACGGATCTGCTCTCACCTCTGCAGAGGATTTATTTCCAAAGGCACAGATGGTTCTTAGTCCTTGCCACATGCGTCGGGAGTCATTGAGCTGGAAATGTGACTCTATTCATTCCCTGTATCGGAGTTTGGCGGCTCTTACTGCGTGTCGGAGAGCATAGCACGATGCTTTGTACTCACTCATGTTTCCCGACAAAAGACCGGCGTTGTAAGCAGCAGTGCGTTTGTTTACTGCTGCACGGATTGTACTGTCCACCCATGGTTTCTGATTAGAGAAGGTCCTTATAGTTACTGTTTCAGTTACTTGCTTGGCTAGCGTGTTTACAAAGCTTAATGCTACATCCGTGAACTCGCTGACGTCAGATGAACTTGCCCGAAACATGTCCCAGTCTACGTCATCAAGAGCCGCCTGTAGCATGGCTTCTGAGTGGGCGGACCAGTGCGTCACCACCCTCTGCACCAGGGGTTCTTGAACGAGCCTTTGTTTATATTCCGGTGTGAGGAAAACGGCAGCATGGTCAGATTTGCCGAAAGCCGGTAGTGAGCGAGCTTTGTAGGCATGCTTAAACTGAGTGTAGCAATGATCCAGTGTATTCGGTCCTCTGGTTGGACAGGATACATGTTGATAAAAATTTGGCATAACCTGCCTGAGGTTGGCTTTGTTAAAGTCCCCAGCGATGATAACAGCAGCGTCAGGATGTTTGTTGATGTTGCCGCTGAGCGCATCGTGAAGCTCGGACAAAGCCAAACCGGTGTCAGCTTGTGGTGGGATGTAAACAGCAGTGATGATGATTGATGAAAACTCCCGGGGCAGATAGAATGGGCGGCAAATAATAGATAAATGTTCCAGATGAGGCGAGCAGGAGCGCGACAGAGTGGAGATATTACTGGGGTCACACCATTTCTTGTTAATCATGAAACACACTCCTCCACCTCCACACATACACTTATTTATCTAACACACATACTTAGTCTACTAGGGATGCACCGATACCACTTTTTTCAGTACTTGCCCAATACCGATACTTTTATTTTTGGTACTTGCCGATACCAAGTACCGATACCGATATTTTATTGCATTTGTAATTTTTTTAAATATTGGGTACAGAAACCAAAAGAGTATGTGTAATGTTAGCTGGTTGACTTCATTTATTAAATACAGTCAAACCAAAATTTATTCAGACACCTTCAACATTTCACATTATCACAGTTTATTCTCTATAGTTTAGAAGATGGTAATAAAATATGACAAGAACTCATAGTTAAACTGTGTCAGAACATACTAATCTTGATAATGTTAGATAACTTTGATAGAAAGGTATGTAATGGATTACAATCAACCAAAAATTATTCAGACAGCTGTTAGTATGACAGTATTTACACAACTATCATTACTTAGTCGGGCAACCCCTAGCCTTAATGAGAGGCTGTAGTCTCCTGGGCATGCTGTCAGCCAGGTTCATGCAAACCTGAACTTCATTTTTTTCCCCATACTTGGTCTAAATAATTTTTGGTCCCAAATTTGTATCAGTTTTACTGTTAGTCCACTGTTTGAAGAATTTCTGGGTATAATTTGTCACAGTTTACTTTATTTTGCTATCCTCACTTACATAAATGAACTATAGTGTCCTGCACCCACTAAAAAAATATAAAAAATTATATCTGGTCTCTGAATAATTTTTGGTTTGACTGTATATCCTTCTGTTATTCACAATCTGTTATTCGTTATAAATCTCCTGTGATATTTTTCACAAATATTAGTCGCATTTTTTTTTTCTTTTCTGAAACGTGCTGCGATTTATATTCCAAAGCCACTCATATAATGCCGAAACACTCAAGCAAGTCGACAGTCGGCTGTCGGGTAGTTTTCGTGCATCGGCCGACTAAGTCTTCTCAGTGTGTTCCGCACCGTCGGCTGAAATTTGTCCTCGTCAGCTTTGTAATGGCCGACTCGACATGTTGAATCGGCGTCGGGGCTTGTCAGTCAGTCGGGCTAACTGATCATTCTGATTGGCTGTTCAGCCAGCGAAGATCAGAAAGAAAAAGAAGAAAAAAAACGGAGGTGACGAAGCAAGTAAACAACGAAGTCATTGGGGACATACTTGCTTTTCTCATTTGTTTGCATTTCTCTTGATTATTTCTCGTGCTGACAACGCCAGTGCCATTTGCAACGTTGACATTTCCGAAATATCACAAATCCGTCTGTGGATAGCGAGACTCTGATATGCTTTTTCTTTGTATATGTTTTGGATCGCTGTAGCTTCTTGCGGTTTCCAGCTTTGAGTAACTACTGCCAAGACTACTGCCACCTGCTGGTACGGAAAGGTATTTCCTATGCAGTCGCAGAACGGACGTGCTAGTTGGCCGTCGGGTGTCGAGAATCGGCTTGGTGTGTCAGGGCAAATCTGGACCCAGAAGCTGCCGACGTGAGCCAACCCTGCAGTCTTCTTTCGTTGCCACTAGTTCGTAAGCGTTGGCTTGGTGTGTTCCAGGCTTTAGGGTGCTTTCATACCTGGCCCGTTGTTTCAGAACCTGGCACGCTTCCCCCCTGGTTCATTTGGGCATATGTGAACACGGCAATCGCGCTTGGATCCGCGCCAAAACAATCGGTCCAAGATCACCTGAACAAGGAGGTCTCGGCTCGATTGAAAACGAAATCTGCCCTAAATAGTATTGAAATTAATTATATCACATAGAATTTAGGATGGAAAGTTTGCACATTGGGACGCAGGCGATATCTGTGGGCGAGGACATCTTCACCATTTAAAATCAAAGCACACCTTTTTCATTTTATAATGCTGTCTTATTGCTCTTCTTCGTAGTAACTGTTAACAATTTTGGTCCATTTAGAAACTTTGCTGTGTGAAAGCAAACCACACCAAGAATAAAAAGCAACATTGTAATAATTTTAATCTCTGTTTTGGAACAAAGCAATCGATCTACAGGTGTGAAAGCACCCTTAGATAGAATAATTCCTTTTGTGGAAGACTTTGAGCTTTTTAACTCTGCAGATCTTATACATGAACAAATAGATACATAAAATAAAAATCGCATCATATGACCCCTTTCATCTATAAACTCAATTACAATAATATGATTGTTGTTAGGCTATAGCTACGTTATCAAATTAAATCATTTAGCCTAAATGAGACTGTTTGAAATATTTTTTTTGAATATACAAATAAGAAAATGAAATTAAAATGACAATAGGTGACGGCAAGTGATGAGTGATTCATTGAATTGTTCATTAAAACAATTTGTTCAAATGACTGATTCATCAGATGTTTATGCATGGGCTACTGAAACTTTGACTCAACTAATTCGTTCAAAACACTGAATCATTCAAGCTGCTGTGAGATGCGCTGTGGTTCTGCTTTTTTTATTTACATTTTTTTTTTTCGCTGCTGAAATAGAACCTTTTTGTGGAATCGAATCAGATTTTTAATCACTATTAGCGAGCAAGAGGAATTAATGAGTGCTTCTCAAATGTAAGGCTCAGATGAGCTCAGTACAGACCCCTTTTCTTTTAGTTTATTTTCCTGATATGTGCAGTCTTTGTAAGATGCAGCTTTCTGTTTGAGAGGCACCCATAGATAAGCTTTGCTGAACTGAAAAAGGCTCTGAATATGGAGTTGATTTCTCTTGATGGGATCAATTCCAACCTTTGGAATCTGTTCCCAGCTCTAATGGTGCAGTGGTGATGCCAAAGACCTTGATATAAATTTACTCATAAATTTACAAAAAAAAAAAAAGGAAAAAAACCTTGCAGATTCCCATAGAAAAATCTCAAAGAAACCAGAGGCTTCTGACACCTAGTATGTTTTGAGCTTTGGCGACTCAAGTATGTGCATACTTACTTCCGGTCTTGCAACGCTCGCATTTATTTTAAGGGAAACTTACATATGAAACTTGGCTAGATGGATATAATTAATGTTTTTCAAATTAAACCGCAGATAGTGGTATATCAAAGACATGAGAAAACATCCTCCCTACGTTGTTGCGTACCTCTGTGTGAAAAATTCATCAAGATACAACGTGGAGATTGCTTTATTCTTTCATCTGTTGATTATGTGGTTCAGCGCCAGCGGTTAATCAGTCCACAGGGATCTTTTCATTCAAACACAAACCACTCAAATGTGCAATACTTTACATTTTCGGAGAGCTGATTTTGACTGTTATCTATAAGATCATAAGGTTTCCGACTGTCAAATGAGACTCTCAGAGATTTATGATAAAGCAATACAAACATTTTCGAAATAAGTAATTTGTACATTTACATAATTGGTAAGGGAAAAAGAAATTATGTAGCTGTGAGTACACACCATGAGTTGAACTTTCATTTTGTGAACAGTAGGAATTAACATTAGTGTATTTCATTCATTCACCGGACCCAAACATACATAAGTTTCAAATGCACTGGCTCAGTTAACATTTATAGTATAGTAATAATAGCAGTATAGATCTTATTTGCATTTGAAGTGATATTATAAATCCTGTAAACATGTAGAAGGTAATATTTGGATTTCTCCAGTTCTCTGCAATGGCATTTAGCACAACCGGAAGTATCTATGCACAGTCGCAAGACCGGAAATCCAAGATGGTGGGGATATGCAACTAGCCCATTGGGGTCAAAAAGGAACAAAATGCATAGTTTGGGGGACTCTAGGACAAAGGGTTTTTTTGTAATTTTTTTTGTAACAACATTTGCACACAAGTTCAAGATCATTTGCAATTGAGGTCCCAGGTCATCCACGTTACCAGCAGAGGAATTGGATCGGCCACCGAGTCACTGATCAAGAAGTGGCATGTGTCATGGATCTCGGGGACACCAATTATTTCTGCTTCAGTTTCTAGGACTTGCCCCTCAGCAATCTGTATGTTTTACCCCAGATAATAACCATTACCCTTTATGCATTAAAACTAATTATATAACGCATGGCGTGAGTGGGTGCATGTGAATGTAGCTCCCGACCTCTTTTGGTCATTATTTCTTTTTAGATTTATATTTATTACAGTCGATTATCTGCCAGTTGACTCTACGTGAAATCACGGATGAACAAAAATGGTGAGTAGAAAGCAACCTCGGTCTAAAAATGGTGACAGAGACGGCGAGACTTTGAGCAAGACCAATGACACGGCACTGTAGGCCATGCTCCCTACCAGCAAGAAGGCGCAGGAGACGACATGGAAGATGGGGCGGCCTAGCTGTTAAGCTAAAGCGCTTCCTGTGACTCCATTGAGAGTCTCAACATGCGGAAGGCTTGTACGGGAAACACTTCATCCATTGGTGGAACCAGTGCACGGATGGATTAAATAATGCTGTCCACTCTTCTCGGTTTTTGCGTGGAGGAGTGTGTATGGGCCATCTTCGTTTGCTACCTTATGTATGGATTCTTCTGATCACCCGCCTCGGCTTAGGATGGCTGTGATCAATGCCACACTGTAAAAAAAGAAAAGTTGACATAACTTAAAATTTCAAGGCAACTTGCTGCACAGCTTTTTTGAGTTTAGTCAACTTTTAAACAAAGTAGTTCACTGAACTCAATTCACTGAGTAAGGTCACATATCCCTCAACTTAAGATCTTTTGTTTAGCTGATTGAGTTTTTATAGTTAAAAAAACTTAGAAAATAATAACATTTCAACTTTAAATGTTATTTTCACTTGACTTAAGTGAAAATAAAGTGTTAGAACATTTAAAGTTTTAAGGACCAAATGTGATATGTTTAACATTTTAAATTAACACGTTAGTTAAGGGAAAGGAAGTTAAAAGGAACTCGCTAGCTGTGTCCCAAAGTTGAGTGTGAACACTTCGAAGGCCACGGACTTCGAAGACCAGACCTCCGAAGTGCGTGAGATGCTCCGCCTTCACAGGATTTCCTAATTCCGTCACCAGGTGTTTCCGATTAGCGCTCTGTCGCATAGCAACGGTGCGAGAAGAGCGCTGACGAGAGGACAGTCCTGCCAGGATAGGATAGGTGGAGCTAGAATTGCTCGGTTTTGTTTTTATGATTTACTCATAATGGAGGAGGCGGTGATGAACCTCAGGCTTAGCCAAGACCGAGTCCAGGTAAACTACACTGGTTTGCTGCGATCTTCATCGGATTACAACTTTAAATGCAGAGACTGGCTTGGAGCTTACTTGAATAATGTAATGATGCATACGAAAAACTACAAAATACACACATAGCAGTTCAAATGCTGACTGATATCTTACAAAGGTGCGATTTTATGTAGTTTATTGTCTTGACCATATGTAGACAGGTTTGCAACCCCTATTTTTTTAGGCAGTTAACCATAAAAATAAAACTGTAATTAAAAAAAATAGAGCATAGTACAGCTTAATGTCCAGCAACTTTAAATTTAATAATCTGCGGAGTGATAAGCGCAACACTCTGAGCGAACTCTCTGCTCCTCAACACAGGTGCTGCAAGCAAATCACTTCACAGAATAGCAGTGCTTTGCCTTCTGAGAATATAGTTCCCAGTATGTATACGGTTAGAAGATGGCTGTGTCTCATGTGACCTTGTTATTTGTACACGCTGTGACTATACAAATCAAAACGTAAATAGGAAAATTGGTGTTATTTTGACTCTTATTGAGAGCAGTATGCTAGCTGGAGCCATTTACCTCCAGTCTTTGTGCTAAGCTAGGCTAGCTGTGGGTTCGTCAGACAGAGTTACAGCACGCACAGAGATGAGAAGGGTATGTATGGACTTATCTAACTCTGGTGGATAAGGTGAAAAAGCTAAAGTCCCAAAAAGACAGCGTGTTCCTTTCACGTTTGTGCTTAAAGTGCTGAAACAGTGCCACAATGTTTTTCACAACCTCAAGTTTACAGTTGAACCAAAAACAATTCACAGTAATAGCTTAGTTTTGAGGGACAGTACCCTAGCAGAACAATGAGTGCCCATCTCCCTTCTCAATAACCTCGAAAGTGTATTTCAGTTGCTTTGGGTCCTCAAAATCCAAGGCGAACAGAAGGCCGAACAGGTATGCAAGTGCAGACTGCAAGTCTGGAGCATCTTTCAGTACAATCACCTCCTCCAACACAACAGCAAATTTTGTGACACTGGGCAGTGTGGTGGGGGTGGCATCATCTTCAATTATAATAAGGATTCCCACCTTCATCCCTCTGGTCTGTCTGTCCTCTGGAGTCTTGTCCTAATAATAATAAAAAAATAATAAATCAGTATCACTTGACACCAACAAACAACAACAACAACAAAAAAGGAACTATTAAGTAATTCTATACAATGTGCTCTAAAGTTTGCATCCCACTTGCAGAATCTGCAAGATGTTTATCATTTTATATAGTAAATACACAAAATACAATTGGCTCTTTTCAAATTTGTACTGCCCTGAATAAGCTATACCACAAAAAAGCAATTATAACAAACAAGATGGTATATTTTCAGTCATTATTCAGTTTCATTGCAAAATCTATCACAAAATATAAGTGATTGGTGACTGAGGCCGGCTTATTAACTGTAACAAATTGCATTCCCAATCATTGACTAAATCATGGTGTATTTGCAAAAATATACTTTTAATAAAAAACGAATGAATCTTTAAAACAATCTGTTCACTGTTAAAGGGGTGGTTTGGAGTAATTTCAACCTAGAGTCCTTTGCACCATGACCGAGAGTCAAACACCCCCCTCTAAATAAGCTCTACTTTTAATAATGTTCGACCAAGGGCAAAAAAGCTTCTGTGGGGGTTTTGGCTCGATGTCATGGTGCTAAGGACCCCAGGTTGAAATTACTTCTAACCATCCCTTTAACACAAAAATTCCCATTCCCATTAGTCACTCATGGTCATGTATTGCAAGATGGTGTATATCTGTTGAAGTAATGAAACATACTCACCAGGCATGTTTTAAAAAGTGCAGAGGAATCTTCACGGAGAAAAATGGGGAGACCTTCCAGGACGGTTTGCTTTCTGTGAGTCACAATATTTGTGGTCTAAAAAAAAATGGGTACAAAACAAAACCAATATTGTAATGCACTATTATTAATTTAATTTTGTTATGAGTTTGCATGTATGTTTGAAATCATAGAGTCCCTGCTAATGAGCCAATGAATCAAATTACATGGCTTAAATAGTAAATCAGTATTGTATGCAGTAAGTTCAGAAACAAAATCGGTCTAATCAGCAAGTGAACACTTGACATACATTGTCATAATCCTTCAAAAATATCTTCCGAAAATGTTCTTTACAGAAAATAAAATAGCAAATGGCTCTGATAAATCTGTTTTTAAAACCATCTATCTATTGGTAACTTTGACATTAACAAGTTACCTGCTGATCAAGCTTGTTGAGAAGATCTTCCATTTCTGTTCCAAATGCCCCCTTTCTTGCTCTGTATAGCTTGAGGAGTTGCGGAGTGTGCTGGTGTATTGACGCTCTGAAGGTCTTGAGGAGGTCCACACTGGTGATGCGTTTGAATTCATCACATAACTGTTGATAGAAATAAAACAGGTCTTGGTTGAAACATTGTCTAACTGGCTTCAAATGGGTTACAACAGACATTTACAAGCAACAGAACAATAACACGTATTAAAGATCATCTACAGCCAATTAATTCCACTTCAACCTAATTTATTTTACCTCATTTGGAAGAAACACTGCAGGCCATCGTTCCAGCACTTCAGATACCATTGGCACTACTTCCACAATCTCTTTTCGTCGGAGGGAGAAAGTCAAGCTCATTTTCTGATTGATGAGCACTTCATTCTTGGTTTTCTTCTTCATTTCCTCTACCAAGATGAGCCTTTCCTCCTCCAGAGAATCGTCAGACTGGCCTTTAGGATGATCTGGCATATAATTAACCTCTCCTCGTTTGGCCTTTTTCACAGCACTTGCCCCATCACCTCCTCTTTTCCTGTTGATACTGACTTCGTTGCAACCAGCTGAACGGAGTTTGGATCTGTAATTACCAAGTTTGTACTTTATGCTCATTTTCCAGCCATCAAATCCTTTGCCATTTCCTGGCTCTGTAAGGCAGGGATGCTTCAGTACAAGTGCAGAAGCAACATCTTCAATTTCCTCAGGGCGTGGATATGCTTTCAAAGCAAATATTGTCTATGCAATTTTTTCCAAAATGTGTGACTTCATTTCTCTTGGTACACTTAAAGCTTTGTTTGTTTGCTCATAAGCGTCATTTCCTTTGTGAAGCCTCAGCTCGACATCGTATGAGAAAGTAGGAATTGGAAAGGGTGATGGCCACTGTGATGTACTTCTCAAATTGCTCTGAATGATGGCTGATGGGGTTTGAGGAGAAGCAGATGAGGACACACTGACAGTACCAAGTGAGGAAACAGATTGTGCATCAGACTGATCCAGAACAGATGAATCTTTGTCCCACACAATTTTTAACACAGCCTTTTCAGTAGGCAGTTCAGAAATGTCTGATAAATTGCACAATTGCAATTCATTTCCAAAGTCGGGGTCCTCATATTGTAGCAAAAACTCTCCCTGAAGCTGTAACTTCGATTTCAGCTCTGCTTGTAAATCATCCACCGAGGCTGGCAGTTGGGGAAGTTGGACCTTCCTAATGTTTTGGGGTGAGATGTAAACCCGAAGCCACATTTCTGTGGAGACAAGAAATCCTAAATATGTTGTTTTTATGTGAGAAAGACATAACTACAACTTTACACACTAAGCTTGTGTAAACTATGACAATACAAGTGTGATGAGCAGGACGGGGTTGAGGGCCGTGAGAGAATGGCACAAAGCCAGTGGTGTGATTACTAATGAACGACACCTGCATGACGCAGCGGTCTTGTATCTCTCACGGAGGAGCAGAAGCATAAAAGTAGGAGCTACAATCGTGAACTCTCGTCCTTCACTGTCATCGCTCCTACTTTTATGCTTCCGCTTCTCCATGAGAGATACAGGACTGGTGCATCGCGCAGGTGTCGGTCATCAGTAATCACACCACTGGCCTCACGCCGTTCTCTCAAGGCCCTCAACCTCGTACTGCTCACCACAACAAGATTTACAAATTGCACGTAAATTTACTTTTTCTTATGAACTAGACAAGGCATTAAAAAACAACAATAAAGCACTTACCTTTTAATAGAGAAAAACTTTTAGAGATACCAGCAGCTTTCCTCCTACTTTATATGCTTGCAGTGGGTTGGGATCATTCAAAGACTCAGGCTCCAGAATATCTATGCGTGCGTGACTGCTTTCAGTAAGTTCAAATGATCTGTAATGTTCCAAATACCAGGATGAAAGTTTTTTTTAGAGATAAATGATACATTGTTTTCATCAATCATAATACTAACAATCCTAAAGAATTCTGGCAAACCACTGCACTGGCCAGCAGAAATGATCATGTCCCTAACATATCGGACACCTTGGAGACGTACATCAGAGCATAAAGAAACCGTTTTCTTATGAGGACATTTTTTGGTGACTGCTACCCTCAGTGTTGTATCTAAAGAACTGATCTCAACCACTTTAACGTTTTCAACATATAACTGTGGCTTGAAGAGAGAATGTCCTTCTAAATAATATGCAGACATTTGCTGATGCTTTGTTGCCGGAGTGAGAAGCACATTCTTGAAATTGTGGGTATCGTGCACCACTTTTTTGAAAAAAACTGTGCTAAGCCTCAAATCTGATGGTCCATAATTCCACTAATGGCCCAAAGCAGCGGATCAGGTGTGGGTAATGGTCGACAAAGTGGTGTTTTGGTCGTATTTTGAAATGTGGAAATGTCTCCGTGAGTAACTTCCGATGATCTGCTATTTTAGCCTCCAAATAGCATAATGTCTCTTCTGAAAACTTTGTAGATACAACCAATTCTACAATCTGTTTGAGGTCCATCAAAATCTCCCACGCCGGGTCATTTTCAGGGATACTGCTTCCGATAATGAGAGGTAGCAATCGCAAGAGTGTCCAATTTTCGTGTCCATTGCCACCAATTGTTCCCTTGGCAAAACTAGATTTAGGAATTTTCTGAGGTTTATTTACACGGTCCGCATATTTGTAAGGGAATGACTTGATACGGATGTTCAGTTCATCTAGTGATATAAATCCTTTTGAAATCAAGTCCTTATGACACAGAGATAGTTCAACAGGAATAATGCCTTCAAAAAAGTCATGTAAAACATCTGCAGGAAATCCTGTGATTGGATGGAAGTAGGATAAGTGCTTACTGAGAACACACTCCCTTTTCACACCATTCAGACTTTGGGGCTGGTCACCTTTTTGAAGTTCCTCTACCAGAGAGTTGTGTTGTTCTGGAGTTCTTAACAAAAAATCTCCAGGCTCAGTGTTGGCAATTTGTTTTTGAGATATTAAGCAGAATCTGCAAAATTTCTCAACAATGAAGCTTTCTTGGAAGCCTGCAAGGCCATGGGCACCAAGATTGTCTGCACAAATGCAAAACACAGTACCCTTTATGTACTGCTGTAAAGCTGGAGCAAATATCCCCACCTGTTCCAGGGACTTTACATCCTTTATTAATGGGTCGAGGAACTTTTCATAGCCAAACAATCGCACATCATCACTCTTTCCCAGAGCTGCAAGATTAATTAAATTGAGAGTGGAACGACTTTTTGATGGTAAATTCAGAACGACCCAATATACAGCAGTAATTTTATGTATCTTTCTTGAGGTGCCGAGAGGGTTGCAGACTTCGAAGTCATCAATGTATAACCCTAAAGAAATACTAATCTCCTCTTCACCTAACAGTTTGTTCTCTTTGTAGTATCTTCCATCTTGAAAAGACTTGTAATAGCCAGGCAAAGACTCCTGATTAAATACAACCTTGTCTATAAACTCTTTATGGCCTAATAAACATTGTAGCTGCTTTGTAATAGAAACATAAACATAAGAATTTTTTTTGGACTTGTCATACAAATATTCAGTAGGTTCAATCACTGCAAATTGCTCTTTAAAATATAAATTTCTTCTGTAATCTGTAGATAATTTGCCTCGTGGAGATGTAGTTACAAGAAGAGGATTTGTTTGAAATATTGCATCTGTAAAGTCTTGGACAACCTGACAATCTGATATGTTATGATTAGCAAGTATTTCTCTTACTTTATCAACAGCAAGGAACTTAGAAAAATAGAAAATGTCATGGAACTGCTCCACTATTTTTTGTATTGCACTTTTAGAAATATGCAATACAGTTTGCATAGAAAGAAAAAGATGCGCAAGTTTATGTTCACGCGTCTCAGCATCAACACTTTCTGTGTTCTGTTCTGTAGATTCTTCTTGGTCATGTGATGAAGGTCCTACATCAAGATCACGGTCCACCTCAGGCTCTGTGTCATCCAAGTCTTTTTCTGATTCCTTACGTACTAATCTGAAATCTTTGATGGTGTGATTTTTATGTTTTCTTGTTCTATGACTGCTAAAGGTTGAGAGATTGTTTGTTTTTAATCCACATCTCTGAAAGGGGCACAGAAGAGTTTCTTTATTCCTTAGATGTTTTCCAAGATGAGAGAATAACTGGGTTTCAGTGCAGATCTCGTTGAAATCACACAAATCACACAAAAATGTGGAATTTTCTATTCTTTTTCTTCTTGTGTTGTGTATTTTGGAAAGATGTGATTTAAGTGAACTTGGGTTTTTGAAGGTGCAGACACAATTGTCATAAAAACAGGGCCAATTTGTTCCTCCTCCATGTCGTAGTCTAATGTGTTTCAGAAGGACATCTTGAGCAGAGTGTGAAAATTTGCATATTTTGCACTGCATGTGCTGATGAGTGCCGAAATCTGAAATGCAAACACAAGGCCACTGCTAGAGCAGAACTGTATGCGTGTAACCTCAAAACCCCAAATTAAATACCAAAGCATACATGCCCTGTCTGTGTTCTGCCACGGTCTGTGTGATGTGTATATATTTTTTTTTTATAAAAGAACGTTTGTGGACATATGCGTGTAGCCAGATTTTTCTTTCCGTGCAAACACATACGTATTCATTATTTACATTTAATTTAAAAAAATTTGGTCAAACTTGGTCAAATTTGTGAAGATCTTTGCGATCCACAAACAAAAAAACATTTAAAATTGTGTCTGTGAAATTCAGAATTAAATGAATGTCCAGAGATTTGTTCAAATAAAGACATGTTTGTGAATACAATTCTTATCTTTTGTATAAATGTATTACTATTTGTGGTACTTAGAATTCGATCAAATTCATTGCAGACACAAGTTGAAATGCATGTTTGTGGATAGCAAAATAAATACATTTGCAAATTCTATCAAATTCATTGATTTTTGCGCATGTATCTGTAAATGATATCAAATCAAAATCAACTCCATAAAATGATACTTACTTTAAATGAGACGTTTGCAGTCTTGTCGACTCCGTCGAGTAGTCTGGAAACACGTGAGAAAGCCTAGCCAGGCATCGAAGGGCACAAGGAAAAAATGTGCAGATTTTCACTGACTTTGAGCTCAGTCTGAAATGTGAAATTTATATATTAGCCCACTGTAACGCATATGTGAATTTAAATTTAAGATAAAGAGTCGACTTTAAAATATTTATTTGGTGTCACGTTATTGCAAAAGTTCCCAAATTAAATAAAGTTAGTTTAAAATAATAAGTGGCGATTTTGAACTTCTTCTTAACTTAACAAATTATCTCAGGTTCTATTCTAAACATTTTAAATGCTGAAGTTAGGAGACTTGTTAACAGTTAAGCTTAACTCGTGGAAAAAAATCATACCGTGCATTACTAACGTTAGCCGTAACCAGGGCTCTGCGATCAATATACTTACTACTTTTACAAACGACTTCAAAATAAATGCATATATCCTACTTATTACTTACATAAAACGATGACTTTAAGAAACACGTTGGACGCGAGATAACCCGTAGGTCTCGCATGCAGACGCTCAAAATGGCTCCTTCGTCTGTCCAGTCTGTTCGGTGTTGGCGCGCTTCACTGCACATGCGCCAACTTCGTGGTTGTTACAGTGCGCATGCTCCAACCTCCAACCCAACTTGTATGCTTGTTAACTTGCATTTACAAATCGAATTTACAATCAATACTAGGTTGGTCCAACGATTGTTGAACCAATGTCTTTTCTCTAGTAAAGCCAACATTTTTACATTTAATTGTCCAGTTAACTAAAATATAATCATTAGTCTAACTTTTTGTGAGTTGGATTTTTTACAGTGCAGATCACTAGTAAATAAGACTTTTCTTATCAATTATTTGTTGCTCATCACTTGGATTGTCTCTTTCTGACTGAGACTTGGGTCACTACTGGGGATTTCAGCTCCTTTTCTGAACTGCTTCCGTCAAACTGTTTGTTTTTTTAACTCTCCACGTACAACGGGGCGAAGTGGAGGTTTGGCATCCATATATAAAGACATGTTTTCCTGCTGTCCCGTTGCTTTAAATGAATATAATAGTTTTGAACAGCAGTTGTTTGCACTGGAACTGTTCGAGGAACCCTCTTTTGGTTGCACTGAATAACTCCTAATTGTAGGAGATTTTAATGTTCATGTTTGTTGTGCAGCTGATTTTTAACGAAGGAATTTATTAACATTTTAAATGTTTTTGATTTAACTCTTCAGGTCAGTGTACCCCCTCATTAGCATAGCCATACACTTGATTTAGTGTTAACATATGCTTTTTCTCTGTGTGACCTAGAGGTGTGTGAAAATGGTTTCTCTGATCATAAGACTGTTAAGTTTACGTTTCCATCTTTGTTTAATGCATCTAAGCTGATTTCCTCTGCTCGCCGGTCTCGGCTTATTACACCAACTACCAGAGAAACTTTTTCCTTAGCTTTTAGAGAAGTCTCTCTACAAATGGATCATTTTAACTGTGATTTGGGTGCTGAGGAGCTTTTTTTCAGGTTTAATTCCACCTGTGCACACGTCCTAGACTTAGTGGCACCTCTAAAGACACTTCATCATAAACCAAGATCTGAGCCATGGTTAAATGATACTACTCGGTCTCTTAGGCAAATCTGTAGAAGATTTGAGCGAAAATGGAAAAAGGACAGACTCCAGGTCTCATTGCAAATGCTAAAAGACTCATTTCAATATCAGAAAGCTGAAATTATAAATAATGACATAAGCCAAAAACTCTTTTTAACATTATCAATGCCACTATTAATCCTTCCATTTGCTCTTCTACAGAAGTGTTTTTGCTATCATGTGATGATTTTCTTAAGTTTTTTGTAAATAAGATACATGATTTAAGAATGGGGATAAATCCTGTTCTGTTTGACCCTTCAACTTCACCTAGTTGTACTGCTGTCTTACGTCATTTTACTCCTATTACTAAAAACAATTTTATAGAATTAGTGGATCATCTTAAAGCATCTGGCTCTTCAACTGATGTGATTCCTCCATATTTTCTTAAACAAGTTCTGGACATGGTGGGTCCATATCTTTTGATTCTGATAAATCGCTGCTTAGAAACTGGTACTATTCCTGAGCTGCTAAAACATGCAACTATTCGTCCAATGCTTAAAAAACAGGGCATGGATCCCACCGTTTTAGCAAATTTTAGGCCCATTTCCAATTTGTCATTCATTACAAAAATTCTGCAGAAAACAGTTCTTGAACAATTGCAAACTTCTCTAGCTGACAATATGATATTTGCGGTTTTTCAGTCTGGTTTCAGAAAATATCACTCTACTGACACTGCATTGTTGAAGGCTTTTAATGATACAGTATTAACGTGACTCAGGCAACTACGCTGTTTTTGTGCTTTTAGATCTTACTGCCGCGTTTGATACTGTTGATAATGCTGTCCTTATTGATCAATTGGAACACTGTACAGGTATCACAGGCAGTGCATTGGAGTGGCTTAAATCTTATCTTTTATCTTACCAATAGAACTGTTTCAGTTAAGATAGGAAATCGTACTTCTAGTAATGCTGTATTAACCTGTGGGGTTCCCCAAGGATCCATTTTGGCCCCCATCCTTTTTTTCTTTACATGTGCTTCCACTTGGTTCTGTTTTTAGAAAGTATGGGTTGTCATTCCATTGTTATGCTGAAGATACACAAGTTTATCTGCCTATAAAACGGAATTTGGATGGACTGGATGCTCTCCTGGCTTGTTGCTAAACTTTCCTAATCTCAATGAGGAAAAAACAGAAATGGTTGTTTTTAAACCCTTGGATTCTGTGACTGCTCCCAATCCAAACCTTGGTGGGTCATCATCATGTGTTAAGCAATATGTGAAAAATGTGGGTGTGGCATTTGATGAACATCTGAAGTTTGACAGGCAGATAAATTTTTTGGTCAAATCATCCTTTTTTCCAGTTGTGGCTCTTGTCTAAAGAGAAGACTTCTTTCTTTTAAAAACTTTGAGAAAGTGATTCATTAGGTTACCAGGGTTGCAAGGTTTTCACAACAAAACCCACCCAATTGCTCCTCAAAATTAGCCCAAAACAAGCTCAATCGCATTTTGAGGGGGGTCCCTTGTTAAAAAACGTGTTCTGTGGGGTAAAATATAATTTATTTGTTGGGGCTCCTGGGTAAAAACTGCAATTTAGGAATAAAATGCAAAAAAGCACTCACTTGTGGAACCCCATATGAAATGGTCAAACAATCCGATAACACCCTTTTTGACACCTATTTCAAGGAAAGACTCACTCCATTTACAGGTTGTATTATTTAAACCCATTTCTTTAACTTTTAAAAGCAGAATACTGTGATCAACTGTATCAAACGCTTTTTGCAGATCTAACAGTACCATCCCACTTAACTTCCCTTAATCCATTTCTTTCCATATATAATCCATTAAATATAAAATCGTTGTCTCAGTGGAATCTTTCATTCTAAAACCAGATTTAAACTCATACAATATATTATGTTTAAGGTCCTCTTGTAGTAAAAATCTAGTATTTAATGTTGTTTATTTGTCTGTCTAAAAGCAAATTAAAAACACCACACAAACCATGCTCCAATACATTAATCAACACCATTGCTGAGTATTTTCTCCTTAAAACTGTAGTTCTGTTTCATTCCTCCTGACCGGCCATCTCGATAGGTCGAGATAATATGAGTTTGTAGAGTTATTTGTTCTCTTACATAAAATCCTTTGAAACACTTTGTGCCACTCGGTGCTATCCGGTGGCTAGTGTTTTTCCTGTGTTGGTACAGTGACTTTCCCCCACTATTATCACTTCTGTGGAATGCCTTGTGCTTCTCAGTGCTATCTGGAGGCTGTGTTTCGCCATGCTTATATGTTGGCAGTTCCCCAATAGCCTTATCTCTAAATAAAGATTTTGTGAAACACAAAGTGCTTCTCTGATCTATCCAGTGGCTAGTGTTTTTTCAATGCTGATAGATCAATTATTCTCTGCTATTTTCCAGGCAGTTTGTGATACGTTGTCATGTGTGTATTTTTGTATCTTGTTGCTTTTTCCCTGTTATTGCGGTGGCCATGGGTCACAGTTTTATTGCTACTAGATTCACGATAACATGTAAGCTATGCCCTAATACCCTTCTACCTGACAACGGCCACAATGTTTGTCCATCCTGCTTGGGAATACAGCATTAAAAAAGAGGCTCTCACGGACCCATGTCTGCACTGTAGCCTTTTACCCATGTCAGAGATGGCGCCATCTTGCCAAATTAGACCCCAAGTCCACAGTAGGACTTATGAGGTGTTCACACCAGACACAACTTGTGTGAATAAATCGTGCTACTTGCGCGTAGTTGGACGCTTGAACATTTTGAGTCTACTCGCTTCATTGGCGCGTGAAATTCACTTCACAACAGACGTGAATTCGTGCCATAGGAGGGGCTTCTGCCAGGGGGCTCCAGTCTTGTTGCGGGAACGAGGGTTATTATGTAACCGTGACATTATGTAATCTGTATGAAGGTTGCATTTCTCTAAAGGCGTGTCCAGTAATTTACTGTGGAGATGAGAGTCAGCGCCGTGTATTTAATCTCGCAGCCAACAAAAAAAAAACATTAGTTTATTAATAAATGATAAAAATTTCTATTTTTTTCATAATTATTAGGCTACTACTGCCTTTGCTTTGTGGCAAACTTACTGCATGTTCTTGAGCGCAGAATATATTAAGGCTCATTATGGATTAGTAGATTGACAGTTTAATATAAATACGCGATTAGTTGAATGATGACTTGAACTAGTAACTAGAAAAATCTTAAGTTGGGGGCAGCCCTATTTAATACCCTGTAGACATTTCTGTTACAGTTTTTAAAACATTTTATATGGGTTGCATATAGTCTGATAAATTCTGCTTTCAGAATGATCTGTAATGGAGAGATCCATAACATTGATTTTTCCTCTGAAACTAAAAAACAAAAATTTAATTAAAATTTATATTTTATGTTGTAAATCACAGAATGTCTACAAAATGTATGTACAAAAACTCGGGTCTTGTTTTGTCACTTACAAATAATGAATGGCAGTCTATGGGACAGTCTCAAGCCTGTTTTCATCCAAAATATCTTAAATTGTGTTCCGAAGACGAACTAAGCTTTTACGGGTTTGGAACGACATGGGGGTAAGTGATTAATGAAAACATTTTCATTTTGCAATGGAGTATCCCTTTAACAACTCAACCTTGTCACATAAAATTAACATGAAAAATGATTATGTTTCAACATTTTTATTTTAATCCATAATATAGACAATGTACTTGTTTTGTTTTTTTGGCTGCCATATATGGTCTGCTCTCTTGTCTGGTGGTCTACATGAGGAGCAGGGGCCATTTTGAGTGAAAAACCACAACCCCATCACAAATATATATATATTCTCTTTGTTACAGGGTTGTAA
The DNA here is from genome assembly GCA_024542945.1 of allo-octoploid hybrid of Carassius auratus x Cyprinus carpio. Lineage (NCBI taxonomy): Eukaryota > Metazoa > Chordata > Actinopteri > Cypriniformes > allo-octoploid hybrid of Carassius auratus x Cyprinus carpio. The sequence continues at coordinate 23,438,236 of CM045002.1, forward strand.
ATATTCTGATAGGGATGAGTTTTTTACTTAATTTATTAATAATTTTAATGAAAAAATATATAGTTGAAAGTCATGGTTTCTGTAAATATATACTAACCAAAATCATGACAACTCATAGAAAATGAATTTTCAGAATATGCTTTGACAAGCGTCATACATAAGAAAATGCTTTGCACCCACAATTGCAGCAGAAAGATGGTAGCCACATTTGCAATGTCGGGCCAGTGCTTTAAATGGGCTAATAGCCTTTAAAATTACATTTTAAATATGACCTACAAACACACACACTCACACACACAATAAACTAACCAGACGAAATCTTTGAAAGAGGATGCCCACTTCATAACCCTAAAGACATGTCCATGCTCACTCAGCCCAACAACTTCTCTTAAAAAAATATCTAGATTTACGATACTAATAATTGTGGAAATGAATTATCATATCCACATAATAGACGTCAGTGTATCAAGGGACTGTTATTTTGCTCTGGCGATGTGATGTCATAAAACCGCGCCTTTTCACTCACTCGCGTTTGTTGTGATTCGGCTGAAGAAAGGTTTGTAAGGTTATTTTAATTTTTTTTTTTTTAATCAATGCAAACTGTTCTATTAATTTATAAGTTTTTACAAGCTACGTAAAGTAAATTAATCGATCTTATGCTGTTATACTTTAATTAGCGTTATTCTGTGAGTAAAGCGCATCCTCATATTAATAACAGAAAAGGTGCGTCTCATTTCGCTTGAGATGCACTCAGACATTTAGAATTAATTTATCTTTGAGAATAATTTACTGTGTTAATTCTTAAACAGGACAACGTGTTCAAACGCACAGAAAAACTCCTGAAGCAGCTGAGATACAGGTGACACACGATTATAAAGATGGAGTTTATTAAAGAGGAGAGTGAAGACATGAAGATTGAAGAAACATTCAGAGTCAAACATGAAGATACTGAGGAACAAACAAAGATGGAGTTTATTAAAGAAGAGAGTGAAGACATGAAGATTGAAGAAGCATTCAGAGTCAAACATGAAGATACTGAGGAACAAACAAAGATGGAGTTTATTAAAGAGGAGAGTGAAGACATGAAGATTGAAGAAACATTCAGAATCAAACATGAAGATACTGAGGAACTAACAGGTTGGTTTTCATTCTCAAAGCTGAACTCACTCAATTGATCTTTACTAAAATGTCCAGCTCTATAGAAATGAATGATATCTATGAAGAATGTAATAGGAGTGTTGTAACTATAGCATGTTTAATTAACATGGAGCAGGTCGCCTCATGTGGACAGATATGTTGAGATCACATGACCAGACAAATACTGAGTCTGCCTTGAAGTGCAACCGAGAAGCTCCTGCTTTTACAATGGGTTTTTGTTATTATGACACATGCATTTAAGTTGTAACAATAATAAGGAATTAGCATTAAAAAAAAATTCTGTAACATTGTACTCATCTGCTTCAGAAATTAAAACCATTAATTTCTGTCACTTATGCAACACTATCTGTTGTGCCAATTTTCTGTTTCAATAAGGCAAAGGGCAGAAAGCTTTTACATATTTATTTCTGTGCTGTAGGTTGTTAGCTGAATACTTTTGACTTGCAAAACACTTGAAGCACTGTTTGTTTCAGTTGTATCTTTTTATCTATTGTTCTTGACTTTTGCTATTTGGTTTTTATTGTATTACTGACTGTTTATTTATTTTTCAATTTCTGAGGAATTTTTTTACTTGTATAGCTAAGGTACCTCTAGAACAGTTGTCCCCTGAAAAGGCTGAAAGCCGTCAAAGCAAAACGAGGCCACTGAACGAGCGTGACACACATTTACATTACATTTACATTTAGTCATTTAGCAGATGCTTTTATCCAAAGCGACTTACAAATGAGGACAATGGAAGCAATCAAAAACAACAAAAGAGCAATGATATATAAGTGCTATAACAAGTCTCAGTTAGCTTAAATGCAGTACACGTAGCAAGGGCTTTTAAATAATATAATAAAAAGAAAAGATAGAATAGAAAAAGAATAGAGCAAGCTAGTGTTAGAGGTCTTTTTATAATTGTATAATAAATGAAAAGAAAATGGATAGAATACAGAAAGATTAGAAAGGTAGTTTTATATATATATATATATAATATATATATATATATATATATATATATATATATATATATATATATATTTTTTTTTTTTTTTTTTTTTTTTTTTAAATAGAATTAGAATAGTGAGTGCTAAAGTTAGAGGTGTGTTTTAAGCCTATTCTTAAAGATGGCTAAGGACTCAGCTGCTCGGATTGAGTTGGGCAGGTCATTCCACCAGGAGGGAACATTTAATTTAAAAGTCTGTAAAAGTGACTTTGTGCTTCTTTGGGATGGCACAATCAAGTGACGTTCACTTGCAGAACGCAAGCTTCTAGAGGCACATAAGTCTGAAGTAATGAATTTAGGTAAAGCGGTGCAGAGCCAGTGGTGGTTTTGTATGCAAACATCAATGTCTTGAATTTTATGCGAGCAGCTATTGATAGCCAGTGCAAATTGATAAACAGAGGTGTGACATGTATTCTTTTCGGCTCATTAAAAATTAATCTTGCTGTTCTGGATTAATTGTAAAGGTTTGATAGAACTGACTGGAAGACCTGTCAAGAGAGCGTTGCAATAGTCTAGCCTGGACAGAACAAGAGCTTGAACAAGGAGTTGTGCAGCATGTTCCGAAAGAAAGGGCCTGATCTTCTTAATGTTGAATAAAGCAAATTGGCAGGACCGGACAGTTTTAGCAATGTGGTCTGAGAAAGTTAGCTGATCATCAATCATAACTCCAAGGTTTCTGGCTGTTTTTGAAGGAGTTATGGTTGATGTGCCTAACTTGATGGTGAAATTGTGATGAAACGATGGGTTTGCTGGAACCACAAGCAGTTCTGTCTTGGCAAGGTTGAGTTGAAGGTGATGGTCCTTCATCCAGCAAGAAATGTCTGTTAGACAAGCTGAGATGCGAGCAGCTACCGATGGATCATCAGGATGGAATGAGAGGTAGAGCTGAGTGTCATCAGCATAGCAATGGTATGAAAAGCCATGTTTCTGAATGACAGAACCTAATGATGCTATGTAGACAGAGAAGAGAAGTGGTCCAAGAACTGAGCCCTGAGGCACCCCAGTAGTTAGATGTTGCGAGTTGGACACCTCACCTCTCCAAGATACTTTGAAGGACCTATCTGATAGGTAAGACTCAAACCACTGGAGTGCGGTTCCTGAGATGCCCTTTGCCAGTAGGGTTGACAGGAGGATCTGGTGGTTAACTGTGTCAAAAGCAGCAGATAGATCAAGCAAGATAAGTATTGAAGATTTGGATTCCGCTCTTGCCAGTCTTAGGGCTTCAACAACTGAGAGCAAGGCAGTCTCAGTTGAATGTCCACTTCTGAAGCCAGATTGGTTGCTGTCAAGGAGGTTGTTCTGTGTGAGAAAGGTGGAGACTTGGTTAAATACAGCTCGTTCAAGTGTTTTTGCAATGAAAGGAAGAAGGGAAACTGGTCTGTAGTTCTCTAAAAGAGATGGGTTGAGGGTGGGTTTCTTAAGTAGTGGAGTTATACGAGCCTGTCTATATGATGAGGGGAAAATACCAGTGTGTAGGGATAAGTTAATGATGTGAGTGAGTGCAGGTACAACTGCAGGAGAAATGGCTTGAAGGAGATGAGATGGAATAGGATCAAGCGGACAAGTAGTAGGATGATTAGAAAGGATGAGTTTGGAGACTTCTGCCTCAGAGAGTGAAGAGAAGGATGTGAAGAGTGTATGTTTGCTGGTGAGATGTGCTTGATGGATTGTGGTGTGGAAAATTGTGCACTGATGTTTTTAATTTTATTAATGAAAAACGTGGCAAATTCTGAACACACGACTTAAAAGCAGCGGTGCTTTTATTATGCCACAGTCGACAGTCCAGTTTCCGCTCCTTCCAGTCATGTGTATGTGGAGTAAAGCAGCGTCGTTTTATCATACTAGATACATTTGAAAGTTCTGTTATAGTGCTATTCTGTGCAGTCATCACGTATCTATTAAAGGGATAGTTCACCCAAAAATTAAAATTCTATCATTTACTCACGCTCATGTCGTTCCAAACCTGTATGAGTTGCTTTCTTATGTTGAACATAAAAGAAGATATTTTGAAGATTGCTGGTAATCAAACATTTGGTGGTTCCCATTGACTTACATAGTATTTATTTTTCTACCAATTCACCTACTGGTCGCTAGAGGGTGGCTCCAAAAGGGAGTCAGTCCCATAGACTCCCCATGTTAAAATGTCCAACTTTACAGCACAAAAAAAAAACATGTTTGCAGCCTGGTTCAAAAAATGATTTTGGTCTATATATCTAATTTTGCCCTTCATGACAACTGTGGGGGGGTGAAATTTTTATATAAAATATCCATTTAAATTATATTAAGCCTTAAAGTTCTGCATAATTAAGGGCATGGCCACCTGAATGACAGGTGGATTGCCGCTGCTGACACTACAGTCGAGCTAGGTGGCCATGGCTTCAGCAACCAACTCCCGCCTTTTTGCCCATTTTCGATGATCCGGGAGTGGCCGCGGTGACGCGCTGCCAAGATGGCGATGGCCCACTCCACCCACTTTGAGCTTCAAAAATGTTCTTCAGAAAACTACGGGTAACGGCACGGACACTACGTCCATGTTTTTATCAAGTCAATGGTCCTAACCAGACACAAGTTTCCAGCGACAAGTAATTTGGGTGTCCACACCAGACGTGACGCAACAACAGAATCAGTCAAATATCACAGCCATTCAGAAGCACAGAAACTCACTACACTCCAAACTAAAGTTTAAAATCGAATTTATAATTATTAAACATTTTTAACATTATTAAATGTACATACTGATACAATATTTATGGAATACACTTGTTGGTTCTGAGGTAAACTATCTGTTATTGTTGTTATTGACACTTAACACTGAATGAAGCATATAATCAGTTCCTGAGATAATCATTGTTATAGTTTGTATGCGATTGTTCCAGCCATAATGTCGCAGAAATGACATAGAAACCGTTTCTAAATGATGTTTTATTAACAAGGTTCGGGAGGAGTGCGTCAGATACCTAGCCTAATCAACACCGGTGGACCACAATCAAGTAATCAATACCACAGTATAAATACTCAGTTTTTCGCATTTAGAAGACGAGGTCTATAATGGGGATTTTCAGTTCTCTGGCCAATCTGCCGGGCCCAGGAACGCTCCTCCTCCGCCAGACACTGCCGCCGAGCTCCATGCTCCATTGCGGCCGCTGCTCTGCTCGACAAGCCACACGCTCCCCACGACGCTGAGGCTAAACCTCGCCTCTACCGGCATCACTTCCAATTTTTCCCCGGCATCCTTTTATCTTTCATCTGTGCCTACAATTCCTCCAATCGGGAAGTTGACCGCATTTAATCCTGAGGCAAACGGCGATTAATTCAGACGCTCCTTCCTTGCGAAGGTAAACAAAGCAGATCTGTACGATCTAAGTTATTAGTCTCCCAGCAATCCGCCAAACCTCACTCCTAAATCCACAACAACAGGGCGGCCAATATATCAAGCAAAACTCGCAAGGACCCAAACTCGCCTCGCTCGACACCTCCATTACCCCACGGTGCACAAAGCCCAGGCTCTCCTTAAGCACTGGCTCGCAGCGGCAGGCTTCCAACAAGCCTGGGCCTCGCCGCCGATCTCAACGCAGCAAAGCCTCACTGGCTTCCCGCTTCGACTCAACCTTTTACTGTGGCTCTTCTGGCTGCAGCGTCATCATGCAGGCGGGCCTCAAGCTCTTGCGCTAGCGGCACAGGCTGTGTTGCAAATACAGTTTTAGGTAAGTCGCTTAAAAAGTGTCGTTGGTTGCTGGAAATTGTTAAACGACTTTGACACAAGGATCATGATATTATTTTTAGCCACATCACAAACGGCATAGAATACAAAGACATTTCTAAGAATTTCTTAATATTTTTTTTCCTGTATTTTAAATTACACTCAGATAAACGGATGAAAAAGATTGATTTGCGAGAAAATGATTTCAACCATGTACCTAAATGACTATCGATTATAGGCACATAAGGTTTACCACAAAGAAACAATCAACAAGTGCAACCTAATTTACCTGTGATGTGAGTATTACTAGGCACCTCTCTCCAAGTCTTGCCAACGTGTGCATCGGCTAGCTTTTCAATACTTTTTTCTTTGCATGATTAAGACGAAATGCATGTCTTTTTAAACCTAATAACCTTAAAGTTGCAGAGAAAAAAAACCCGCGGCAGTTCTCACTCCCGCAGGAGCATCTATCTATATCTCTCCGCTGCCCCAGCAGCCCCGCTCCTTCAGGAGCTTTTCCCTATTTTCCCCATCGCCGCCGCAGTGTCTGCTCCCGCAGGAGCCTTTTCGGTTTTTCCCCACTGCCGCAGCAGTGTCCGCTCCTGCAGGAGCCTCTATCTATATTTCTCCACTGCTGCAGCAGTGAACGCTTCTAACAATATAATGTACATGCACATTATATCAAAAGCTTTCAAGGGCATCAGTGTCCCGAAAATTGTTTCTACATGTCACTGTGTAGTCTAATTCTCGTTTGGCTAAACTTTCAATTCAAATGTACACAATCTTTAATATAGGACAAGTCTTTATGACAGAAATGCTACAGCAATTATAAATCCTCGAACGCGGACATCAAATGTTGCCATTTTTTATTATGTTCAGCCATTTCACTGAAATAACCTGTTCAGCTTTCCCCCATAGGCGGCATGAATTAAAGAAGGGTTTATGATCAGCCCTTTCCAAGCCCCGTCTTCTCAGGTTTGCATTAGCCCGATCGTAGTGGCTACTAGAAAATTTTCAGAAATTCAGGACTCTGGCTCTAGAGGCAGACCAATTCCCCACTCCGGTTCCTCACTATTTGGAATTAATATTCCCGTAACCCACCCTCTAAAACCAGTCCTCGAAGCGTCGCTCGACACTATTCTCCAGGCAGTTTCTCCTTGAACCCTCCAGTCATACGTGACTGCGTGGAGATGCTTCAAGGCGTTTCACCTCACTTATAACATTCCGTTCCCGGATTTTTCCCTACTCCCTATCACCTCTTTCATTTCGTTTCTCAACGGTGTTAAGGGTCTCCAAGTCGGTTTTATTAAAAGCTACCTGAGCGGAGTCCAGTTTTTTTTCAAACTGATGTTCGCCGCTCCCTCACCAGAAATAATTCGCAAACCTCCTTCTTGATCAAAAGGATCCAGTGATCCCAGCCCACCCATCCTGACACTAGACAACTCATAAAGCTTTTCGAGATCACGAGTGGACAGAAATGGTTTCACTTTCGCTATTAATCTCAAATGATAGAAGCAAGAGTTAACGACAGAATAAATTTGTCTCTCAAACCTGAGATCACTGTCGAAAAGAACACCTAAAAAGCACTAAAAGCACGTTTTTGTTGCAGTAGGCTTTGCAGCATGTAGAGGCTGCTGTTGCATCATGTCTGCACATAAGATAACATGATTCACTTTATTTTTGGGCAAATTAGGTGCAGAGCACATAATGTATTAGTGGCTTACTAAATCAAGTGTATGGGAAATAATAATAAAATAGAAATACATTAAAGTATGTTACGAGAGGAATCTCACCTGTACATCTTGCTGTAGGAGCTTTATATCCATATTTAGGTCCATCTGTATGTCTTCTAGTCAAGAGTAGGCCGACGGGGAGTGTTTAAAATGGCCTACAATCTTCCTTGCATTGGCCAGGTTCTCTGTCATGCTGCGCTGAGACAGCAGGCCCTCATGCACACAGAGTTGACAGGAATGGGCAACACAGCCCATACCGGCACCCCCATATTCCTCATAGCTTTCTTCATATTTGCTGCGTTGTCATGCAAAATTGCGTGGACCCGTTGCTCGTCAATTCCCCAGTTGTTTAGCATCTTTTCCATCGATTGCTGGATGCGCTCTGCGGTGTGCGATCTGCGAAATTCCTGAACATGTAGGGTTGCACGGCGTAAAACAATACTTGAGTCAATCCATTGTGCAGTAGGGTATAGTAGAGACATGGGAGCTACGGACGAACTCCAGATGTCTGTGGTGAACGAAACATGGGGTACATCTGATAACAGGACAAGTAGTTTGTCAGAAATCTTCTTATAGAGGGCTGGCAGAGCTTTCTCTGTGAAATAGTGGCGAGACATTTCAAATCGAGGTTCTACGTGCTTCATAAGCATAAGAAATCCAGGGTTCTCTGCAAAGGCGAATGGCAGGTCACTCATTGTGATCATTTGTGCTATCTTGGCTGTGATGTCCTGCGCCTTGGCGCTGTCATGGGGCATTTTTTCTCTCCTCTTCAAACTCTCCTGCAGCATGAGCTGACTCCTCTTCGGCTGGGTTGCCTGGGTAAACTCGCTGTATTGTGTCAGGTGTTTGTTTTTGAGGAGCCGTATCAGGTTTGTTGTGTTAAATGTAGCCTTTTCCTTTCCACCTCTTGCAATCCCAAGTTTACATATCTCACAGTTTGCTATGGCAATGTTGTTGTCATCAACTTTATAATACCTCCAGACCGCAGACATACTCGCGCTTTCCGCTTCAAGCTGCTTCCGTGTTCTACTTTGCCGGCATTTAACCAATAGCGTCTCTGCTGATGTCATGCCGCACGAGTTGCTGTTTCTGTGTGGAGTCAAAAGGGTCTAACTCTGTGCCACTGCATAACTAGAGATGTGTTAAAAAATAATGAGAATATATATACATATATATCCGAGTCCTGATCGGGAGGTAACGTCCGATTCCGATCGAGTCTGAAACCACGTGATCGGGCCCGATTTCCGATCACGTGATCGGATCTGGACATCCCTAATTTTATCAACAGTTTAATAAACAAGTAGTTAATATACACCTTATACTTCAACGCGGAAGTAAACCTATGGGCTTAAGAAAGCTTTATTTGCTGCAATAGGAAAATAAGAAGTATAACAAGGTGCAGTAAAAAGTAAAACTGTTTGCACTACAGACCAGTGTGTACATAATTAAGAAAATGCATTAAAATAATATGGTAAGACAGCAATTTGCAAAATCAAGCAGCAAACTGAGCTGTTTTGTAAGATATAAAAATCGCTGGATGCAGATGAGACTGATCTTATGGGAAAAATAAGGTGGATAAAGTGACTTGCATTTTAGAAACAATATTGACTGATAAAAAAATTCCAAAAAAAGATATTAGAAGAGTAGTTGCGCATCTTTGAATAATACACAGTGTTTTGTACTGACTGATTCAGCATTTTTGTCCGTGATTCAGTGACCCATACATAAAGAGTGAAATTTGCTTCATTCTTGAAATAATCAGACATTTGAATGAATCGGTAGAACAAATTATTCAATGACTTCTTTATTATGACAGCCACTTGCTGCCATCATTGCATAAAAAAATATATATATATATCAGCGGTAAATTCCATCAGGTGCGTGATTTCACATAGAGCAGCTGTTACTACACGGAGCCATTGTTAACTGACAAGCTGCGCAAACAATGGCTCCGGCTTTACTGAGGAGATGCGCATTAACGTTCGGCCGATCTTGATTGGTGCACCCCTAATATATATATATATATATATATATATATATATATATATATATATATATATATATATATATATATATATGTGTGTGTGTTTATATATTCAACTAAATATTTTAACAATTGTAAATAATTTCTCTCAACATAATTTATGCAATAATATTGAAAGGCTAGGTAAATACATTCATGCTACTACCTCTGAGCTTCATTAAACAGTCTGCATAAATGCATCTACATGACAATTTCTTTGTTTTTGCTGTAGTGAATTTTGTTGATACACATTTTGTTTGATTGGTAAAAGCACTATAGTGTCTTTTGTATTCTAACTGAATTTGTTGGTAAAATTTAAGACTTTGACATGAAAGATGACAAAAATTATCCATTTTAAAGCAAAAAAAGGCCCTGGAAATCAATTTAATGTGGCAAATACCACATACTGTATATACTTATGTTAGAGCTAATCAAATTTAATTCAATTCAAGTTTATTTATATAGCACTTTTCACAATATGAATCGCTGCAAAGAAGCTTTACAGAAAATTAAAGTTTCTACCTTATATTTAGTAATAGCTTAACTTATCTCAAGTTGATGTCCATATAGGAGAAATGTGTGGTAAAGATCAAGCAGTATAGTTAATGTCATGTAATCAGACGGTGATTACTAATAACATCAATGATTATATGTTGTGATCAAACTTGTAGCAATATTTGGTAGTTTTGTATGTTGTCTGAGGGTTGGCATCATCTGAGGTCTTCTGGGGGTTGGCATAATCTCTTCTCAGGTCTTTGTAAGAGCTGGATCCTGACTGAAGCTTGTGTTAGTCCTAGTTGCAGAAACAGAGAAGGTAATAGAGAGAAATTTGCGTAGCTGCTGTTCCAGCTAAGCAAAAATTGATGTATTCAACCCAAGCAAAAGAATGAAAATGTGCATGTGAATGCTTGGCTAAAGAGATGTTTCTTTAAACTAGATTTAAACAGAGAGTGTGTCTGAACCCCGAACGTTATCAGGAAGCCAAATCCGAAAAAGCTCTACCTCCTTTAGTGGACTTTGCTATCCTAGGAACTACCAAAAGTCCAGAGTTTTGTGACCTTAGGGAGCGTGATGGATTGTAGCGTGGTAGAAGACTAGTTAGGTATGCAGGAGCTAAACCATTTTGGGCCTTAAAAGTAAGTAGTAATATTTTGTAACTGATACGGAACTTAATAGGTAGCCAGTGCAGAGAATGTAAAATTGGGGCAATATGATTATATTTTCTTGACCTGCAGTTTGGACTACCTGTAGCCTGTTATTGAAGATGCAGGACAACCACCTAGCAGTGCATTACAATAGTCCAGTCTAGAGGTCATGAATGCATGAACTAGCTTTTCTGCATCAGAAACAGGTAACGTGTCTAACATGTGGCAGTGTTTCTAAGATGTAAGAATGCTGTTTTTGTAACATGGGAAATATGATTTTCAATTGACAAGTTGACAAATTTTTGACTGTAGAGGAAGTCACAGTACATCTGCCTAGATGCAAATTGTAATCTACAAGATTCTGTGTACTGTTTTTTGGTCCAATAAGTAATATCTCTGTCTTATCCGAATTTAATAGGAGAAATTTATTGATCATCCATCCACTTTTACATTTTTAAAACACTCTGTTAGCTTAGATAATTTAGAAGCAACCACTGCATTGTTCAGTTCATAAGCACTGCCATTTCTTTTGCTTATGAGAAACATCAAATGGCAAACAAAACTGAAAGCATAATGAAACCGGGCTACTCGTTTGAACTGCGCAGCCACAGAGTGTAGAGCCTGGTTTATACTCGCTGTGTCAGCAGGAGAGTGAAGGTGCGCCTAGCAAAAATAAAGCTAATATTGAGGAAATGGATGGTTTTCAAGCTAAAGTAAAGTTAAAGTCTGCTTCTTAAAGGGGTCATACAATGCTTTTTAAAAATCATTATTTTGTGTATTTGGTGTAACAGAATATGTTGACATGCTTTAATGTTCAAAAAACATTATTTTTCAAATACTGTACATTATTGTAGGTCCTCTATGCCCCGCCTCTCTCAAACGGGGTCGTTTTCTACAAAGTCCCTCCTTCTGACAAGCACAGTCTGCTCTAATTGGCCAACTGACCCAGTGCATTGTGATTGGCCGAACACCAAAAGCACTCGTCGGAAATGTAACGCCCCTTTCCATTATCGCGAGCTTCATCTTTCAAAATAAATGTAAAGACAGTTAATAATGTCCTTAGTTTTATCATCAGTTCAAGCCCAAAAGGGGAATAGAGTCGCATGACAGACACAGTGATGAAGCTCAAATGTATTTGCAGTACACAAGCCATGGACGGTTAAGACCGCTGACTCTGTGATGTGACCCTGTCGCTCTCTCTCTCACTCACACACACACACACACACACACGATGCGCAAAACTCCGCATTTGAACAGTCAACAGCAAATACTTAAAACTAATAACAAAACATACTTACAGTAGCTGATTCAGAAGCGGCAGATTGTCGTAGCAAAGTCAGAATTTTGTCTTTTTGTTTTTATTTGTTTTTTTTTTATTCCTTAAGCCCCGTTCACACCGCCAGCAACACACAGCGTCAGAGCGACATAATCCCATTCATTTTCAATGGAGAGCTGCCGACTTCCGGCAACACGACCAACAGTGGCCGTTGGCGAAGGAATGTGGCCCTGTCAAACGATGCGACTCAAGCGACAAAAGTTCAAAATTCTTCAACTTTATGCAAGTAAGCAGCGAATTTCGCAAGCGACAACCACTGGGAGTGAAGTCAGTGGAGAGCACGTGATTCATCTGCTGTAGTGGAGTGTTACAGGGTAACTGTGCAACCAGTAGTGGTAACACCCAGTAGCGACCTCAATTGCTAGCCACAAGCAGCAAAAAAGTCGCTGGCAGTGTGAATGGGGCTTTAGTGTTTGCTAAATGTTCTGTAATTTTATTAGTCGGTATATAATACAGCATGTGGCGTATGCCATGCCTCATCTTATTTGTTTTTGTTAATAAACATTTTGTAAGCTAGTTTGTCAAGTCAAGTCACCTTTATTTATATAGCGCTTTAAACGAAAAAGATTGAATCAAAGCAACTGAACAACATTAATTAGGAAAAAAGTGTGTCAGTATTGCAAAATGACAGTTAACCCTCTGGAGTCTAAGGGTATTTTTGGGGCCTGGAGAAGTTTTGTCATGCCCTGACATTTGTGCTTTTTTCAGTTTCTTATAAATATCTAAATGGCTAAAGTCTAATCTCACTGTAATCAGCACAAACTGGGCTATAATAATATGTGAGCAGCATGTATGTACATGATTGTGTTTTTGAGAAAAAAAATGTTATGCGTGGTTAGTGAAAAACTAAAAATGTTAAATCACTTGAATAAGGCAATAAAACACATACAGAACATTGGTTCCCAGGACTTTTGAGAACTGGAGCTTGTAGCCTAGAATTTTTTTTTTCTAAATGATGTGAAAATCATCTTGTTTACTCACTTACAGAAAACAATATATTGATTTAAATTTTCTAAGACACTTTTTGTTGGTAAAAGTCATATGCGAGTAGGCGTCAACTATCATGAATTCACACCTGAGAAGACAAAGGCCTGCATAATGAGCTGCATAATGAGCCATTCAGTCAGCTGTGTCACTGAGAGGGATGAGTTACAAGAAAGAATGTGAGGACAAAATAAATCTATATAATTTTATGTTTGTAGTTTATTTAGAATATATTTAATTATCCCACAACATAATTTAATATTCACTTGTGAGTGCAGTTAAACAGTTTATTAGGAAAAATCAAAGCTGACTTTCAAACTGAATTTTTTGCATCATTACTCCAGTCACACAATCCTTCAGAAATCCTTTTAACAATCTTATTTTCTACAAAAAACATTTATTGTTATTATTATCATCATCATTATTATTATTATTATTATTATTATTATTATTAATGTTGAAAAGAGCTGAGAATATTTTTTTTTTAGGTTTTTTAGGGGGGATAAATTGAAAGAACAGCAATGATTGTTACATTTGTTACAGTTACATTTATTGTTACATTTATATTATTTACATCAAGCTTTTGAATGGTATAGTAGTGTATATTGTTATTGAAACTTCATAATATTTCACTTGATTATACATTTAGTCAGGAATTATAGTTTGGAAAAAGTCTTTGGAAAAAGTCTAACTAGTAAAATGTTTACACGTTATGTGAAAACTAGTACAAGTATATAAATAAATAAAAAGAGACTTACTCATGTTTATGATCTCTGCTGAATAAAGCACTTCATTCTTTTTTTCTGAGGAAATCCAAATCTCAAATCCTCAACCACATCACATCTTTTCGGGGTGAATTATGTCTTATTCCTCTCATCGCGAAGCAAACAGTAAAATAATAAAAACTTGAAGAACAATCTCGCTGCGTTGTCTTCTGTTGTGTGGGCGTATTCAAAAGCCGCGCACTTCAGTGAAACATTTGAATCTCAAAAGCGCGCTCGGCGCGGGGGCGTGGTCGCATTAGAAGATAATGAAGGGAGACGTGAAAAACGGACATCGCGTTGTTTTCATATGGATTACTTTATCACAGAATATTTGTTTTCAGCAGCACTTGTTTAGTTTAAAAGTAGACATGTCAGGCTTTCTATAGATATCTCTCTCATGTCTCTTCGTTGAGTATTCACTGAGTTACAGTTCATTTTAATGATGCATTTGTATCTGAAGATCAGCGCAGACAAAGGCTGCAGACAGCACTCCTTGTTTGTTATCTTTATTTTATAAGTGCACAAAGTTTTGTTGTTATTATGTCTGTATACAAAAAAAAAGTAGACCCTTTACAGATTCGATTGATGTATTGCACTTATCTGTACGATCAAAACTGAAAGTGTAATTTAAGTTCTTTTCGGGGTTATCAGGAGAAAATACCCCAAAACGCGTATACGCGTTAATCGACTCCAGAGGGTTAAAGGCAGTTCATCACTGATTTCAGTGATGTCATCATGCAGCTCAGTTCAGTTTAAATAGTATCTGTGCAATAATTTGCAATCAAGTCAACGATATCGCTGTAAATGAAGTGTCCCCAACTAAGCAGGCCAGAGGCGACAGCTACAAGGAACCAAAACTCCATCGGTGACAGAATGGAGAAAAAACCTTGGGAGAAACCAGGCTCAGTCTGGGGGCCAGTTCTCCTCTGACCAAACAAAACCAGCAGTTAAATTCCAGACTGCAGCAAAGTCAGATTGTGCAGAAGAATCATCTGTTTCCTGTGGTCTTGTCCCGGTGGTCATCTGAGACAAGGTCTTTACAGGGGATCTGTCTCTGGGGCTCTAGTTGTCCTGGTCTCCACTGTCTTTCAGGGCTGTAGAAGTCCTTTCTAGGTGCTGATCCAACATCTGGTCTGGATACGTACTGGATCCTGGTGACTGCAGTGACCCTCTGACTTGGATACAGACTGGATCTGGTGGCTACGGTGACTTTGGAATAACAGAGAAACAGACTAATATTAGCGTAGATGCCATTCTTCTAATGATGTAGCAAGTACATCAGGTGTTGTGGGAAGTGTTCCTGGTTCCGGTTTACCTAATTAATGCAGCCTAAAAATACTTTAAAAGATTTGGATATTAGAAGCGTATTAGTGTGTTATGTCTAAGCCAGGTTAAAGAGATGGGTCTTTAATCTTAATTTAAACTGCAAGCGTGTGTCTGCCTCCCGAATAATGTTAGGTAGGTTATTCCAGAGTTTAGGCACTAAATAGGAAAAGGATCTGCCGCCCGCAGTTGACTTTGATATTCTAGGTATTATCAAATTGCCAGAGTTTTGAGAACACAGCAGACGTGGAGGACTATAATGTAACGAGCTCAATCAAATACTGAGGTGCTAAACCATTCAGGGCTTTTTAAGTAATAAGCAAGTTTTAAAATCTATACGATGTTTGATAGGGAGCCAGTGCAGTGTTCACAGGACCGGGCTAATATGGTCATACTTCCTGGTTCTAGTAAGAACTCTACCTGCTGCATTTTGGACTAGCTGGAGTTTGTTTACCAAGCGTGCAGAACAACCACCCAATAAAGCATTACAATAATCTAACCTTGAGGTCATAAACTCATGAATTAACATTTCTGCATTTGACTTTGAGAGCATAGGTCGTAATTTCGATATATTTTTGAGATGGAAAAATGCAGTTTTACAAATGCTAGAAACGTGGCTTTCTAAGGAAAGATTGTTATCAAATAGCACACCTAGGTTCCTAACTGATGACGAAGACTTGACAGAGCAGCCATCAAGGCTTAGACAACGTTCTAGGTTATTACATGCAGAGCTTTTATGTCCTATAATTAACACCTCTGTTTTTTCAGAATTTAGCAGTAAGAAATTACTCGTCATCCAGTTTTTTATATTGACTATGCATTCCGTTAGTTTTTCCAATTGGTATGTTTCGCCGGGCTGCGAAGAAATATAGAGCTGAGTATCATCAGCATAACAGTGAAAGCTAACACCATGTTTCCTGATGATATTTTCCAAGAGTAACATGTAAAGCGTGAAGAGTTACGGCCCTAGTACTGAGCCTTGAGGTACTCCATACTGCACTTGTGATCGATATGATACCTCTTCATTCACTGCTACGAATTGATGGCGGTCATATAAGTATGATTTAAACCATGCTAATGCACTTCCATTAATGCCAACAAAGTGTTCTAGTCTATGCAAAAGTATGGTGTGGTCAATAGTGTCAAACTAAGATCCAATAGCACTAATAGAGAGATACAACCACGATCAGATGATAAGAGCAGGTCATTTGTAACTCTAAGGAGAGCAGTCTCAGTACTATGATACGATCTAAATCCTGAATGGAAATCCTCCTCCTTTCTCTAAGAAGGAATATAATTGTGAGGATATTACCTTTTCTAGTATCATGGACAGAAAAGGGAGATTGGAGAATGGTCATAATTAACTAGTTCTTTGGGGTCAAGTTGTGGTTTTTTGATGAGAGGTTTAATAACAGCCAGTTTGAAGTTTTTGGGGACATATCCTAATGACAATGACGAATTAATAATAGAAGAGGATCTATGACTTCTGGAAGCTTCTCTTTTAGGAGCTTAGATGGAATAGGGTCTAACATAACATGTTGGTTTAGATGATTTAACAAGTTTATACAATTCTTCCTCTCCTATAGTAGAGAATGAGTGGAACTGTTCCTCAGGGGATCTATAGTGCACTGTCTGATGCGATACTGTAGCTGACGGCTGCATGGTTACAATTTTATCTCTAATAGTATTGATCTTAGAAGTAAAGTAGTTCATAAAGTCATTACTGCTGTAATGTTGGGAAATGTCAACACTTGATGATGCTTTATTTTTCGTTAATTTAGCCACTGTATTGAATAAATACCTGGGGTTATGTTTGTTTTCTTCTAAAATAGACGAAAAGTAATCAGATCTAGCAGTTTTTAATGCTTTTCTGTAGGATAGGTTACTTTCCCTCCAAGCAATACGAAATACCTCTAGTTTTGTTTTCCTCCAGCTGCGCTCCATTTTCCGGGCTGCTCTCTTTAGGGTGCGAGTGTGCTCATTATGCCATGGTGTCAGACTGTTTTCCTTAACCTTCCTTAAGCGTAAAGGAGCAACTGTATTTAAAATGCTAGAAAAGAGAGAGTCCATAGTTTCTGTTACATCATCAAGTTGTTCTGAGGTTTTGGATATGCTAAGGAATTGGGATACATCAGGAAGATAACTTACAAAGCAGTCTTTTGTGGTAGAAGTGATGGTTCTACCATACTTGTAACAAGAAGTAGAATTTACAGTTTTAGCTATATGAAGTTTGCACAAAACTAAATAATGATCTGAGATATTATCGCTTGGCTGGATAATTTCAACACCATCAACATCAATTCCATGTGACAGTATTAAATCTAGAGTATGATTTCAACAATGAGTAGGTCCTGAGACGTGTTGTCTAACCCCAGTAGAGTTCAGAATGTCTATAACTGCTGATCCCAATGCATCTTTTTCATTATCAACATGGATATTAAAATCACCAACAATTAAAACTTTATCTGCAGCCAGCACTAACTCGGATGTAAAATCAGCAGTCTTTAATAAAGTCTGTATGGTGCCCTGGTGGCCTGTATACAGTAGCCAGTACAAACATCACAGGGGATTTATCATTAACATGTGTTTCTCTGGATAATGTTATATGAAGCACCATTACTTCAAATGAGTTATACTTGAAGCCTCTCCTCTGAGAAATACTGAAAACAGTTTGTCATTGTATCCTACTGTTTTATTGTTGTTGTGCTTATTAATTAAAAATAACAATGAATCCATCTTTTGTTTTAGTCTTAAAAGGTGAAAGGTGTGTAGATGTATGTAAGCAAAACAGACATTTATAATTTCTTGTAAAACATGACAACAAGACCGCAAATTCGAAAGTGAAAACACCCTATGCTTAGCTTATATCACAGCAAAAGAGGAACTACCGTTCACAAAATTCAATTCATAAATGATACCACTGATAAAAAAAGAACAGGTTCAATGTTAAACTTTGTCTCCAGATAACTATAAACTATGATAAAAGTTCATCAGCGTGCATTGATTAATCCCATGTTGTAGCGCAAAAATAAAATGAAAAATTGCAACCAAATCATGTGCTTGTGTGACCAACTGAGAAAGTTAGTCGCAAAAGAGCAACCAGTGGGAAGAATGAGTCTTGAGCCCTGATTGGCTTACAGAGTTTAGCTCTAACCCAAATAAAAGCTTAATCAATGGCTTTTGAAAACTTCTAGCAGATTTATTGGGGCAAGTTGGAGCTAAACTCAGTAGAACACTGGCCCACAAGGAGCAAGTTTTTACACTCTGGTGTAGGATCTAGCATACATGCATTACATATACATGTTTTGATGTTGATTGCTTTGTGCCATTAAACTGGAGTTAACTTTTTTTTGTTTGTTTGTTCTGCACCATAGACCTAATGGCATTGAAAGAGGAGAGGAAAGTACTTAATGAAATTGAGGAGAAAGATCAGTGTGAGAATCTTCATGACTTCATAACCGGAGAAAATTATTTTTGTTCCTTACAGTCTGAAAAGACTTCCACAAGAAAAAGAACTGAAAAGACAGGAACTATGAGTTATTTCACTTGCTTTCAATGTGGAAAGAGTTTCTGTCAACAAGGAAACCTAAACAGGCACAAGAGAATTCACAATAGAGAGAAGCCTAACAGATCCCCTCAGTGTGGAAAGAGTTCAAATCAAAATGGAAACCTTGATGTCCACAGGCAAATTCACACTATGGATAGCCTTTTCCCTTGCCAACAGTGTGGAAAGAGTTTCACTCGTAAAGAAAGACTTGACAGGCACATGAGAATTCACACAGGAGAGAAGCCTTTCACCTGCAAACAGTGTGGGAAAAGTTTCAATCAACAAGGAAACCTTGACAGGCACATGGAAATTCACAATAGAGAGAAGCCTAACAGATCCCCTCAGTGTGGAAGGAGTTCCAGTCATAATGGAAACCTTGATGTCCACAGGCAAGTTCAGACTGTGGAGAGTCTTTTTCCCTGCCAACAGTGTGGAAGCAGTTTCACTCATAAAGGAAGCCTTAACAAGCACATGAGAGTTCACAGTGGAGAGAAGCCTAACAGTTCCCCTCAGTGTGGAAAGAGTTTGAATCAAAATCAAGACCTTGATGTCCACAGGAGAATTCACGCTATGGAGAGACCTTTTCCCTGCCAACAGTGTGGAAGCAGTTTCACTCAAAAAGGAAGCCTTAACAAGCACATGAGAGTTCACAGTAGAGAGAAGCCTTACACCTGCTCTCAGTGTGGAAAGAGTTTCAGACAACCAGGGAACCTTAAAATCCACATGAGAGTTCACACTGGAGAGAAGCCTTTCACCTGCCAATGCTGTGGAAAAAGTTTCAGTAGACAAAAAACTCTTGAAGTCCACATGAGAACTCATACTGGAGAGAAGCCTTTCACCTGCAAACAGTGTGGAAAGACTTTCAGTCAACGTGTACATCTTGAAGCTCACATGAGAATTCACACTGGAGAGAAGCCTTTCATCTGCAAACAGTGTGGAAAGAGTTTCAGTCAACCTGGAAACCTTAATTACCATGTGAGAGTTCACACTGGAGAGAAGCCTTTCACCTGCAAACAGTGTGGAAAGTTTCAGTCAACATGGAAACCTTAATTATCACATGAGAGTTCACACTGAAAAGAAACCTACTGGAAAGAAATAAAACCTTTACACCCACAGGCGAATTCACACTATGGAGAGATTTTTTTTAAACCTGCCAACAGTGTGTAAACAGTCTCACTCATAAAGGAGTTATTAACAATAACATGAGAACTCAAACTGGAGAGAAGCCTTAGATGTGCCCTCAGTGGGGAAAGAGTTTCAGTCAAAAATAATACCTTGAAGTCCATATGAAAATTCACACTGGAGAGAAGGTGCGACCAAAACTACCACATGCAGATTTACTCAAGAGGGACCTGTTTAAATGTCATTAGTGCGGAATGAGTTGTACAGACAAGAAAAAACCTAGGAATCATGCAGGGACATCGGAGAGAAGCCTGTCATGTGCCATCACTGTGGAAAGACTTTCAGAAACGAAGCAAATCTTGAGTTTCACAAGCTAGATGATGGCATACCATCTTCCATAGAGCTGCTTTACAGCTGAAGCACATCCTGAAATATTGACATTGGTACCTAACTGAATTCAATAAAAACTGAACTGATTCTAATTGAATACCTACATTCTTTTGTAGAACTATTTACAGCTGAATTGATGTCATTTTAAACTGATTAACTATTATTGATCTGAACTGACTTGAGCTGAATAATGACCATCTTGTCTTTTAGACCTGCTTTACAGCAGATTCTGAATTGCCTTCTGTAGTGTTTTTACTAATCAGACACAATTATTTGTTATATTCAAAAAATAATCCTTAACACCCCTCACCCAACCAACAAGCCAACTATGCCTACAAAAATGCAACTAATGGCACTTTTCCACTGCATGGTACGGTTCACATTTGGGGGTTTTTTCACTGGGTATAGTACCGGGTATCTGGTACTTTTTTTAGTACCACCTCGGTTGAAGTTCCAAGTGAACAGTTTACAAGTCACATTTTGGTAATGGTACTATGCTGATGACTGATTGGCCGGAGAGTATCTCCACTACCTGCATCACTGAACTTGCGACACAAACACAACAGAACCACTAGATTTAAATCTAGCTTGAAATGTCTACATTTAAAGCTTGAAATGTCTACATTTAAATGAAATTGCCCCCAAAACAAATATTTTCTGATAAAGTAATCTGTATGAACCAATGTGATGTCTAGTTTTTCCCATCTCAACTTATCTCTAATTAGGTCAAGCCCTCCAGTCGATTGTGCTTTTCAAATTCTAAACATCCACGAAATACATTATTAAAATGAAATTTTGATGTTTATCTGCTTACCCCCAGGGCATCCAAGATGTAGGTGACTTTGTTTCTTTAGTAGAACACAAACTACGATCTTTTACTCAAACCACTTCAGTCTGTCAGTCATATAATGTAAGTGAATTGGAATCATGGCTTTGAGAGTCAAAAAAAACACAAAACCAAATGAAATCCTGCGGCTCGTGAAGATACATTGTGTAAAGAGACAAAATGATCATTCAAGAAACTGAACAGTATTTGTATAGTTTTTTTTACCTCTGATTCATGCAATGTCCTTACTGTCCTAAGCGTGTCCTAAATGCATTCTCAACAGCAGGCGCGTGACGCATCATCATCTTGTTTTATGGTGGATCACAGACTTGTAAGTGCATTACTGCCACCTATCTCTCAAATGGAAGGTTGACACTCCTGATTGAGATTGTAGATAGTGTCAATGGTCCATTTGAGAGCCAGATGGCGGTAAAGCATTTTTAAGTCTGTGATCCACCATAAAGCAAGAAGAAGATGACGCATCACGCGCCGGCTGAAGAAGAAGATGTGTAATGTGCCTGCTGTTGAGAACACAATCAGGACAGTTCAGACACTGCGTGAATTTCTTGCACAGACCAATCGTTTTGTGTCTTTACACATCAATGTATCGTCACAAGCCGCAGGGTTTAATTTGGTTTTGTTTGTGTTTTTTTTTTTTACTCTCAAAGCCATGATTCCCATCCACTTCCATTATATGACTGACAGACTGCAACGGTTTGAGTTAAAAATCTTCGTTTGTGTTCTACTGTAGAAACAAAGTTTGGTGAACTATCCCTTTAAATCAGCAGGTCATTTGTGTTCTTTGCTGAATTCAAGCTTTACACTGGATCTCACAGTGCTGTTTAAAGGTTGTGCAAGACTAATCAGCGAGTAAACGCATCTGCTCAAGTGAACTCACAATTGTTATATGCTTGAATTTTATTTTAGGCAGGTCGTGATGATTTGAGAAGGCTTAATTGCTCAAACAAAGGCTCACTGTCTAATGCTGGCCGCTTAGTCGTTACTTTAAAAAAAAAACTAAAACTTATATTTAACAACCAAAAAATTATTCCTAACGTTTTTTCTAAATTAATTTAATAAAAAAAACAAAATGAAATATAATCACTTTGCTATTACATACAAAGCTGAACTATTTTAATAGCTGAAACAGTAGTATAAGCTGTTTTGGGACTGTTTAGCTGTTCAAATCAGACACTAGAGCATCCATTCATTCAGACACAGTGGAAGATCTGATAAGAATCAGTGTAGAGGTGCCAAGTCTGGAAGATTTTGATGCTAGAGAGAGTGTGGCCAGCTGGTTTAGCCAAGGCAAAAGATCAAAAAGGCCAACTACAGGAGATGGCCATCGGAGGGGCATGTGACTGCAATCGAGGATAGTCCATAAGACCATGAGATGTTCAGTTTGAAGTCCTTAAAACACTTAATTTAGATTTTCTTTTTATTTCATTTATCTTGAGATGTTTTAAGTTTACATTTCAGCTCAGTGAAGCACTTTAAGTACCAACACTTTTTCAGTAATTTACCTTTCTTGTAGAATTGTGCTTCAAATAAAGAACTTTATGTTGTCCAGATTATTAGTTAATCATTTAGGCTACAAGTCAATTTTGTCTATATGGACAGTGAAAAAAAAAAACAAAAAAAGTGAACTTGTTAAATGCGATGCAGTCACACCTTTGGTCACACAAATTTGGGTGCCACCAGTGCAAAAAGTTAGTCTAGAGCCCTGAATCATCACAATTAAAAGACCCAAAGACTTAAACTACTTCAGTCTGTGTGCACTGAATTTATTTAGTACACGAGTTTCACAATTTGAGTTGAATTACTGAAATAAATGAACTTTTCCACGACATTCTAATTTATTGAGAAGCACCTGTTGATTACGTGACCAGATAAGATATATTTCTGCGGGAGTGGGCAGGGAAAGCCCAATATGCTTGAGAGCAGCCATGGATGATGTGTTTCTAAAGGTTATTGTACATTAAAGAATTATCATGTGACTTTTACGTATGCCAAGTGACCTGTAAATGTGAATAAACTGTTTCCATTGCAGTTTTGCGAATTATTCCTTTTTCGAATATGCTAAAAAAACACCTCATGCAAGCGTATAAATTTGTTTTTGATATATGGGATTTTTGCGAAATTGACAGGTTTCCATTGTGTGCATTTTCAATTCACAATTTTAGTTTGCACAATTTGAAGGGTAATGGAAATGGAAATGCAAACAGGGGTCACTGTGACTAGTAAGTGCTCAGAGTATTACCAGATACGTAATTGTCCAAAACAATGTAATTGTACATCTCTCCTAAGATCTAGATGAGTGGAGGTCCAAAAAATGGGGATGGGGTCCTAAAGAAAGCAAAGAATAAACAATGTTGACAAGAAGTTCTGAGATTACAGGTTACAACTCTTTCAGTAGTTTAGTAGGTATAGAATCTAGCTTGGATTTGATGCCTTTTGTGTCTAAATGTTTTAATGTCTGTTGCTTCATGCTTTTAAACTGGTGTTAACTTGTATTTGTCTCTTTTCACCTCAGACCCGATGGCGCTGAAAGAGGAGACTCAAGAACTGAATGAAACAAAAGACAAAGATCAAAATGAGAAACAGCATGATTTCAAATCTGAAGAAGAATCAATTAGTTGCTCACAAACTGAAAAGACTTCCTCACCAAAAAAAGCTCAAAAAACACAAAACCTTAATTCTGAAATGAAAATTCATACTGGAGAGAACTCTTTCACCTGCCAACAGTGTGGAGAGATTTTCAATCAAAAAGAAAGCCTTAAAGTCCACATGAAAATACACATTGAAAAGAAACCGTTAATATGCCCTCAGTGTGGAAAATGTTTTACACGGAAAAAAAACCTTAGGACACACATGAGAATTCATACCGAAGACAGACCTTACACCTGTGAACAGTGTGGAAAGAGTTTCAGGCTCAAAGAAAGCCTAAAGACTCACATAAGAAGTCACACTGGAGAGAGACCTTACACCTGCAAACTGTGTGGGAAGAGTTTCACACAAAATGGACATCTTACGACTCACATGAGAGTTCACACTGAAAAGAATCCATTAGTATGCTCTCAGTGTGGAAAGTGTTTTGCACAGAAAAGAACCCTTGATGCCCACATGATCATTCACACCGGAGAGAGACCTTACACCTGCCCTCAGTGTGGAAAGAGTTTCAGATACAAAGAAAGCCTAAAGACTCACATAAGAAGTCACACTGAAGAGAAACCATTCACATGTGATCAGTGTGGAAAGAGTTTCAGATATAAAGAAAACCTTAATAAGCACATGAAGATTCATTCAACAGAGAACGGTTTTAAATGTCATCAGTGTGAAAGAAGTTTTACAGACACGAATCACCTTGAGGATCATGTTAAAATACACATCGGAGAAAAGCCTTTCATGTGCTATCACTGTGGAAAGAGTTTCTCAAGAGAAGATAACCTCAAGGTTCATTTGAGAATTCACACTGGAGAGAAACCTTTCGCCTGTGAACAATGTGGAAAGTGTTTCAGGGTTAAAGAATACCTTCAGATTCACAAGGTAGTTCACACTGGAGAGAAGTCCTACAAGTGTCCTCAATGTGAGAAGAGTTTCACATGTCAAGGCAGCATGAAACGTCATTTGAAAACTCATTCTGGGAAGAAACTGCCATTTTTTTCAGTGTGATGAGGTTTAGAAAAAGGAGCAATTACTATAATCATCTGCTTATCCATTTTGAAAGACATCATTTTCTTTTGTGCATATGCATTCATATTTACTCTTTGGCATGATAATACTTTATGATTTGCATATGTTATAATAGAAGACTTTGGGCAAGTAATAAATCCGAATGTTTGGTAACTAGCGCATACTATGGAATCATACTAGCTCATGTAACGTTAGTTTAATCTTGGATGTTAATTATTGGTTTTATTAAAATATTAGGTAGTTTACTACCATTGCATTAAACTGAGTGAAATGGTGGCTTTTGGTTATGTCTCCTGCAGACTAGAAGCGTTTACGACCTGCTCTGTTAAACTTTTCATTTATGTATTTTCAGATCCCACCGTTTTTGATCTCCTTGGGCAGCTTTTGTTTATTAATAGTTCTTCGTACTATAATCTCACGCAGTATGTCAAAGGAAAAGGGTAAATCAGGGGAAAAAGAGGCGGACCAACATCTCGGACATCTAGAGATCGCTTTCTCTGGGCTCCGAAAGGACAACAAGTGGCTGCAGACTAAAGTTTCAGACTTAGAGGGGCATAGCCAACGGCAGAATGTTCGCATCATGGGCCTACCTTTGAAGTCCATTGAAGGTCGATGTCCAACGATCTTTTTCTCCCAACATCTTGTTGAGGTTTTCTGCCATCAGATTTTGTCGTTTCTGCCTGAGCTGGATAGAGCTCTCCGAATCCCTGCTCCCAAGTCTGCTTCAGGGCAAAGACCACATCTGGTTATTCTACGGTTCCGTCACTACCAGGTGAAGTATTTGAGTCCCGTAAGAAAGGCGTCCTGACCTATCAAGGCCACATGATTCCGATCTTCGAAAGACTATAATCCTGATGTCCTGAAGCTGTGCAGTGAGTTCAAAGATGCCATGGTGGAATATTACAAATGCAGACTCAATCTGGCTGGGAAGAGGAGAGCAGGTTTATGCATCACACTTGCTAATGGTGAGAAAATGTGGTTGCTATCTGCTTCTGAAGCCAACAACTTTGTTCGGAGTTTAGAAGCAAAATATTTTACATTGGAGCTTTGGACCGTGGCCAGTAGCTATGTTTCCATCCAAAGATGCGAATTTATCTTATGCACAGAACTGGAATATCGCATTAAACATTTGCGAAAAAAAAGCACCATTTACATCCAACGAGTCAAAGAGAACAAAAACGTCACTTCCTGATAAACTGGCACTAAATATCTCTCATAATTTTCATATGTAATAAATTACTTGCGTTTCAGAGAGAGCAGACCTAAAACAATAAATACGGTCATTGCTTTTAGAGGTTTTAGAGGCTGTTTGGGAACGCAGTCATGTAAGACCATAATTATACAGAAATACTTTGATGACAGACTTTCCTCAGGCATTTCAGAACATCTACACAAAATATAGATACTGTGAACAAGATCGGTCCGCTGGTTAGTCAGTTTATCCCATCTCATAGCACAAAGTCACATGACTTTTTCAGTGTGTATCATGGAATTTATTTGGTAAATGTGTTTAAATCGAAGTTTATGTGCATCCAGTCCACAGAATATTTGCCCAAAAATCAAGATAATTTTTGGCAAATGCGAGACAAGTCTTTGTGTTCTTTTTGGTCCGCAGTGGCTTTTGCTCTCCCATGGATGCCATTTACGCCCACTTTCTTATTGTTGAATCATAAACACTGACCTTAATTGAGGCAAGTGAGGCCTGCAGTACTTTCCCAGCTGGCATTTCAACGCTGAAACAACGTCAGGTACCATGGTTGAATCAACGTTGTATTACCTTTTCGATTTTGCATATTGGATCAACGTTGAAATCGTGACATTGTTTCACCGTCATACCTTCATCATGGATGAATTTTGGTCGTTCTGTAGATGTTGGTTTAACGTTGAATTAGGTGTTGATTTTGCAAAGTTAATCAACGTTGATAACGTGATGTGGTTTCACCATTGTACCTTTCACCATGGGTAAGACACAACTGTACATTCAATTAGAGCCTAGTTTGCATTTAGATCAACACTGTACATTATAAAGGTTAAACATCAAATGACTGGCAACAATGGTTTTACAATCAACTTTAATAAACTACCGGATGCTCAAAATTGTCATGAATTCATAATTAGAGTATGTTATCTTTGAAACGATTATAAGATTAAAAAGATAGATAACACACCAAATGCATGGGATTCATATCAGGAAAATGTGGAAAAATCTCTAAAAGACATTAACACATAACTTACCAGCAACACAACATCAGATGAGCATCTAACTTGAGCATCTGTGATAAAGTAATACAAAAATACACACACAGGTATTTATCTTCTGCAGATTAAATATCCTTTACCCATTTGTAAACTCTGGTAACATTTTACTTTACTATTTTAATTTTTCAAAAGATAGCGATTTTCTTGCCTCATTTTGGCAGTATGTTTGCAGGACCTCGCATAACACATCTGACCCTTCTTGTGTTCACATTACAGTTTTTGTTGGCAAATATTAAATAATTCAGGACTGACCAAGCAGTTACAATGAGCAGCAGTTCACAGCCGCCTCACTCACAGAAAGACAATAATAACAGTCATATTTTCAAATGTAGAAAGGCACGAACCGTTTCATTGTCCACTTTCCTGATGACAGCCAGATTAACCAATCATGATCAAAGCAATAAAGTAAAACAACCAATAGGAACTGTTTCAGCATGATGGAGTGAAATGTATTTAGTTTTATTGTTGTTAATGCTGATAAAGTTTAACATATACCTTTAGATTTTAGAATAGGTATAATGATTAAAATATTGTAAAATGCTATTAAAATAATAATAATAATAATCTTAAATAATTTAACCCTTTAACTGTCACCCCCCATTTTTTAAAATAGGCATTAAAGTGCACTATCCAAACTTAAATTGTTGTAATTTATGAACACTTTGGAATATAGACCTAAGATTGGTCTCTTTTTAAAGAAAAAAATTAGCAGATTTTGGCAAAATTATAGAAGTTTAAATGTACTGTAAATAAAATGCACTATATTAATTTTATTCTATTTTATTTATTATAAATATTTTACATAATATGTTTTACTCTAAAATTAGGATATAAAATTAAAGCCTTGTGTCTAAATAAGTTATATTCCAAATTTGAAGTTGATATAAAACAAATTGAGGTTCCTGTGAGATTTTATTTAGGGCGTCATACCACAAACAGCCACTGGGAGCCATCAAAACTCCTTTGAATTTTGTTTAATGAATTTTTCTCTAGGTTTCTCTGCCAATTTTACTTGTATCTCAAAATAACCACCAAATATGGAATCCTGAGACTCTTTCCAATATGTTTGTTGCCAAGATTCTAAAAAGTTTTGATTCTAAAAGACCGTAATGCATTTTGCAATATGACACTTGACACTGCCCACTAAGGGGGAGGAGACCGCCATAAGATTTTAAAGTACCATTTCCATGGTAACGCAATGTCCGATTTCAAAATGGTTTTCACAATGAATCTTGGGCTTCTAAGCTTTCAAATGATATACAGTATAATTTATGGGACGGTGACAGTTAAGGGGTTAATATAAATAATTTAAAAGTCAGACATTTATTTTGTATGCTGTTGAAGACATTGTTGATTCAATATACAGATCTTTTTTTTTTTAATTATGTTGATTTACAAGTGTTTTTGTTCATTTTTTCAACCATTTAGCGCTAACATTGTTTCAACGTTAAAACAACAACTGACCTTATTTCAACCATATTTCAATGTTGAAGGTCGGTCATGTGCCGGCTGTGTTAGATGTTGTTCTGGGTTCTTTTATGACCTGGAGGACTTGTTGCGCTCTTGGAGTAATTTTGGTAGGCCAGCCACTCCTGAACAGAATACGTAACTTTAATTCTAAATCATTGTTATCAGAGGTGAAAACTGGCAGAAAGGTAAATTTATTGAACTAATATTCATTTTCATGATATCCCACAGGCAAAAAAAGAAAAAAAAATGTGGCAGCAGAAAAAAAAAGACATTAAAAAAAAACATAAAACCATAATTCAATCAGGTAAAACTTCAAACGTGAAATGGGTGTAGGCTAACATTACATGACTTCACAAATGTTTGACATTCAATATATATCATTCAGTGTATATCTGTTTCAATGTGCAGCAGCTTTTACCACATAGTCTAATGCTTTTTCACATAAATTAATGTTCTCTAATCCAACATGCTACATTTCTTAATGAGGGTAATGAAATGAGAGGAGAACCTGCACCTGCACCAGCACCAGCACCACTGATATTTGAAGAGTAGATGGCCAAAATGCCAATATTAAAATCCAACAGGGAAAATAATTTATTGCTTTTGTATTTGTAGAATATGATGACCAAATAAATTGTGAATAATTTGTATTTATTTAACATCTGTGGTGGTGGTTACGGCATATATCTTGCACTACTCTTCAATCTGGCATCCTTCGATTCCATACAGTAGGGCTGCACAATTAATCAAATGCAATTATCATGCGCATCTTGTCAGTAAAGCCGGTTCTGTAATCAGTAGTAAATCTTCATCAGATGCTTTCAGATGGAGCAGCATTTACTAATCAGAGCGGTAGTTCACTGACAAGTTATGCAAAAAAAATTGTCTAATCAAAAAATAATAATAATAATCACCTGCGTTAACACACTAAGGGATGGACATGGTCAGCAACAATACTCAGGTAGGCTGTGGCATTTCAACAATGCTCAATTGGTACTAAGGGGCCCAAAGTGTGCCAAGAAAATATCCTCCACACCATTACACCACCACCACAAGCCTGTCAGTTTGACGCATTAACTTAATAAGTTAAGTAAATAATTATGCAATTAAAATATTTTAACACAGTTAAGGCACTGGCCCGCCTCAATTTTGCAGAGAACATAATTACCTTTAAAGCCATTGCAGGATTGTTGTGCATCTTTGAGCAACACAACGGTGTTTAGTTGCCGAATGAATATGCATTTTAAACGAACCGTGTGAATCAATGATTCAAAGCCTCATTCATAAAGAGAGCCATTTACTTCATTCGATTCATTCAAATGGCTGATTCATTCAAGAATTAAGACATTTACTGCAACCTGCTTGCAGATTTAGTTTCTTATTTAGAGTATAATTTACTACTACTAATAATAATAATTAAAAACAACATTAAAGCGATAGTTCTCCCCCCAAAAATTAAATCTGTCATCATTTACTCATCCTCATGTTGTTTCAAAGTTTTTGCTTTTTTTTTTCCTTGACCCTAGAGGGTTTGCCACTTCAAACGAATCCTGACAGTGTTGTTTCTACCATAAAATCAAGGAAATGTAACAACTGATTTTTCACAGGCTTGCAGGGTACAATAATTTATAGTTTGTTGGGACATGCATGTTTACAGGGACTGTTTTTATAAAACACACAAACACGCAAAGTGGTTTACAAGGTCTAACATAGTTTACTAGGAACAGTAGGTTTTAAATTTTAAGGTTTGGAGCCTGTCACATCTTCTCCTTTAGTTCAGTTAATTTAGGCATAAGTAAACAATCACACTTGGATCTGCACCAGAACGATCAAGATCACATGAGCTAGTGAGTATTAAAGGGGGAAAAGCTGCAGGCCAAAGAAGCTGCAAGTCCTGTGGTGAAATTTTGCTGTATGCCTTTACAGACGATGTTGTTTTCAATGGTAATCATCCAGCTTCCAAGTGTGACTTGGTCACCAGCAACTGAAACCGACAACCGTGATGCTTAATGTCCTAAACACAGTATCAAATCTAGGTTGCTCAGTTCACAAAAAAGCCAAACACACAAATAAATTCCTCTATTTCCAATGCGTATCATAAAATGACCTGGGATGATTTAAAAACTTTGATGAGCTACATTCATGGGAGAGCACAACAAAACATAAGAACACTATTCTTGTTTTAAACTCTATGCCTTGCATATGCGACACTTACCCAGCAGTATCAGTCGTGGACTGTGTGGGATTACAAATTTATAAAATGTTAAATCTAGGTTCCAATGTAATAGTATGTACATTGTGTTTTTACATTTTGAGATGATCAAGTCAAGCAGCCCAGGTTTCTGAGACATTGACCTTTTGTTTTCTCTTTCTGACCATAAACTCAAGGCAAAGCTGTGCCTTTGTTTCTATGATAATGTGAAGGTATGGGCGATACTGTCAGGCACCTCTGTATTTAAATGACACTGTTATGCTGATGAGATCAAGGCTGGGAAAATGCCAGTGTCTGGCACTTTCCTGATTCCATTTGCTTGCTTTGTTTAAATTGTCTCCACCTCTATGTATCCCTCCCCCTTGAAATGTATATAAACTCCAAAGTATCACTGCTTTGGTTAGACTTTTGATGACTGTAGCGCTAAGCAGAGCGTTCTCAATAAAGAATGCTGCTGAAGATTA
Organism: allo-octoploid hybrid of Carassius auratus x Cyprinus carpio; assembly: GCA_024542945.1. Taxonomy (NCBI): domain Eukaryota; kingdom Metazoa; phylum Chordata; class Actinopteri; order Cypriniformes; species allo-octoploid hybrid of Carassius auratus x Cyprinus carpio. The sequence goes on from CM045002.1 coordinate 23,469,373, forward strand.
CCCAAGAGTCTCCTGGTCTTCGCTTCTGAGTTTCCAACAACTGGCAGGGAGGACCAGGCTGCATGCAACATCTGCTGCAGTGGGAGATATCTGCAAGCCTTAAAGTTCTTCGGCACCATGCCAGATTTTCAGCGTGCAGCATTTGGCTGTTGAAAAAAATTATCCTACATGAAAAAAAAAACTCTTGTTGATTGATATCACTTTCGAGTCAATGAGCTGAAAGGAACAGCTTTCACACTCAACAAAACTAAAATTACTAGCCAATCAGAATGTTTTGCTCTTATAAACACCAGATGCGCATAATAGTATCCAATTGCAGAGTCGCAGCCCTGATAAATGGAGAAGCGTGACAAAAAGCAGCGAGGCGCAATGGTCAAAGATGTCCATCTAGCGCATATTTACATAGAAAAGCTAATTATAAAGCATCAGAGCTTTGTAAATAGCTCAGAGTAAGCATGTCATCTCCATAAGAACGATATGATCGCCAGAACAAATTTACCAGGATTTTTGAAAAGGTCCCGTTCACACATGATCTATATTAATGGTAATTTACCGGTAGTTTACCAGTAAAGACTGTATGTGTGAAAGGGGCTAAACTCTTCCTCTATATATGCCGTGAATTTGAATTAACGTTCATCTGGAAAAACAGTGTGTATTATCTCACTAGATTTGTAACAGAAATAATTTATAAACTTTAACCAACACAGGAGAATACATCAACCTGTCATGTATTGTACATCACAATTTCAAAATAAAAGTTTCTGTATGTGACCAAATATTAAAATGTAATGGATTTAAACATCATTTAATCACACTGTAAAGTGAAACGTCACCAGGCCTTTGGCACCTTCTGCAGGTATTTTTTAATACATAATGTACTTTAGTTGGTTGTTCATATTATGTATAGGCATATTACATTATGTATTTTAACAGTGTTGTTCAGTACAATCATGTAATTTCTTGGTTTTGATATTTTATTTAAGCCAATTATTATTGCCTCATCGTAAGTTTATATATAAATAGTCATATTAAAGCCTGGTTTTCACTTAGGTCTATATGTGTTACTAAAATTATCAGATTACTCAGTTGTCAAAATAATCAGTAGATTACTTGACTACCAAAATAATCATTAGTTACAGCCCTAGATTAGTTAAAATATTTCTAAATACCACTGCATTGTTTTACTTTTTGTAAATAAAAGAAAAATGTCTTGTCATTGAAATTTTGTGAAAATGGTATTAAAATTTTGTCATGTTCTAGTAAACCAAGTATCTGTATTTTGTCTCATTTCATGTCGATAAGCGATGATATAACTCAAAATTTCCCAAGTGTATGATACAGCTTTCATTCTTCAGGTCAATCATATATTCATGAAAAAGAAAATGAGTTTGAATAAAGAAAGCAATAACTTTGCCATAGTATCCTTTCAAATGTTAATGTTGTCACAGTCATTGCATGCTTTGCATGTGCTGTCCCGCCCCGTCCCCGGAAAAATTTCAGGCTCAGGATTTTATTTGCTTTAACTCCTGCATCTGTAAACAATGGTAGAAAATGGTATGTAAATTAAGAACTACTATTGTGTGTACAATCATAGCAGGCATAAAGCAAATAATACTATACATATAGCATGATAATAAACAAAACTTGCGTCAGCTCTGAGTATTAGTCCTTCTATACTCTCATCAAAGCAGCTGTATGAGACTCAGTTCCTCATCTTCAACCTGGTAGATGACAGGCTGTACATCCTTGTTCTTTGATTTGGTCATCAAATACTTCTCTATTCCTTGTCCACATTCTTTAATGGACAGTTCTAAAGCATGTAACATTGATGTCAGTTAGAAACTCAATGTGACAGAAGATACCACTTTGGGTAAAAAGGTAAGGCCACTGAATTCTTAAATCTTCAGTGGAAAGTGCTGGAGTCTGATTTGTTTACGCTGAAGACAAAATGTTGTATTCATAAGGTTTAGTATTTCAGTCTTCTCACCACTCTTAATACCTTCTTGTCTGTAAATGGTTCTGCTCCAACATTTCATTCCTTTTGTCTGATTGCAGTTCCAGGTTAAATTGTGTGCATCCGTATGAATCACTTGGCCTCTGCAGTTGTCCAGACATTCTTGATGTTTGGTGTCATCTCAATGTCCCTTCATGGTTTAGGTTTACAATTCGTTTCTACTTGAGAAAAAAGTGAAGTAAATCCACCACCAATAATGACTCCTCCTGGTTACATATCTGCAGAACTACTGGGGTACTGTTTAATAATTTTACGGAAGATCATGAGACATTCATTACATCTGGGATAAGCCTCATGCTTTCTTATTTCCTCCACTAGGATGTGTATCATCTGACGTTGCTTGTCAGGAGCAGGTCACTTGCTATTGGCAATGGCTGACTGCACTTCCTCTTGCATTTCATGCCAAGGAATCTCAAAGGTTTCGTGCCATTTATTGGCTACATTGGCTGATTGGTTTACCCTGCTCGAACTACAAGATGATAATGCTGGTGATGGGCTTGACTGAGAAGATAAAGAGGAACAAGGCACTGGGCTTGAGACCAAAGACAGACTTGTATGTGCCAAGTCAACTGGCAAGATTTCAAGATGAAGTGTGACCTTTGATGTTTCTGAAACATATGACAATAAAATCAACTGTATACATCATATATATTTCAGAAAATATGTCCCATATGCATGCCAATCGATAAAATCACTTGGCCTAGAGATTGTGAATTTAGAGGGCAATTAAATTTAGACTTAAGCATGAATAATTGTAAAATAAAAAAAATAAAAAACTGTCTGTGTGGGGACTATGTAGATAATTAATAATAATAATTACCCATTCTGAATGCCTCCTAAAGCTTCCTTTGCTGTATAATAGGCAAGAGGTCTCTGATATCATCCTGCTATACATATTTGAGGTCTTCTACTGATTCCAAACCTGAGCTTTCAAGTGCAGTGATAACACGTTTTTGAATATCCTTAGTAAGGTTGGGCAAAGTCTTCAGGAGGATGCCCTTTATTTCATCACTGATGGATGACTAAAACTAAAATGTGGGGACAGAATGATGACATGCCACAAACAGAATATTTAGGCAGTGGATAGTAAGCAATCAGATCTACTTGATTGACACAATAGTAGGCTTCCTGCATTGGCGCAGGGACATAAGCATTAATGCATGGTTGACGAACAGCCTGACATACCTCAGTTATAAAGTACACTGCTGAACTCTTATGAATGCCAACCTTTTTGATTTGTCCTACTACGAGGCAATTTTCATTATGATCTTTCACAACAAACTTGTTGCTCTTAAATGCTGTCCCTTTTACAATCACCTCATGACTAATGAGGATGTCTTCAGGATCAAAATTTGTTTTATCGTTGTAATCTCCAACAATGAATTCAGTTCCCTTCTCTACCACAACAGGTGGTAGGAATAGGGTCCCAGCACTCAGAAAAGATTGCAAGAGTTGATGTCTTTCAGCAAGGGTTCTGCATTTTGAAATACAAATATTAATCTATCAGAACTCTTAAATATGCTTCCTGACCTGAGGAAATCTTTGGAGCACAGACAAGCTCCACAGTCTCTCTCAGCTGTAAGATAAGCTGCCATATCTCACTATCTCCAGGGCTTGTTATTTTATAACCAATCAATAATGGCAACATTCACTGGAAGCACCAATTCTGAACAGCATGTTCAGAGAGTTTGCCAGCCCCTGGGTTCACCTCATGAGGTTTATTGTTGGCATCATTAATCAGATATTTAAACTGGTTGATACGCATATTCAATTCTGTGTAAGTGAACTCTTTCTCTTTTGAAATGAGGTGTTTGAGGTTTAATGCCAAATTGGTAAAGACAATACCATCGAAAGGGTCACACACAAGACAATCTAGACTCGCATACATGAAAATATGTGAGCTCATTGAAGATGGAATCAAATTTAATACCACCACAGTCACTTAATTCCATATTGAGACTCTGAGCTTCAACTAGTCTCTGATATAACTGGTTTGGGTTAGGTCCCTTGGCCAAAGGATTGACAGAAATGTTTCTTGATCAATATCAGTATCTGCAAAAATATGTGCTTTTGCTAAAATTGTCTGTGAAGCACCCACTGTTGCGTGAACCCAAATTGTCACCTGCTGTGGCATACAAGGTTCCCTTGCAGAACTGGCCATCTGGAAAAGTTACTACATTCAGCTCAAAATATTTCAACTCTTTCATAAGAGAGCCAAACACTAGATCCTGTCCAAAAACCATAGTCTTGTTCTCGACAAAGCAGCACAAGCTGCATCTGATCAATACTCAGTCTGTTGTGTGGCAAAATATTTGCAAGGGTCAGATACATGGCCAATATTTTGTGCTTTTATTTCCTTGACCCTAATGGGTTTGCCACCTCAAACTAATCCTGATACAGGATTATGCTGATTGAAGAGGTTGAGTTCTTAAGCAGCAAGTTGTTTTCAATTTTTGTATCCCACAAATCTTGAAAAACATAATTTGACTGGACTCTACTTCTTATTTGGTACAATTGCTCAATCTATCACAGTGTTTATGTCAGCTTCAGGAAGTCCAAGCGATTGCAACTTTTCTAGTAGTTTAGAAATTAGGTGTGACTGATTTATGTCTTCAAATAATCATTGAACACTGTCAGGAACTAGAATTGTAGACGATGGCAAGAGCAATTTAGCTTTTAAATTTCTGAGAAATTGCCCTTTATCTGCATTTTTCTGGGTAGAGACCTCCGTTTCTTCATAACTGGTCTGACTGGCATTGTCAAGCTGCATATCACCCTCATCATTACAATCAGTGCTGATTGAATTTAAAATTGGTTCATATAGACTTTCTTTACAATAATCTTTATGCTTTCATGACGTGTGATGTCAATGTTGACTGTAAGAATTACAGAACCACAGACACTTTGATCTTCTGAGACACTCAAAAGACACAGTGCATTAACATATAGGCATCTATTCCCACATTTCACTGAGAGAAAGTGCGGGAAGCGCCTCTCTCTCATATGTTATCAGTTCCTTCTCATCCCCCTCCTTACCCATCCTCCCTCCACTTGGTTTCACTCAGAACGGTCAATAGTATAATATTCTACATTAATGCAAGTGATATTTACAGTTATGTTTGGAGTCATTTGAATTGTCTCAGGGCGACTGGTACAATGGTCTCAACCTTACAAAAGTTGACTAAAAGATGATACAGATCCTAAGAGTTAAGATATATTTTGATTACTGTAATGGGAGTGCCCTTTCCCAGGGTCCTCCATGTAAATTACCTTCTGTTCCCATTGAGTTGTAAAACCACCCAGGTTTGGGACCTGAGTTAATGCAAATTCCAATTGTTAGTTCCGGTCTCCATCTCGGGGGATGTTTGTCTTGGTCTGATGTACTTAAGGAAATGTTGCAAGAGGATCAGGGCCTTCTGTAGCCAGAATGAGCCCACGGTATGAAGTGTACTCACACACTTCACACTGTGTATTTTGCTAAAAGTCAGGTATGCATCTTTTACTCTTAGATTCATCTTTGAGAATTTGATGTCTTGTATTGATTTGATATCTCTGAATTGGCTATGTAATTGGCATAATACATATTTACCTGACTGATAATAAATTGTTACATTTGATTTTATTCTGATTTACTCTGAAATTATTTCCTCAAGTAGATTAAGTGAATGCGTATGTTACCGCAAATCTGTGTCCAGGATTATTAGTACATACTAAATCTCAGGCTAGATGGAGCATGAGGCACATCAGGTGAGATTATAGATTCCTGACAAACTGCTTGACTTTAGTTAAATTGTTATGCAGTTGCATTAACTATGGGGGGCTAGAGAAAATTGGAGTATTAGCATGGTTTGGGCATATTTCATAGTACTAGCCATCAGGGATGTGCATTTTAAGCAAAAGTAATAATCGATAATCGCTGGGTATTATTCGATTAGTAGTCGAAAATCGCACCCCTCCCGCGCATGCACCCACACACGCATAAACACAAACCCATAAAAAGAGAGAGAGGGAGAGAGACTATTCAGGCTTTCAATCTGTATGATAACAAACTGTTTAATTCATTAGAGAATAGTCTATCCTAACCCAAGCCAACTGATGATTGTATGATTGCTGAAACATATTTATATAACATAACCGAATGACGGCACTTATCAACATAACAGTCCGTCTATTATCAATCAGCTGCTGTTGCAGCCATTATAATAGTTTAGTTTTAGTTTTTAATGGCAAAGTGGTCATATTTCATTTTGAATCTTTATTAATTTAATTCAGAAATATGATTGGAACATTTTATGTTTGTTAAATTCAAGTTTGTTTAAAAATAGCCTACAAAGCGACCAGCGCAAGACAGTGAGTTGAGCATTTTTGAATTAAGTCAAAATTACGATAATAAAATCATGTTACATTGCATTAAGTAAAATTGAATATATTACACCTGTATACTCTGCCAAAAATTTCATTTAAAAAAGTATGCGGCACCTGTCATTCTTCACATTTAAAATAAAAATTGCAATAGGCTTACAGATGATTTTTTTAAAATCGAATTGATTTATTTCACGAGACACTCGTTTGTATTAAATTGTTCTGTTTTTTTTTTCAACATGCACTCAAATATTTATTCATTTTTATTTCGTGCTGCAAATATTAAACAGGAAAATATAATTGATTCACATGCTGCTTGAAAAGAGGCCAATATCTCACTACAAATTAAAGAGCATAAAAAACATTTATTGTTTGTATTTATCTTAAAATTGACAGAAGCCTGAGGCTTTGTGTTGTAATAAAAAGTAACAAAGCCCAAAGCTTATTGCGATTAAAACGTTACATATTATTTCCAAGCATTTATACCATAATTAAAAGCTTGTGAATTTACATTTACATTTAATCATTTAGCAGACGCTTTTATCCAAAGCGACTTACAAATGAGAACAGTAGAAACAATCAGATCAACAAGATCTGATAGTCACATAACGTTATTTACTTCAGAAAAATCAACATAACAGAGTCGATTTTTTAATATATATATGGGCGGTAAATGTTTATGGTTATGAACCAGTGGAATATTACATTTTATTCTTTCAACAAATAACAAATCATTTTAATGCAGCTAGCTCGTAATCACAACTTAATACGTGGGAAACAGAAAGTTAGCACTCACTCTGCATGCGTACAGCACCCTAAATAAACTGAACAGCGCTCTGGCCCACCTTTTCCAACCAACCACGTCCTTGCGCGGCACGGAGCGATCACATTAGTCAACCGAACCAGGCTTTGGGGATCAGATGCGCTCAGGCATGGTTTACATCCTTAGAAAATAATCGCTCAGACTAATCGATATTCTGTCATTAAATCGACTAATCGAATATTCAAAAATCGCGACCCATCCCTACTAGCCATAACCTCTGGTTATTGTCTCACTATATTCAAGTTGTTTTATAATTAGATTAATTATAGGGGGCTAGGTAAAACACGATTGGAATAGCATATATCACAGTGCTAGCCATAACCTCTGATTACTATTGGAGCTTTAACTAAGTTGTTACATAGGTGACTGTAGGGGGCTAAACAGAACCACTATTTAAAGAATGACAAGCACGAGGCGGTCTATTAAATAGTTAGTCATAACCTCTGACTAATGATCAGACTGGAAAGTTTGTGATTGTGGGGTACAAGTATACATCAGCCGACATGATACACCCTGAGCGACATAGATTCCTAATGAACGGGTAAATATAAAAGTAAAGAGTTAACTAGAATAATCAAATGTCAGAAGAATACTAATTAGAAACAGACAACCAATTTGCTTTTCAACGTAAATTTGAAGTCATATTAAAATGGAGTCAGATTAAATAATAAAATGGAGTCAGATTTGAGTTTAACCTAAACTGAATAACTCTACGCGCTGAAAAGACCGAACACGCATGAAACCTTAAGCGAGCACCAAATACCTTCCTTGGACCGAGTGTGTGGACCTTACAAGACTTTACTGTAAACTTTTTATCACAGTGTCTAAAAGGTCATGTACTGTCTGAGAATGCGCTCAGGACAGTTTGGACATTGCATGAATCATAGGTAAAAAAAAAAAAAAAAAAGATTATAATTACTGTTTAGTTTCTTGCACAGACCGATCGTTTCATGTCTTTACACATCAGTGTATCGTCACAAGCCGCAGGGTTTAATTTGGTTTTGTTTGTGTATGTTTTTTGGCTCACAAAGCCATGATTCCCATCCACTTCCATTATATGACTCACTGCAACGGTTTGAGTTAAACATCTCAGTTTGTGTTCTACTGAAGAAACAAAGTCAGCTACATCTTGGATGCCCTGGGGGTAAGCAGATAAACACCAAATTTCAATTTTTGGGTGAACTATCACTTTAAATTTGATGTCCGTCTACTTTGATACTGCCAGGGTCGCAGACTGCATGAAAATAGTAATTATTTAATTCTGCTCTGTATTCTTACTTTACATATCTTCATTATTTTACATGTGATGTTAAACCTCTTTGTATTCCTGCTGATGGGAGTAGATGCATTGTGGTTTTCCTCAGATGAGTATGAGTGTGCTCAATTGTGTTGCACGTGTGGCTAGACTAAAAAATACTGCATTATTCTGTGAAAATAAACAGTAGTTTGCTGTAATTATTTATCACGTGAAATGCATCGCAATTCACAGAATTCAACTGTACAGTATTTTTTGGGTCTGCTTTAATTTAGCTGGATTCCTTTTTTTCAATTTGATTTTTTCTGGACTCCTTTTTTAATGGTTAAATTTCATTTTATTAATCAAAAAGCAAGTCTGATTAAAATTATAAAAATTATACAATTTAACATCAATTTATTAAAAGTGTAACAAAAATTGCATATTAGGGCCCTATTATATGTTTTATTTTTTTTCTCACCTTCTATTGTATTGTTACCAAAATCTGTTTAAGCATGTCTAATTTTGTAATGCATAAAAATCAACTTAATTATTAAAGTTTATTTTTACAATATCCCTGTGAAATGTTTTTTTCCTCCCCTCATAAATTCTGTTTTGTATTTACATTTTTCTGTTTATTTTATGAAGGCATAAAATATTAATTTAATTTATCTTTTAATCAAAAAAATTAAACAAACTTTATTTTTTGGCAAACAAAGTTACTATTAAAATTAAAACATGAATGAAATATTGTGTGATTATTCCTTAATAATATAAAGTTATTTTATTGATATAAATAGTAGTAATACTACATACATTCTACTAAACAATAAACCTTTTCACATTTCCAGGTTTCCCTGCAGCACAATTCTTCATAGTTAACTTCAGGGTTAACTTCGAGAGCATTAAATGGGTACTACAAATATATATATATTTTTTGCATTCCTATTTGCTCGAATAGCAAAAGAAAAACAACACAGTTTCCATGACTTTAAAAAGAAAAAAGGAAAAAAATTGAGACTGATAACGGCAGTCAAAAGAAAGAACGATGTCAAATTTACCATCCCTCCTATAGACACTGCATTAGAAACACCCTCACATTAGCGTTAACTAGTTTTTTTTGTTTGTTTTTTGTTTTATGCAAAGGTGATATAATACAAATTATAGTGTTATTAATGTTCTTACATTTCTTAAAAAAATCTAAATATATATTAAAAAAAATCCGCAGGATATTTTTAACTTGCATTTCATATTTCAAAAAACTTTTTTTTTTAAAGGATGATTCTCAACAGTATAAATTATTATATTAACCCCAGGATTTTTTGCCTTGCTTTGGCCTTCTTGTTTGTTGACCTACTGTTTATTCGAGATTACTCTTTTGTCTTGCCCTGGATTGTACCTGTTTGCCATTGTTTGACCCTGCCTGTTTGACCACTCTTGTCTAATAAAAGCTGCAATTGGATCCGCCCATCTCACATTTCGTCAGCCGTGTTACAGGTATCATTTTAAAACGGAGAATCTCAGCTTTTTAATGATCGTAATTTTTTATGAATGTATTTTAATAAACTCTTAATGAGCACTGAGCAGTCCCTCTAAACTGAAGTGTACCGAGGGAGGGACGCCCTCGATCCGCAAAAATATTACTTCATATTTATCAAATATTTTAATAAAAAAAAATTGAATATCATTTGAAATCTTACTCTGATTAACTTCAACATCTGATTAGACTTCGACTAACTCCAAAGTAGTGCCAAGTTATTTGCAGATAAATAACAAAAACAAAAATCATAATTTAAAAAAAATAATAATAATAATTGTCACATGTCAAAAACATCATACAGCTCAGATAGTCATGTGTCATATGTTATATGAAAGGTCACATCAAGTAGAATAAAACAAGGCATTACTTCAAATTCAAAACCATTTAAAAACTGTAAAGGGCTAAGAGAAGGGCTTGGTTCCAAATGCTGTAACTTTTGATTACTTCACGAAATCACCACAAAATGTAATTCATTTACAACACACATGAATGAACATCACCAAAAAATATTTTTTCTCTTACCTTATTTCTGTCCTGATATTGCTACAGTCTTTGAGTTATGAGTCATTATTTTTGTGTGTGTCACTCAGAAAAAAAACATCAACTTCAGTGAGGCAAAAATACCCTCCGGGCATTAAGGGTTAAAGACCCTAAGCAGGGGAGCAGTAGATATCCTCAGATAGCCATGTACCTAGTAAGCATCACATAACGGTGTTGAGAGTACTCGCACAACGATGAAGGGTAAACCGTTCTTTAATTGCTCTACAAAAGGTAATCCAACATGGAGGTAGGCAGGAAAACATGTACACAATATACAAGAACTCACAACACTAAAGGAGAACTGAGGATTTAAGTAATAGACACAAATAAGGATAACAGAGACAACAGGTGGGATGAATGAACTAATCAGAACACAGGCAAAACTAGGTCACAGTGAAGAAAGCAAAACACAACAGAGACACAGAACAGACCTACACATTACTGGAAGGGGGACCGACTGAAACTACTCAGACCAGAGAGTGAGCTGTCAACTTACAACCCAAAGTGGGGAGATAGCACTGTCTACGTAAGGGCTCAAGGAGACTGCTACTTAAATGAAGAGCCTAATCGTTCAGTCCTATTGATCATCATTACAAGCCTATATAAGCAGCACTCAGCACCACCTCAGCGTCAATTCTTCCAGAATCCTTTCCCCTCCCCTTCTCCTTCTCTAATTCTGTTATTCTCCCTCTATGTAGTACCATACTTGGAGGGTTGAACTCAGAGCTCAAGTTGAGCCTCAGGTTCGAGCCTCCATTGCGGACAGCAAGCTAAGTTTGTTTACCTTTAACCATCAGGACTGGATGGGCAGGAGAACTTGTGAACAGACATAGGCAAAATGCACAGGTTGTTAGTATTCCGCTACCTACAGAGTGTAATGTGTGGTTTGCGAGTGTTAGTAGGGATTTGAAAACACAGTAAATAGCTGAAACACAGCTTATGTGATACTTATGCCCCTTGCTGGTGTCATTGCGCGGTGGAGTTGTACAGGTAGAGTCGCTGGTCTTTACGCTCTTTGGTCTTCACATGAGGGCTGCCGTGGTATAATAACATATTTTAACTCTGAATTCAATTACAGTTTGTCACATGGGTATAAATTCAGCATCACGTTAGTTCAGACAGGCCATGTCAGTCAAGCTCGCATCAGCCGACAGTCAGCTGTTCCTGACATTTACCTATCTAATCTTGACACCTATCACAAGCGGTCCATTTAAATTCCCATTTTTCAGCGTCTCTTCCATCACATCGCTGCTTGCAAATCAAACTGTTGCAGCATGTTTCAGAACATCTGAAATCCACATAAAAGATAATTGAATGCTCTTTTAATCCATATCGCTGTGTATATTGCCTGGTCTGCTAATTGTAAAAAAATAAATAAAAATAAAAATTTATGTTAGCAGTTTTGCATCGTTTGCAGGAGCAAAATATTAAGCATATTTGCAGCAGCATTTACGCATCTGTGCTTATCCACCTGGAGCAACTCACGCCAAAGGCCATGAGAACAGGTCTAAATTAAACAAGCATTCTCGTGTAGGCGTTTCAACTGGGGTTCAATGTATTTAGTGGCGTAATCTCAATATCACGGTTGTTTATTTCTAAGGTTGATGTTTTCATTAGCTGTGTGAGTGGGCGGTTGAGTTCAGCTGCATGCAGAGTCAGAAGCATGCGTTAATCGCTCTATGGCTTTTAATACATATAAGAACATTATATCACTGACAGTCATTCGAAGTATTTCCGCAGGATGTATGCTTCCCCTGCCCGACTGCCACCCACAATTATGCAATTTGCAGTATTAATGCATATAACATGCTCCTCGTGCCGCCGCTGGGGTCGTATGCTTCCCCCTTTACAATAACATATTTGCTTTAAGCATTTTAAGCAACATGCTTGTTGCATATCTTTGATTGCCTTACTTTGGGTGACGCTTCCCCCGTTAATGCAATTTAATAGCATGTTATACACTTAAATTTGGATAATATACAAACTGCTGTCGTATTAGACTTCTGCTGCTAGGGGTGTATGCTTCCCCTGTACATTCAAATATTTGCATAAGCAGCTTAAGCAACATGTTTGTTGCATGCTCCCTTATTGAGTTGGGGTGATGCCTCCGCCATAAATATAGTATTAAGCCAACATTTCCCATCACTGGCCAATCAAATTGCATCAGTTGTGTTGGGGGGTTTTGGCATATGGTTGTCTTGCTGCTCTCCCCGCTCTGTCCAAGCATGTCTGCATGGAGAGTCGTGTGGAGTGTTGCCCAGAACATAACCATACCACCAACACTAACTGTATGCAATATAATATTTATTATATAATATTTGTAATAAATAGACTTGGTCCTGATTTTAAAAACGTTAAGTCATGTTTGGTCTCAGCCTGGACTTTTGCTTGTGTTATCAGATTACCCCTTTTGTCAAGCCCTTTGGATATTGTTCGCCGATCAAAGACCCACACTTGCCCTAGGAATACTCTTTGTCTTGCCTCTTCTATGTCTGTTTGCTGTCAACCCATGTCTGTTTCTGACCATGCTGATGATAAAGCTCTCCAGATATATTTGCAAGCTTCCTCTGTTCACTCCATAACAAAACACTCGGCTGAACGAGGATCCAGCAGCTTTTCAAACAGACACTGGCCAGGTTACTATTAGCACTCACAGCCGAGCAGTAGGACTGCTGCTGTGGATGCCATATGCCCCAGGAGCCTCTGAAGTAGTTTCAGTGGAACCAGTTTATTGCCTTTGAATTGACTCTTTGAATTTGGCCATTCAGCAGTGACTGCGCACTCGCTCGTAAGCTGGGCGAACATTGTGACCTGGTGAAGTCTATTTCCATAGCGAGAAAAGAGATCCTCTGCACAAGGGAGAGTTTGCTTTTTTCCCAGTTGACTCAAAGACCCATATGGGCGAGGCGTCTGACCACCAGATCCTTGTGCTCATACAACTGTACTCGAGAGTGAGCTAGAATCAGCCAGTCATTGAAGTAGTTGAGGATACAGACACCTAGCTGCCTGAGAGGAGCCAGAGCTCCCTCTGTGACTTCCGTAAAGACGTGGGAGACAGGGCCAACCCGAATGGGATAACTTTGTACTTGTATACCTGCCCCTCAATGGCAAACAGAAAGAAACTGTCTGTGTCGAGGAAGAGTGGAGACATGATTGTACGAGTGGTCCTTCAGGTCGATTTCTACAAAACGATCCAAGGGACGAATGCATTCAAAATTGCGTTTGAGAGTTAACATCTTGATGGAAAGTCTATGAAGAGCTCGGTTCAAGGAACGCAATTCTAGGATTGGCCGTAACCCACCTGTTTTCTTGGGTACTATGAAGAAGGGGCTGTAGAAGCTGGACTTCTTGTCAGCTGGAGGGACCGGTGTTCTGTCGATTTGTCCTACCCTGTCAGATTTTCCTACCTCCCATTAAAACAGTGGGTAGTACAATTAGACAACGAAAAATGCTACTTTAAAGTTATGGTTGCAAATAAAGTAATTATGTGTTATATTCGCGTTGTAGCTAGAAGGGATACAGCTACAGGAAACCAACAATAAATATTTTTTTCTACCAATTAGATTGTGTTTTTATTAAAGTCTACACTTACCCCAACCCTAAACCTACCCTTACAGTAATGCAGATACATTAAAAATAATTGTTTAGCATGATAAAAAGGACACGATATTGATGTGCGCATGCGCAATAAACCCTGGTAGGAAAATCTGAAGGGTAGGATAAAATGTCAGGACAGTGGCTCCATCTCGCCCTTTGCTAGCAGGGTCGATGGTAGGATCCTTGTCTACCATCGTAGCGCGAATAACCCAAAACCTGGAGGGACGCTGGGCAAATTGAATCGCGTAGCCGAGCCTGATCGTTCGGATGAGCCAGCGGGATGGAATGGAGAGCTGTAGCCAGGCTCCCAGAAACCAAACCAGCGGGGCCAAGGGAACCACAGGCGTACCCACAGTGAGGCGGAACATATAGCCCCGAAATGGGTGGCGTAGCGTCCCTTAGCAAGGGCGGAGTGTGCTCACTTGTCTGATTACAAAGGGGGCGTGAGAAGGCAATGCGTTCTCGAGCCGGCTCTGCCTGGAAACTGGCAAATAAAGAGGGAGACGAGAGTGGCAAGGAATCACATCTCTTACTGTCATCCGCAGACTCTTGGGACCCAGAGGTAGAAGAAACATCTCTTCTAATTAAGGTTTGAGTACCGAGTGGCTGTGGGGGAGGCTGTTGCTGTGGCCGAGCGAGAGTGGAGGAGACTGCAGGGGGCACCCTCGTCGACGAGCAGGCTGAGCCGGCGACAGTGTGGAGGCAGCAGCGGGCCGCCATGTACATGCTTTGGCATAGTAGACAGATATAAATAAGTAGATGCTTCATTAGTGACTTGTGTCTATGGGCCACGATATGTTCCAAACTGAAGGACGTGTCAACATATTTGGAGTGGTTGAATAGGGCATCTATACATATCTATGATAGTAGACGCAGAAGCGCTCTGTTGCATGTATACGTCACTCGTTTACACAGTGCAGAGAGACTGCGGACTTGTTCACTGGCACTGTGAAGATCTAAAGACATTCAGAAGTACAGGTCATCACAATGGAAAACGATTTTGTGTGATAGTGTGCAAAACGATAGTGTGCAATATTGAGAAAAATTAAATCTTGTACTCACACAAAAGAAACTACATTTTTGTATCTTACATGTACTAAGCTACTAAGCTATGCTTTGATTCAACCTCCTAACTTTTATCTTTTTTATCAGAATGTACTTTTACCTTGCCATCACTTATTTTGCAATCAGGCAATCAAGATGTTTTTAACATATTATTTGACAAGAGTTGACAGACCTGACACATCTGACAGTGGTGACGAAAACCTGAATTTGTAATCATTTAAACTATCAAATACATTGAATCAATCAATTACTGTATTAAAACGAACACAATAAACAGTGTGTTATTGTTTATGAAGCTTTTATTCAAGACTCACATTCACATATTTTGATATATCATTGGAACACAAATGATCTATTTTCTCTTATCTCAGATCTCATGTCCAGGATTTTAATATTCACATTTAAACATCTTAACAAATTTTCCAAAAATGATCAGAACACACATGATCAGAATACAAACTGTAGATATGTCTTAGTGTTATGTTCTCTCAGCCTTATGTTCCCTCAACCCTAACTTTGCTGGAAGTGATGACTATAAATCCACAAAAGCAATATATGCTGTCAGGTTACATATTTAGTACAGTATTTATACAATATTAGAAAAATTCAACACTTTTTTAATTTAATTAAAAATGACTTAGACATAATTTTGATGTTTTCATGTTGAATGTCAACTCTGTCATTGGCCCGTCGTCACTGTCAGACAGAAAATCTTACGGTGGCAACATCAGATAGTGTTGACAAATTTTTAAAAAAATTTTCACGAAACAAATGGAGTTCACGTGGTAGCCATTTTGTTTTCTCTGTTGATGCTAGAACCTGCTTCTGCAGAATAAAATGATATAAACATTTCAAATATTTTGAGGGTGTTGACATACCATGGTTGTGACACAGGAAATACTAACATTAAGATTTAAAATATTCTAAAACTATAAAACTTACCAGAGCCTGTCTGACAATGATGTACAGAGGTGGAATGTGGCAAGGGGTCCTATAAAAATGACAGCTGCCCCAATATTCCCTGATTTTATTACATTTTACTGATTGTCTGATGGTGTTGAGAAAGTGGGGACACAACTTTGAAACCTTATGAAACACTTCACTGAAAAACAACTTTGCTTTGATGAGATATTATTAAGGGTTGCTTTTGATCAAACAAACTCTTCCATCATTAAAAACCACTTGTATCCATTTTATAGCATACAAATGAATGAACTCTTTTCTGTGGACACACTGTTCTAGATTTAGTGAGAAGACAAGTGTCAGATTTCATATAATAATGACAAAATTAAATTGAAGGGGAAATGTCAAATACATTCTATTAATAATCAATGACATTTACAATTGAATATATTTCCATTTTAAAACCTAATAACAGTAACAACTGCAGGACATATTTTGTCCCATGTCTCAAGAATCAGTGAAAGATTCAAAAGAATAAAAAAAAGAACACCAATATATTGCATTGGTATCAAAATATTGTTGTGACAAATTGAAATTATATCACTGAATAAGAGACAAACATGTCCAATTGTCTTTAAGACCATTTTCTTGCAAGAAAAGGTCAAACAATCTTTACCTTACAGTCTAGATGCTGCAGAGTGTGTGACCGTGAAGGGGGGGGGGGGGGCATTCTTTCTCTTGTATAGCCTCATCTCTCAGAATGTTTTCTCTCTACGCCAGTGTTTTTTCAGTGATGTTGACAAGTTCTAGAATCATGTAACTGCATTCTTAGACTTGTTCATTACTTCCTATCCTTGGATGAAGGCCCTCCTGTCACACACCAACACACTTTTATTCTCATTATTTGCTTACTGAAAATGTATTAAAGAATTAACAGTATTGAAGAACTCCATTACAACATATAATATACTCTCACATTAACATCATCAACATATGAATTCATTGATATTGCTTGTTGGTTTGGTGAGGGGTGTAAAGCATTATTTACTAATTATGACAAATAATTGTGTGACTGGTCCAAACAAGGTCTAAAAGACAAGTGTCATTTTTTAGCTCAAGTCATATCTGATCAATCACTGTGAAGTTCATCAGTTTGAACGGATTCTAATAGAATAACTACATTGCTGTCATTTGTAGAACGGTTTACAGCTGAATTGATGTAATTTCAGCGTTGATTGAATTCAGTTAGGTAACCTGTCAATGTTTCAAGATGTGATTCAGATGTAAAGCAGCTCTATAGAAGATGGAATGCATCATCATGTGAAACACAAGATTTGCTGTTTCTGGAAGTCTTTCCACAGTGATGGCATATAACAAGCTTGTCTCCGATGTCCCTGCATGATTCCTAATTTATCTTGTCTATAAAACTCATAAAACACTGATGACATGCAAACAGGTCCCTCTGGAGTAGATCTTCATGTGCTACCTAAGGTTACCTTTTTGGTTGAAACTTCTGTCCAGTGTGACTTTTTATGTGAATGCCAAGGTATCATTTTTGACTGAAACTTTACACACTAAGGACATGTGTAAGGCTTTTCTCCAGTGTGACTTCCTTTATGAGTAAAACTCTTTCCACACTGTTGGCAGGTAAAAACGCTCTCCATAGTGTGAATTTGCCTGTGGACGTCAAGGTTTACTAAAGCAATAAGCCACAAGAACCCATGGTTTGCAGTGAATTTATAACAGCTTAGGGGCGTTGTTGGACACGATGCAGAGCGGAGTTCCTAAAACCCACTTAGCTGTCATAAATTCACTGTAAACCATGGCTTCATGGGGCTTACTGCTTTTATAAAATGGTTATTCCACATACGTAGCAAGGTTTCACAAAATAAAACAAAGCAAAGAAATGTAATGACATTAATAAACATTGTTACTGCCCAACAATGTAGTTGTGGTTGCAACAAAAAGGTTGTATGCTTGCAGAGTAATTTACAACAGCTTAGAACGTGACACAACCAATTAGAATCAATTTCAGAATCAATCCGTTTAATACAGTTTCAATGAAACTCTATTCACATTGAGAGGATCTGTTAGTCGTCTATCTATTGTGAATTTTCACATGCCTGTCATGGTTTCCTCGTTGGCTGAAACTCTTTCCACACTGTTTACACGTGTAAGGCTTTTCTCCAGTGTGAACAATCATGTGCGTTTTTAAGTTTCCTTTCTGAGTGAAACTCTTTCCACACTGTTGGCAGGAAAAACGGCTCACTGTAGTGTGGATTCTCCCATTTTCTCCACTTTGATTCAAACAGTTTCCACACTGAGGGGGTCTCTTGGGCTTCTTTCTATCGTGAATTTTCAAGTGGCGTTTAAGGGATCCAGAGTACAGGAAACTCTTTCCACAATGATAGCATGTGAAAGGTTTCTCTCCAGTGTGAATTTTCAAGTGGCGTTTAAGGGATCCAGAGTAAATGAAACTCTTTCCACAATGACAGCATGTGAAAGGTTTCTCTCCAGTGTGAACTCTCATGTGGCGGTTAAGGGATCCAGAGTTAATGAAACTCTTTCCACACTGAGGGCATGGGTCAGGCTTCTCTCCACTGTGAAGTCTGATGTGCCTGTTAAGCCGTTTTTTATGAGTGAAACTCCTTCCACACTGTTGACAGGTAAAAGGATGAATCCGCTTGTGGTCATTAAGGTTTTGTTTTTGCTTGAAACTTTTCCCACCCAGATGGCAGGTGAAGGGTTTGTTTCTAGTGTGACCTCTCATGTGGTATGTAAGTTTTAAATTTGTGCTGAAACTTCTTCCACACTGTTTGCAGATGAAAGGGTTCTCTCCAAGATGAACTCTCAAGTGGACTCTAAGGTCTCCAGGATTACTGAAAGTTCTTCCACACTGAGAGCATGTGAAAAAATGATCTCCAATGTGAACCGGCATGTGCTCGTTAAGGGATCCTTTTAAAGTGAAACTCTTTCCACACTGTTTGCAGACGAAAGGCTTCTCTCCAGTGTGAATTTTCATGTGGGATTTAAGGTTTCCTGCATAACTAAAACTCTTTCCACACTGAGAGCATGTGAAAGGCTTCTCTCCAGTGTGAACAATCATGTGATTTTTTAAGTTTCCTTTTAGAGTGAAACTCTTTCCACACTGAAGGCAAGGGAAATAACTCTTAGTTTCTGTCTTTTTATCTTTTTTTTGCGTGCAAGTCTTTTCAGACTGTAAGGAAGACAAATATGTTTCATCAGTTATGAAATCATGAAGATTTTCAAACTGATCTTTCTCTTCAGTTTCGTTCACACCTTCCCTCTCCTCTTTCAGCACCGTTAAGTCTAAGGTGGAAAAACAAACAAATAAAAGTTAACCCTGTGACGTGTCAGTTATGCACAGAGGAAAACACAACATCTCAAATCTATTAAACGGCACAAATATATTCATTGTTTGTCATAGTGGTTCGATCTGAATTTAAATCGTCATTTATGGTACTGCTTTAATGGCAATTGATTTGTTAAGATACTTCAACTCAGGTTTTCGACTTTAATCCCAGCTTTTCTTAGCGTCTTATTTGACACAGTCCCCAGGGCTTAACATCAAACATTGATATCTGCTTGTTCTTTGGACAACTAAACCAATCACATCCATCTGTTCAAGTAAAAAGTTAGTTGTATGTAAGATTTTTTTGTTTGTTGAAGTAATTCATTCACAAGCAATATTCTCATCACAGTTTTATCAGGTCTAACATAAATATGCATAAGATTAATAAGCATATCTGTGGTATTTTGCCACATTAAATTGATTTCCAGGGCCTGGAATTTTAATTCTGTTGTTTTAAAAAATAAATGATTTAGAAAACTAAAGTACTTATGTAATTTGGTAATATACACATATAATCATGATTTCAGCTTTAAATAAATAAACATTAAAGGGTTAGTTCACCAAAAATTTTTAATTAGCCTGTGTTGTACCCTCAAAGCATCCTAAGTGTTTATAAGGGCTGTCAAAATGACTGAAAACTAAATTCTAACTTTCTACTTAAAGAGCAAGTCGTGGTTTTTTGAAAAATATCTCATTTGCAGTTTATAACGTAGTCAAAATCTGTCAGTTGGTTAGTTGTGTATAGGTATCTATCATGTACTATTATGTGAAGCATTCGTATAGTCTGTATTTTTTTTAGTTTATCTATAGGTAAACATTTGTATATAGTATATTTATAGTCAAAATCTGTCAGTAGGTTAGTTGTGTATAGGTTTATACTGTTTTACTTCATTGTTGTATGTCTGTATTTATGTAGCACTGTGGTCCTGTGAGGCATGACATTTCGTTCCACTGTATGTCCACACATGTAGAGGAATGACAATTAGAGATCGACCAATATGGGTTTTTCTATAGCCGATGCCGATGTTTAGAGATCAGGGTCAGCCGATGGCCGATATGTGCTGCCGATTTTTAGGGCCGATATCTTGAAGTTTTCCACTTCATTTGCATGCTAAAATTTCACATTAATAAGTGGATGCACAACATTTCTAAACTCATCATCATTTATTGAGCACTGACTTAAACCATCTCTCGAATCTTAATTTTGTGCACTGCACGGTATTAAAAAAATAAAAAAAAAATATCTAAAGTTAACCAAACAAATCAATAAACTGACCAAGTATTAAATATATAAAACAGGTAATGTAATGTAATGTAATATATATATATATAAATGTCAGTCATTTACATAAAAGTTTTAGAGCATTTATCAAGCAGAATTTTTCAAGTTTGTTGGAACATAAATGTAAACTTAAATATACATTTAAATAAAAGAAATAAAATTTTATAAATAAAAATCAATTAAACTGAAAAATATAAAAAATAATATATATAAAAAATAATAGTAGTGCTGCAAACACACTAGCAACCAGCAACATTTGTGTTTGATATAAATGACACCAAACATCTAAAGTGCATTCTAACTTCAAACTTACATCGCAGTCTGTTCATTATTAAAATAAAGTACAGTCAACCAAACACATAAAAGGTTACACTGGTCAGTTTAAATAGACCTTATAGGGGTCCACTCTGCTGTTATGCCAAGGACGTTTTTGCTCATGTGAAGAGGATGATCTTTTCCGTCTAGTTTACATTAAAAAAAAAAAAAAAAAATATATATATATATATATATATATATATATATATATATATATATATATATATATATATATATATATATTATAGTTTAACATTGATACATTGCGAATATGGAAACATGTGGATATGTGCAGAATGAGACGTGAGCAATAACCTCCAAATACATCTAGCCAAACCCACGCGCGCTCGTCTGCACGCACACATGCACTGTCACGATCTAATGCACTGTAAATGCAGGATTTTTAAAAAACAAATAGGCCTACCGGAAAAATTCAAAATCGAACATTTTGCATAACAGGATCAAATAAAGTACTGGTCATTAATACTCGCATAAAATGTTTAATGTGAAAAAAGTGGTTCAACTGACTGCGCAGCACAGCCACAAGTGCCACAGTTACGTTTGGGATAATTTTATTTTTAATACTATAGTGTCATTTGAAAACATTGCAACAGCGTTTTAAAATACAATAACGAGCACCACACAAAACCATTTAAAGAGGCGCGTTCAGCAGTCTCCTTGACGGGAAACAGTCAACAAAGTAAAATGATCTCAAATGTACAGCGCGCTCTCTTCATTTTATCAAATGATCATAATCACATTTATTCATTTTACAGTCCTGTTACTAGCATTTTATTCAGACTAAAACTCCTTTAATTCGGGGGAGAAAGCTTTTTTCCGAGTGGCTTTTGCACATAATAATAATAATACTGCTGCAGACACATTTTGCAGCATTAAGGTTATTCCTTTATTGTTAATTTAAATGACGATCGATCATGGAAATGATCAAATACTGACATCCCTAAATGCAAATGAGTTGGATGGAAACCTGGCTATTGTCTGCATTAAACCATGCTTCCGAACAAATGCTATTCACCGTTCTGTGCTGCTCCAGGACAGCTGTCTCTCCGAGCACAGTGCTGTCTGTGAGCGGGGCGGAGTAACGTAGCCCTCAATTACGCTGCAGTGCTTGTGAGAGCTGCCACCTTCTCCACCCCATTTACAGAGTGAAAGTTGTTAATCAAAAAAAGTGCATGATAAATAAAGATATTGTCTCTCAAAACAGAGAACCAACTCAGAATCGGTTTAACGAGTCGTCATATTTTCGAATATTTTGCCTGTTACCAGTATACGTCACTGAGTAACACATTTGCATAATTACTGCCTGCCCGCGAAATATGAACAGAGTGTGATCTGCCCACAAACACTTCTGCTAGTTAGTGTGTTTACATCATGTTGAGAAGACGCTGTGTTCAAGGATACCACAGAAATACAATTCGAACCTTTTGTTGTGTGCATGTCATTTTATCAAGGACTGCTTCTCTAATCTTGGCTTTTATCTTCGTTGGCTTCTAATCTTCTTAATTTGGACTAACAAGCTCTCCGAACCACAACCACTCAGGAGAGACACAGAGGACAAGAATTGATGAATAAAGTCATTATTTTTGTTTTCTTTGTGTACAAAAAGTATTCTCGTCGCTTCATAATGTTACGGTTGAACCACTGATGACAGATGGAGTATTCTGATGATGTCTTTCATACTTTTCTGGACCTTAACACTGATATTTATTTGGCAGTCTATGCTACAGTCACAAGCCTCCCGGTTTTCATCCAAAATATCTTAAATTGTGTTCCGAAGACGAACAAAGCTTTTACGGGTTTGGAATGACATGGGGGTAAGTGATTAATGACCAAAATTTTCATTTTGCGGTGGAGTATCCCTTTAAGTAATGTAATTTTATTAACATAAGTACCTGTAATTAAATTACATAAATTTAAAATGTAGCTAATTACTTTACTGCGTTACCAGGAAAAGTAATTCGATTACTGTGTAATGCGTTATCCCCAACTCCGATGAAAACATATCATGTCTAGGGCTGGGTATCGATTCAGATGTCCCGATTCGATTTTGATTCACAAGCTTTTGATTCGATTCTTGATTTTTTCGATATTATTCAGTGAATATAGTTCTAATGCAAATGCTTTTAAAGAACGAACAGTAATTTACAAAATTTTATAAAAAGAAAGGCCACAGTCCTGTATTTTAAACCTTTCCTTTTTTTTTTTTGTATAGTCCTTTTTAAACAATAATAGGGCCATATAAAATGTTCTCCCTAATAATTCTGGTAATCAGATGAAGGCATAAAACTATTTATCCTAACCAAATGAAAAACCCTTTTATTTTTTGGCAAACAAAGGGGTTTACAACAGAGGTTTACAGTTAAAATTGAGAATAAAACAAATGTGATTATTCCTTTAATAATAAAGATTTATTAATATATATTAGTAGTAGCAATGTTGTTACAATGAGTCTTAAGACTGCTAAATAGTAATATATTTTTGACAGTTTCTTCATGTTAAAATAAACTTTTATTTTAATGGGTTACCGTGCAGAACTTGCAGCCGCTGTGTATGTGATATGACGGTAGTTTTGTCAAATTAAAAAAAATGCTTCTGCAGATTTGTAATGTTACTATAAAATTTTAGAATTTAACGTTTTCGGACGTTTCAGTGTTGATGAGAAACTTTTGGAAAATGCTTTAAAGCGCTAGTGTGGATAGAGAAATTTTTAAAACAAAAACACTGTTTTCATGTGTATCTGGATTAATGTAGACATAGCCTTAGTGTCCACTGTTTTATTTGCTCACCAAATACCTTTAAATGAACAAATGTAGGCAGCATGCAGTAGCCAAATGTAATCACTTTTGATTCAAGGTATGCTTTGTGCAAAATAAATTATTTTCTTAAACTTTCGCATAATTACCCTAAGTTCTAGATATTGGGTTTAATGTTAGAAGCAGATATTGGGTTTAATGTTAGAAGCAGATATTGGGTTTAATGTAACAGAATTTATTTTATTATTGTTTAGGCTAATTCCATATTATTGTTTCAACATTAATTTCATGATGTCATAATAACAAATGTCCAGTGTGAAAGGCACTTAAAGGCAGCCTTAGTATTTGTTATGAGATCTCAACATTTCTGTCCAATCTCTCAACATTTCTACATTCGTGTGACATTCTTCATAAACATCATTCATTTCTTCAGAGCTGGACATTTTAATCAGGATCAAATGTTTGAGTTCAGCTTTGAGAATGAAAACCAACCTGTTTGTGTCTCAGTATCTTCATGTTTGTCTCTGAATGTTTCTTCAGTCTTCATGTCTTCACTCTCTTCTTTAATAAACTCCATCTTTGTTTGTGTCTCAGTATCTTCATGTTTGTCTCTGAATGTTTCTTCAGTCTTCATGTCTTCACTCTCTTCTTTAATGAACTCCATCTTTGTTTGTTCCTCAGTATCTTCATCGTTGACTCTGAATGTTTCTTCAGTCTTCAGGTCTTCACTCTCCTCTTTAATAAACTCCATCTTTGTTTGTGTCTCAGTATCTTCATCGTTGACTCTGAATGTTTCTTCAGTCTTCATGTCTTCACTCTCCACTTTAATAAACTCCATCTTTATAATCGTGTGTCACGTAGATCTCAGCTGCTTCAGGAGTTTTTTAGTGTGTTTGGACACTTTGTCCTGTTTAAGATGAGAATAATTAACAGAAAGAAAATAAATGTAAATAATAAATGTAAACTAAATCTCAATCAGCTCCCTACGTAGTCAACACACTGGTAAGGAAGTCAATCTTGGCTGTGGTTTCATTGAAACCAATGGAGTTATGATCAACTTAGGCTTACATACTTTTGGGAAATGCAGCACAGAGTTAGATAATGGTCTTAAATTAGCTGATTAAAATATATTTATACACTACACAGAATTGTTTGTGTTGTATCTGGTATTCAGTTGTTTGTAGATGACCCTTTCATGAAAACACTTGCAGTTGGTTTGTAAATGTTCTCATAACAAAGGTTTGTGTTTGTTGTTCTTGTTGTTGATGATGAGAATTAAATTTTATTTGTAATGTGTTTCTTTTTTAACCCAAAGCGCTACAATAAAACAGAAACACAAAAGAACCATTAAAATCACAATAGTTAATATAAAAAAAACGTAAATAGTGGTTTCATTTTCACTGTTTGGAGCAGCATGTCGTCAGCACGCGGCGATTCAAAACAGCGAATCACTTTGAGATTGATTCAGTTGACTCGGAGGTTCAAAATGCTTCGTTTCTCCATCACTACTTGTCTGTAACCGATCTCGTATTTAAAATAAAACCGATTTATAATCACAAAATATGGAGCAAAATGAGACGCACCGTTTCTTTAACTCGTGTGCGGGAGCGCTTTACACGCATAAAATACTCGTTAATATCACTAGAAGCATCACAATGTTTCACTGGTTAATAATTAATTGAGTTTTATACACAATTTTCTAAACGAGTTTAGCGGATTGAAACACTTTAAACTATTGAAAGCACTCACCTTTCTTCAGCCGAATCACAGACGCGGGAGCGCAGGCTTATGACGTCACATCTCCAGACCAAAATAAAAGTCTTTTCCGCTAAAATCACGTGGGCTGTGTTAGAAATGGCATACTAGCTTGCTGCTTACTGCCCAGTAAACAGTGCATACTGCCTACTATTTATAAAAGAATAGTGTGTGAAAACAGAATAAGCAACAAATGTTTCAGAGTAGTATGACGTTTGTATATGTATATCCCAATGTATACAAACATCAAGTTTATTCGTGAAGAATGTCGTAATGGTACACTAATACATTACATATGTATGCAAACATCAGACGTAATATTTGTTTGTGAGGGATAATACATTGAACGTTGTTTATTTTATGAAATTATTTATCATACTACATCAGTGCATGTCCATTTTTCTTGTTTTGCTTAACTTTAGCTTTAGCTTCCTGCTAGCGGTAATCCTATCCATAGTTTTCAACAGTAGAAACGTCATATATTTTTAACACAGAAACACTTAAGTAGAATTAAAATTTGCTAAAACGTATATTTCTTTTGCTCAACAGATTTGCCTTCTTTAACACTGCAGAGATACCAAACGCACAGCCCACTCACAGAACCATTTCACAGCGGCTAAGTGTTTGCCTGATCGGACTACAGAGAATAAAACCCAAATTCAGATGTGCAGTTTACCCTTGCGGTGTACAAATATGGTTTAAGTCCATTAATCACTGTATGTAAGTGTGGAAAATAGAATCCATGCGCGAGAGATAAGTTTAGTCATGGTGGTGTCATTTTACCCTCTTTGGAGATCTCTCCTATGTTTTGTTGCATGGCATCTCACATCTGTTTGGTTTCATAAGGAGATAATTTGGGGTCTTACATTATTATTACAGCTTCAACTGAGGATTCTTCCTAGCACCTCTATAAAACCAAGACTGCGGGGAAGATACTTTGCTGTGAAAATTCTGACTTAAATTGTGTTATACTTTAGAAATCACAGTCTGAGTGCAATTATTTTTTGAAATAATCTGATTAATGATCAATGAAACACACTTGATTTAGAAAATGGCTTAGAAACATGCATAGTGTCGGACCTGTTCGACATTTATGTAGGCCTACCGCTGCTGCACATGAACTGTGTTACTGTACAGTACATTATGCATCTAGTCTTGAACTCAATGACCATACAATGCACACAAATGACTGTTGCTTAAGTCGGATGATGTTCCATAAGTTAATTTATACACTAGGCTATATACAGGGACAGATTATGATGCAGGTGCCCTGGGCACGGCCTAATTAAAGGCCCCCCTAAATTGAATTTGCATTAATTATGCATAAATGCATAAATATAAGTAAATGGATTTTGGACCTTTATAGATAATGTTAGTTAGTAGGCAGTCTAATGTTAGTGTAATCTCTTTGTCAAGGAAGCAGGCTGGATTCAGATGCGGGTCAAACAAAGTTTTTATTTAAACAGAAATGACCAGAGCAGGCAACCGGCCCTTCCACAGCCAGCTCGTGTGGACGAGGAGTCTCCTGTCACCCAGTTGAAAGAGTCACAGTGGCTGGCACAAGCCGCAATACCGACAGTGGAGATTAAGCCGGCAAGGCAGGTCGCTAATCCGAGCAAGAAGCTGAGCGTCCACTAATACGACTGCCGAGACCCAGGATGGGATGAGAACCACAGGGAAATCCTCGGAAACTGAGCACACGGAGAGGGGGCAGAAAAACAAAACAGCTATGAGCACTGGAGCCTGGTGACGAGACAAGACAATCGGAGCTATTGGGACTTACCACAACAGTCTGACAAAAAACAGAGAAAAACACAGGGAACTATAAAGGGAAGAAATTAGAGGTAACAAGGACTAGGTGGCGAACAAATTAGGTTAACAATCAGAGAACAAGGAGGGTGGGGAAACCATCACACCGACACGCTCATCCATACACACACACACACAAACACTCATACCCCAAACCAAAGAACAGGTGATTAGACCAGAGACCCGACAGTACCCCCCCTCCTAGGAGCACCACCAGGTGCCCCAGGAGGAGGCCTACCTCATTGTCGACGGAAGACCTCGATCAACGGACGGTCCAAAATATCCCGTGACGGCACCCAGCACCACTACTCTGGACCATAACCCTCCCAGTCCACAAGATACCTCTGCCATGGCGCTGCTCGTCAAGTAATCTCCTAACTGTATACAACCCCTGGCAAAAAGTATGGAATCACCCTTCTCAGAAGATGTTCATTCAAATGTTTAATTGTGTAGAGAAAAAACCAAGCGCATATATGCCACAAAACAATTTTCACTCAACAAAACAATATTCTGGCTGTATAAAACACTTAAAAAAAACAACAAAGAAAGATAACTATAGTCAATTACAAGTGTTTTTACAGATCAAACAGAGGAAAAAAATATGGAATCACACATATCTGAGGAAAATTATATGGAATCACCAAATAAAAACACTACTAGTACTTTGTTGCACCACCTCTGGCTTTTATAACAGCTTGAATTCTCTGAGGCATGGATTTAACTAATGACAAACAGTATACTTCATCAATCTGTCTCCAGCTTTGTCTTATTGCAGTTGCCAGATCAGCTTTGCAGGTTGGAGCCTTGTCGTGGACCATTTTCTTTAATTTCCACCACAGATTTTCAATTGGATTGAGGTCCGGACTATTTGCAGGCCATGCCATTGACATTATATGTCTTTCCTGTAGAAATGTTTTCACAGATTTTGCCCTATGGCACGATGCATTATCATCCTGAAAAATGATGCTACCATCACCAAACATCCTTTCAATTGATGGAATAAGAAAAGTGTCCAAAATCTCAACATAAACTTGTGCATTTATAGAAGATGTAATGACTGTCATCTCTCCCATACCTTTACCTGACATACAACCCCATATCATTAATGATTGTGGAAATTTGCATGTTTTCTTCAGGCAGTTGTCTTCATAAATTTCATTGGAACGGCACCAAAGAAAAGTTCCAGCATCATCACCCTGCCCAATGCAGATTCGTGATTCATCACTGAATATAACTCATCCAGTCATCCACAGTCCAAGATTGTCTTTCTTTAGCCCACTGAAACCTTGTTTTTTTCTGTTTAGATGTTAATGATGGTTTTCGTTTGGCTTTTCTGTATGTAAATCCCATTTCTTTTAGGCGATTTCTTACAGTCCGGTCACAGACATGAACTCCACTTTCTGCCCATTTGTTCCTCATTTGTTTTGTTGTGCATTTTCTGTTTTCAAGGCATATTGCTTTAAGTTTTCTGTCTTGGAGCTTTGATGTCTTTCTTGGTCTACCAGTACGCTTCCCTTTTACAACCTTTCCATTTGATTTGTACTTGGTCCAGATTTTAGACACAGCTGACTGGGAACAACCAACATTTTTTGCAACATTCCGTGAAGATTTACCTTCTTTGAGAAGTTTGATAATCCTCTCCTTTGTTTCAACTGACATTTCTCGTGTTGGAGCCATGAGTTATGTCAATCAACTTGGTTCAACACATCACTAATGTGTGCAAGCACTCTTTTTTAACTGCAGACTAATTAGCAGTTGTAATCAGATACAGGTGTTTGTTTTAGAAATGCAAAGTGCATGGTGATTCCATATAATTTTCCTCAGATTTGTGTGATTCCATATTTTTTTCCTCTGTTTGATCTGTAAAAACACTTGTAATTGACTATAGTTATCTTTCTTTGTTGTTTTTTGAAGTGTTTTATACAGCCAGAATATTGTTTTGTTGAGTGAAAATTGTTTTGTGGCATATATGTGCTTGGTTTTTTCTCTACACAATTAAACATTTGAATGAACATCTTCTGAGAAGGGTGATTCCATACTTTTTGCCAGGGGTTGTAGGTAGGGGACCCATCCACAAGACGAGGTGGTGGGGGGGGGGGGCGATCACAAGCAGGGTTAAGGGGAGAAGAGGACACAGGTTTGAACCTAGAGACATGAAACACAGGGTGAACCCGACCAAGAGTAGGAGGGAGCTTGAGCTTGATCCACAACGGATTAACGACCTTGGTGATGCGGTTTGGCCCAATGAATCTGGGCACCAGCTTACGAGAAGGCGCCTGGAGAGGCAGATCCTTGGTAGAAAGTCAAACCCGCTGACCATACACAAAAGCTGGAGGAGAGGCCCGGCGACGATCGGCTGCCCTCTTGGTTCGGCCTGAGGTTCGTACCAAAACCCTCCTGACTTTCTCCCAGGTGCGACGGCAGCGCTGGACGAAAGCCAGGGCGGATGGAACCGCAGCATCGGGTTCCTGTGATGGAAACAGAGGTGGTTTATAACCAACAGCACACTCAAAAGGAGACATACCTGAAGCCGCTACTGGAAGGGAATTATGAGCGTATTTTAACCAAGAGAGCTGTTGGCACCAGGAACTCTGATTGTTTGATGTCAGACAGTGGAGCATTCTTTCTAGATCCTGGTTGGCCTGCTCGCATTGCGAGTCTGTCTTCCGGTTTCCATCCTCAGACCAATGGGCAGAGCCCCCGATCTGTCTACAAAACTCTTTCCAGAACCGGAAGGCGAACTGGGGACCCCTATCTGAAACCACATCCACCGGCAAACCATGGAGATGGAAGACGTGATTCACAACCAGTTGGGCGGTCTCCTGGGGGGAGGGCAGTTTGGGCAGGGGAATGAAATGTACCCCCTTAGAAAAGCGATCCACCACAGTGAGAATCACAGTGTTACCCTTCGATGGGGGAAGCCCTGAGACAAAATCAAGGGCAATGTGTGACCATGGATGGGAAGGGACAGGAAGAGGATTGAGCAGACCATCAGGAGGACGATTCACTGGCTTACATTGGGCACATGTGGGGCAGGCCAACATGAACTGTCTAACATCCACAGCCATAGCAGGCCACCAGAAGCGTTGACGGATGGTGAACAATGTTCTCCGAATCCCTGGATGGCAGTCCCTCCTGGACACATGACCCCACTGAAGGACCTCAGAGCATAGCGCAGCCGGCACCGGCAACCTGCCCGCCGTGCACCTTGCACTTGCACCCCTCGACCGGCCTCCTCTACTCGTTGCTCGATACCCCAAGAAAGAGCCCCGACCACCACCCCTTTAGGAAGGATGGCTTCGGCTGAAAGCTTCCACTCTGGGGCCCCGAACAGGTGCAAGAGAGCATCGGGTTTGATATTCTTAGATCCCAGCTGGTACGAGAGGGTGACGTTAAATCGCCCAAAAAAGAGTGCCCAGCAGGCCTGACGCGAGCTCAACCTCTTGGCCGAACGGATATATTTGAAGTTCTTGTGATCTGTCCAGACCAAGAAGGACTGCGCTGACTCCTCCAACCAGTGACACCACTCACCCAAGGCCAATCTCACCACCAACAGTTCCTATTGCCAATGTCATAGTTACATTCTGCAGGGCTGAGAGGGCGAGAGAAGAATGCACACGGATGCACCTTCCCGTCGCGAAGGGAATGCTGAGATAGAACTGCGCCAACCCCAACGTCCGAAGCATCAACCTCAACAATGAACTGGGCCTCAGGATCTGGAACCAACAGAACAGTTGCAGAGACAAAACGGGACTTTAATATGTCAAAGGCTACCTGACATCCTGGTTCCATCTGAAGGACACCTTGGTGGAGGTTAAAGCTGTGAGGGGTGCAGCGATCTTACCAAAATTCCTGATGCATCGCCGGTAGAAGTTGGCAAAACCCAGGAAACGCTGCAGAGCATTACGGGAATCGGGGACTGGCCACTTGGTGACAGCTTCTTTCATAGCAGGATTTGGTTTAATCCTCCTGGTAGAGATGATATGGCCAAGGAACATAACAGACTGTGCGTGGAATTCACACCTCTCTGCCTTGACAAACGACTGGTTCTCTAACAGATACTGGAGGATCCGTCTGACGTGCTGGGTGTGTAATTGGAGAGAGGGGGAGAAAATCTGGATATCATCCAAGTACACACAGACAAATTGATTAATCATGTCACCCAAAACGCTATTGAGAAGTCCCTGGAAAACGACCAGAGCATTGGTAAGACCAAACAGAAGAACCAGATACTCGTAGTGTCCCGAAGGAATGTTAAATGCCATCTTCCACTCATCCCCCTCCCGAATGCGCACCAGACGGTAAGCATTGCGGAGGTCTAATTTGGTGAAGACCGGAGCTCCCTGCAACAATTCAAAAGCAGAAGACATTAAATGTAGGGGGTACCTGTTCTTTACCGTAATGTCATTTAAACCTCGGTACGATGCAGAGGTAACGAGGTGGCCCGGGATCTACTGAAGACCGCACAAAGATAATAGTACTCTGCCAGGACGCCAGTCAGGTCAGAGGAATCCACCTATGAAACACAAGACACAGGAAAAGCAGCACCCAAACATGACACGTGACAAGACTGATTCCAGGCTAAAACTGAACTACTGATCCAGTCAAAATGTGGGTTGTGTTTCAGTAACCATGGATGTCCCAATATTAACGGGGCCTTAGGGGAGTCAATAATAAACAGTTCAATCTGCTCACAATGATTACCAGAGAGGTAAAGGCTCACACTAGGTGTTACATGAGTGATGGTGGTAAGGGGACTGCCCGCTAATGACCATGCCATAATGGGTTTAGGCAGGGGAATAGTAGGAATGTTCCATTTGTGTGCAGAGGCAGAATCGAGGAAATTCCCCTCAGCCCCCGAATCCAGAAGGGCGTGACCAGTGTGTGAACCTCCCTGAAAGGGGAGTTGAAAAGGCAGCTGAGTGCGCGCTGCTGGAGAGCTTGAACAGGGAAAGGTGCCCACCAGGACTCTCCGCATCACTGGTGGGCCTTGGCTTTTAACGGACACTGAAGGACGAAGTGGCCCACCTTGCCACAAAATAGGCACAATCCTTCAGAAAGACGCTCCTGCTTCTGCTGTGGCGTAATCCGGAGATGACCCAGTTGCATGGGCTCAACATCAGAGGACTGAGGACTCGCCGCAATGGCCGGTTGAGACGGCCCTCCACACGGAGCGCAAGATTAATCAAATTATCCAGCTCTCGGGGAAGATCTATGGCAGCTAGTTTGTAGGCAATGGTAAAGTCTAGCCCCTCGAGAAAGCGCACTTTCATTCCAGCCGCACGCTGCAGCTAGAGTCTGAAATTGTATGGCATAGTCAGTGACAGAGTTCCTCTTCTGTGACAAACGAGACAGCTGAGCCGCGGCCTCATCATCCTGGGCTGATCGATCAAACAATTTGGCCATCTCATGACGGAAATCTGTGAAAGTAGCACAACAGGGAGCCCGTGATCTCCATACGGCAATTCCCCATTCGCGGGCACAACCCGAGAGAAGTGTGAGGACATAAGCAACCTTAGCCTCTTCAGTGGCACACTTTAGGCCCCTTAGTGCCAATTGGGCATCGTTTAAATGCCACGGCCTACCTGAGCATTGTTTCTGACCATGTCCATTCCTTTATGACCACCATGTACCCATCCTCTGATGGCTACTTCCAGCAGGATAATGCACCATGTCACAAAGCTCGAATCATTTCAAATTGGTTTCTTAAACATGACAATGAGTTCACTGTACTAAAATGGCCCCCACAGTCAACAGATCTCAACCCAATAGAGCATCTTTGGGATGTGGTGGAACGGGAGCTTCGTGCCTTGGATATGCATCCCACAAATCTCCATCAACTGCAAGATGCAATCCTATCAATATGGGCCAACATTTCTAAAGAATGCTTTCAGCACCTTGTTGAATCAATGCCACGTAGAATTGAAGCAGTTCTGAAGGCGAAAGGGGTCAAACACAGTATTAGTATGGTGTTCCTAATAATCCTTTAGGTGAGTGTATAGAGAGAGAGAGAGAGAGAGAGAAATCAGAAATACAAATGCATGTATAGATATAGATATGAAACAAATACATTTACATGATTAAAAAATAAAACAAATACAGATAAATATTTATAAATATAATTAAATACACATTTACTTTACATTTAGCAGACACAAGCGACTTACAAATGAGGACAATGGAAGCAATCACAATCAACAAAAGAGCAATGATATGCAAGTGTTTTAACAAGTCTGTTAGCTTAACGCAGTACACGTAGCAAGTTTTTTTATCTAAATAATATATATAAAGAAAACCGATAGTATAGAAAAGAATAGGGATGTGCGATTTGGGGAAAATATCTAATTGCGATTTTTTGGACATATTGCGGCTGCGATTTGATTTGTGATTTTAATTTTGCAAAGTCAAGCTTTAGCTTAATATTGTCAATAGTGTGCAGCACAGTATGGGTTTCGTTACCCTGCTGAAAAAAAACTAAACAAAACAAAAAAACAAAAGAAACCATCACAGAAATTCTTATGGTTTCCATTAAAACAATTACAAAATTCCTTTTAGTAGTATGTTTTGGGCATTATTCCAATAATTACTGTTGTTCTATTGTTTCCCATCTGACAGATTACATCCCACCAATAGAATCCATCAAATACCAGTAGACACCATTATAGTTCACATTAAAACCAATATAATTCCCATTATAACTCTTAAATCCATTAAATTTTCTATTGTGTTTTGGGAGGGGTTCTATACATATGCCAGAGTAACATTTAATAAGTTTTAATACAATTTAAGTGGGAGGAACATCATAACTGTAATTTACACAACCATTCAAGAGTTTGGGGTCTGTAAGACATTTTATGCCTTTATAAGAAATCTCTTATGCTCACCTCAGCTCAATTTATTGGATCAAATTACAGTAAAACAGTAACACGGTGAATATTACAATTCAAAACAACCCTTTTCTATGTGAATATTATGTTAAAATGTCATTTATTCCTGTGATCAAAGCTGAATTTTCAGCATCATTACTCCAGTATTCAGTGTCACATGGTCCTTCAGAAATCATTCTGATATGCTGATTTGCTGTTCAAGAAACATTTCTGATTATGATCAATGTTAAAATACAGACATGCTGAATTTTTTTTAGGATTCATTGTTACATAGACTCCAGACCTTTGAATGTTAGTGCTACATGCATCAAATTGTTCAAAATCATGAGTAAATATTTTCTGTTTCAAATAAATAAAGGTCTTTTGAACTTTGTATTCATCTGTGAATCCTGAAAAATAAAAATGCATCACGGTTTCTACAAAAAATATGAAGCAGCACAACTGTTTCAACGCTGATAATAAGTTTCTTGAGCAGCAAATAAGCATATTAGAATGATTTCTGAAATATCATGTGGCAATAGTTAATAATGTATTCACATAGAAAACAGCTATTTTAAATTGTAATAATATTTCACAGTATTACTCTTTTTACATATTTTTGATCAAATAATTACAACAGAGGTGAGCAGAAGATAATTATTTCCAAAACATAAAAAATTGTATCAACTTCAAACTTTTGAACACTAGTGTATGTTTGAGATTTGACTTACTGTACTAGTCTTGTGGTCAATAGCATCTTGGAGATGTTGTCTTAAAGGAGCTTCACTCCAGATCTGCTGGGTGCAGCAGATGGTCAGCACTGAAAAATCTAGGAACAAAACAAGCAATCTGACACAGAGCCAACAATATTTAGTCTGCAGTTCCAGGTTTATTAGAAGGAAACACACTAGAGCAGAGGTGAAATGCAAAAAACAAAAATAAATAACAGATTCATATATAGACAAAATGTTGTGAAAATATGTGAAAAAATGCATATTAGGTTATTTAATTAATTTTTTCAGCGCTTCCTACATCTCTGTCAGCAGCTCCCTTCAGAAATATTGAAATCTTGGACATTCCCTTCTGTTGTAGAAGGATTATTTTGTCACTCTTGAAATGGCAGAACAGTTTTATGTTTACAATAACAGATCAAAACAACTTTAGTTTTCAGCCAATTTTCATGCTCCTTGATAATGTTAAGTCACCAGTAAACAGTAAAGTGTATAGGTCAAGGTTAAATAAATTAAGCAATTTCCAATCATCTATTGAAAAATTACCAGTAAAACCTTAACAAAATGCTCAAAAGCTATCATCTACAGATAAAGATTTGATTAAAAGACCAAACTTTCATAAATAAGAGCACAAGTCTGAAAACGGTAGAGATGCTAACAGACTTTTCTGGAAGACATTAAACCATTCCTATAAAGTAAAATAAACAACAGAAGCGAGTCAAATACAAGTAAGAGAAGTGTTATATGTAATATTTGTGTGATTCTAGGGTCTAAACTCACCTGAAAGCAGCAAGAAATGACGTGACAGCATTGGATAGAGAAATTATTACAAGCTTCCTTACAAACAGATGCATAGTCATTATTATTATCATCATCATTATCATCATTATTATAATTATTATTTACTCTTACAGCCTCTGCATTTCTGGTCTCAAATTGTAGCTTTTTACTTCTTACAGTTTATAAATGTATGAATCATGATGGTTATTTTCTATACACTGAATGTAAAACAAAGGTAATAAAGAGTTGGTTATTATTATTATTATTATTATTAAGTAAATGTAATTTTCCAGTAACTCCAAAGAATTCTCCATTGTCATGGACGCTATTCCTAAAGGAGCTGTTATGCTTTTAAGGGACTCTGTTAGATCATCCAGCACTTTATCTTTTTCTTTAGACCCATCTGAAATCCCAGTAGGAAAACTATGTTTTTTGTCACATCCTTCATCACGTAACTATAAAATTAGATCACTTTTTAAAAAGGAGTCTGTCTTCAGACTATATAATAACTAACAAGGTTAGAGAAATCTCATTCAAATTGTTACACAGATTTTACCCAGCTAAAGTGTTTTTGAAAAGGTTTAAATCAGACATAGATACAAGCTGTTCTTTTTGTGGTGACCCTAATGAAACTGATTTGCATGTCGTTTGGGATTGTCCTCATACACAGCTATTTCGGATTGAATTCTCTAATGTTATCCATCGCAGTGTGCTCCAGGGTTTCTTTCTGCTTTTTAAGGATGTACTGTTTGGCTTCTTTAATATTCAAAAAGAATATTTTATTATGAACCTATTATGACTTCTTGCAAAATTTCATATTCACCACAGTAAATTCACTCATCAAAATCCTTTATATATTGTTTTTTTAAAAAGAGGTTCAACAGTATATCCAAACTATTTCATCTTCCAAAAATCTTAAGGCTGTTATAAGAGTTAATTTATTTAATCTTTTTAATTTATTTTGTTAAAGCTTTCATTTAGTGTTAATTATTTTTATGTTAACATACGTCTGTAAATGGTGCTTTGCATGTAATGTCACCTCTTTGTATGCAATATTGACATTCTCTGTACTTTTATCTTTGGTACCTTGGCATTAATAAAATAAATAAAAAAGGAACTAATCAATTATTTTTCTGGCTCAGACTGCATTGACTGAAACAGGTGAGCTAGACTAATCCCAGTACAGAACCTATAGAATTTTGCGCATGCGCGACTGAACGAATCACTCCCCAAGACGACTCGTTCTTCCTGAGTCACATTAAAGATTCGTTCAGAGTAGAGGGTTCTTCTGTCGCGAATGCCATGCCTTTTT
Organism: allo-octoploid hybrid of Carassius auratus x Cyprinus carpio; assembly: GCA_024542945.1. NCBI lineage: Eukaryota > Metazoa > Chordata > Actinopteri > Cypriniformes > allo-octoploid hybrid of Carassius auratus x Cyprinus carpio. Next base: position 23,506,448 of record CM045002.1, read on the forward strand.
CTCTTCTCCGCTATAAGCTGTCGGCTCACATATCTTTGGAGTCTAGAAATCAGGACTTTAAGCCCTGGTAGGATTACCTGGGACTGACGGACACGATCAGAGACATGCAGCGGCCAGCGAAGCAGCCAGACGTGGCCGATGACACCGCCCATTAAAAACAGATGGTAGCATAAATAGACGCATATTGTGCCCTTGGAAAATATAATGAGGACAATTAGGGAAAACAAACAAATAAATAACATTATGTAGCCTAAATAAAAGTAAATAAACAATGCATTTATGTTACTTACGAAATAAAAATAAAAAATAGCTAGCTGAAATTAATAGACAAAAAACTCGAGTCTGAAGCTATTGCGTTTGGTACTGTGCACTCAGTGCACTTCATGTATGACTTCAACAACTGTATATTGACTTCTACAACAGTATAAGTGACAAAGAGTTGGACGTGATTGTGTCTGAAATTCATCACTGTTTCCCCAGCGCTGGCTACAAGCTGATCCTGGGTCATCTGAGATCAAGGCAACTTTTTGTCAAAAGTATGATCACTTGACTGATTTGTACAGTACAGGGGTGCCCAAACTCATTCCTGGAGTGCCGGTGTCTACAGAGTTTAGTTCCAACTTGCCCCAACAGACCTGCTGGGAAGTTTCTAGTATGCTTAGCAAAGAGCTTGATTAGCTGGTTGGAGCTAAACTCTGCAGGACACCGATCCCCCAGGACCAAGTTTGAGCACCCCTGGTACAGTGGCATTGAACACATACAGCAGACTGATCAGTTTTCAATTATTTTTTAAGACTTGTTACAGCTTATAATCTTGATGATGAATGCCTTTAAAAAGCCCATCTTTCTGTTCTAAATTAAATCTAAAAGTGATTTATATAACTGTATTTATGATGAACAGTCCAAATATGATATCCTTGTAGTCAGTGTATGCAGCATCATGTGTTAATGTAACTCTTCTTTTATAGAGAGCCGTGTGCTGGCATCATTAAAACGTGTGGATCCTCAAGGGTTACTGATGTGCAGGCTATCATTACGAACATTAAAGCAAAGATGTTACTTTGTCCCAGGTCCCAACAGCCTTTGGCATATTGACGGAAATCATAAGCTTATTCGTTGAGCAATTACAGTGCTTTCAGATCTTCTATTTACGGCAGTGAGGTGACTAAAAAACATTGGGTGTCATTCACTAAGAATTGTGTAGATCAGGGGTTATCAAACCTGTCCTGGAGGCCCCCTGCCCTGCATATTTCATATGTCTCCCTTATCTTTCTTTAATTTTTTTTCCCATAAATTTAGAATCAATTTTAGTACAAAACTTTTAGTGAATCATAGTTTGTGAAAACACTGTTTTTTGGATTGGATAGTGTGAGTTCATGTGTACACTAACAACCCAGGAATCTCACTGCTTTTTAACTGAAAAACAATAAGTTTACCATTTACGAGAGTTCCCTGCCAATTAGTGCAATCCTTTAACCTTTTTGATTACCTGTGTATTGTGTGTAACCTGCATTGTTTCAAACACCACTGGCCCTATGATCAGAAAACATTGGTCCCCATAATCTACAATATGACATGGCATGTTTTTTTCACAGAATTCATTCAGTGAGTTTTATGAGACCTTATTTTCATCTTATGTGTGTGCCAGTGCTTCTATACTATTTCCAAAAAGTGGTCAAAATGTACTTTTTTACATATTTGTAGATGGAGAGTGGTTGTATACAGTGGTATTGATGGGTTTTCACGGCTCATCCTTTACCTGACTGCTGCAACAAACAACAAAGCTCAAACTGTCCTGGACAGTTTCCAGTCTGCAGTGGAGCAGTATGGTATCCCCCCTCGAGTCCGTTTAGAAAAGGGAGGGGAAAACATTCTGGTGGCACGCTTCATGATGACCAGTCAAGGAGTCAATAGGAACAGTCACATTGCTGGAAGGAGCGCTCACAATCAAAGGTACTTAACACTCCAGTAAAGTAATTTGTTAAGTTTCCAAATATTTGTATTACATTAACATCTTTTCAAAAAAATGTTTTCTTGTTAATTATAAGTCAATACAATTAAAAGTATGTTTTTAAAAATGACATTTGGAATTACCATTATTATTATGAATAATGTTTACTTGTCTTTAAACACATAATTATGAATCCAGGGGCCTCATGTATAAAACTTTCCATAGATTTCATCCTAAAAGTGTACGTATAAACAAAATCTAGATACACAAGAACCTGCGCAAAAATCCCTTTAAAAATCCCAGTTGGAAAGATTGTGCGTACGTGTATCTCCACCCTAACTCCTCCCCAAAATAACCATATATGGAGCTTACAATGCCTAGTTTTACTATGCATAACCTCATCTGCATATCATTTCCATGCATATTCCCATCCACGGGACACCATGTTTCATGAGTTCACACTTACATATAATAAACTGAGTAAAGGGCTAGCTATTATATATATATATATATATATATATATATATATATATATATATATATATATATATAATGAAGAGTTTATTCACAAAAAAACGATAAACGCCACTGCATTATTCTCCAAATAGTGTGCGATCTGAACCCTAAACACGTTTTACTGCAGAAGCCGACAAGCTATAGTTTAGAAAATGGTATTAAAATATGACAAGAACTCAGTTAAACTGTGTCAGAACAAATTCAGCTTGATAATGTTAGATAACTGATAGAATAAATTCAGTTGAATAGCTGTCAGCTGTTAAATTTAAGTTTACAATTAGATTATACCAATTTAGTTCAACCAATTACCTAACAATGTACTTAATTTTGTTCAGTCTGTGGTGTAAAAATTTATGAGGACTAAATTTTATTTGAGGAAATCTGTGTAAAAAGGTTGAATTAGCAAATAATGAAAAAACAATTAAGAAAAACATGGTCAGGTCAAAGTGTCTGAATAATTTTTGGTCCCAAAATTGTATCAATTTTTGGGTATAATGTCACAGTTTACTTTATTTTCCTATCTTCACTTACATAACTTAACTATACTGTCCTGCACCTACAAGTAAAAAAGTTAAATCTGGTTACAAAATTTTTGGTTTGACTGTGTGTGTGTGTGTGTGTGTGTGTGTGTGTGTGTATATATATATATATATATATATATATATATATATATATATATATATATATAAATGCCCAACTTTAAACTCAATTTTCATTCTAGAAGGAGAATGTGCAGGAGTTTGCATCTACTATACCTCCCAATGGCTTTCTTCTTAAGCCTACAATTGAAATACTTCCAGAAGAGTCTGGCAAGATATTTCCGGAGGCAAACACATGTAACTGTGTTTTAAAATTAAGTGTTTATTAGGTGCAAAAAAAGTGATTTATTTATATTCCAGAGTGGTATTTATTTTTTTATTTATTTGTGTTTTGAAAGTAAAAGTTTTTAAAAAGCTTTGTAAACAAGTGACGGTTCATATTTAATAAAAATTACCTGGCAAAAGTTGGTCCCATTTCCATCTCTTGTTTTGCTCAATCACAGATGCAGAGGGGACTGATTTCTGGCTGACCTTAAGGAGTGGTTGTTCCATGGATATGTGGCATGTAACATCTATGTAAAGCATAGAGGTCTGTCTCCTTGTCTGGATTAAGCCATCCCTCAGCTTCCAGGCGAAAGAAAGTGGGTTAGAAGAGATCAAGGGCATTTTCAATTAACATCCCTCCACAGCCGCTCAATCCTAAAATAATAAAACAGCTAGGAGTCTTATCCACTAAATTGGTGCTTTTTCCACTTGGAAAAATGTAAAAAAAAAAAAAATAAGATTAATCAACATTTTTTTAAATATCCATGAAATGAAGACACCTTAAAATGAAAAGAAATTGTATTGTGCCATCTCAGACTATGTAATTTACTTTTATGACTATTTTTTCTACCTCATGTTTTGGTATTTTTGTCAACCCTGTTACCGACACAGGCGTTACTGGATACTATATTTTAATTAGAACTCATATGCCACTGAATGATGTAGGCATTAGCTCAATAATATATTGAAAGTGACCTTTAAAATGTTTGAATTGTACACAGACAATCCGTAAAAACCTAATCTATGTCATCCCTTCACTTTGAGATAGGGCTATTGTCACGGTAGGAAATCCATTGGTTCCTCCGTGTCATGTTTTGTGTTTGTTTTTGTACTCACGTAGTCTCCATGTGCTCGTTTGGTTGATTGTTGTCACCTGTGTGTTGATTGTCTCGCTCCAGCGGATCCTCATCTCCACTCAGCTACATAAACTCACTCATCTCTCTGTCTGTTGTCAGATGCTCATTCATGTCTCAGCTTCCTAGTTGGATTACCGTCTCCCGTGTTCGTGTTCTGGATTGTGTTCGTGTTGTCGTCTTCGTGTGAGTGTTCCGGTCTGTTCCTGGTTTCATCCATCGACCGCCTTCACATTCACCACCGACTTCACCATCAGCACTTCTCACGCCACCGTAGACCTTCTCTCACCATTGCCTACATACTGGACTCTATTATCAATAAACTTCTTCTGATTGCCTGCATTTGCCTCCTCCTCTTTTACGAGCCATCACAGCTATAATGCAATTAATGAAATGTTGATATTTCATTAATAATTCCAGGGCTGACAACTATTTACTCCAAGTACTGTATCAGAAAGTAATGTGGTAACATCTGAGGCCTCATTTATAACCATTGCGTATGCACAAATCCTGCCCTGAAAGAAGCGTACGCCACTTCCCATTCAAAAGGTGGGATTTATGAAAAACAAACATTTGAATCAGATGTCATGTCACTTTATGTGAAAACTGCCTCTCAAGATTTGTTTTTCCTTTTTAAAATTCTTTGTCAGTGATGCACCAAGTCATACAATTGTATTTACACTGTAATATAGGCTTATCTGTTTCCAAAAAATATAGCTAAAAGATGTTTACCTTTTCAGCAAAACTGTATACATTTTATTTGATTTGAATTGTTTAGAACAATGGCATTTAGTCCGTATCTCACATTTCCTTAACGTCTTGTATGCTACCTTTGACATTTAGTGATGTTGTGGGAGGAGCACGCGCAGATAATTAACGCGGCCAATTCATCATCAGTAATCACATCCATCTATCCAATCAGCGCAAGAGAGAACCCCTATAAATAATTAAAGCAGTCCTACCTTCATTATTCTAGTTTTTCAGCATTCGGTTTGCTCTGTTTGCCATCTTATCACAGACCCAATTTTCCGTCCAATGAAGAGGATTTACCGGGGATTTTTTCAGATCTGCCGCAATTTTCCAGCCCCATGATCACTCCTACCCCGCCAAACACGGCCGCCGAGCACCAGGCGTTAATGTGGCGGCAGCTCTTCTCGACCAGCCACATGCTGTGGCCAATAGACCGTGCAAAGCCCCGAGCTCGCCTCGCTCAACACCAATTCAATTCAATTTTTCAATTCAAGTTTATTTGTATAGCGCTTTTTACGATACAAATCATTGCAAAGCAACTTTACAGAAAATTAAGTTTCTACAATATTTAGTAGTAGCTTATCAGTGGTGACTGTCAGTTCATGTGCATATGGCAGAAATGTTCAGAAAAATCAATAAAAGACGTAAACAAACAGATAATTAACACTATTAACAGCAATTATGCAATCAAACTTATAGCAAAATGTGGTAGTTCTGTATGTTGTCTATGGGTTAGCATCATCTGAGGTCCTCTGAGGGGCTGGCATCATCTCTTCTCAGGTGTTCTGGATCCAGACTGGAGCTTGTGAAAATCCTAGTTACCACGGGATGTAAATCCGTGGCAAAACAGAGAAACAAATAGACACATAATTAGCGTAGCTGCTGTTCCAGCCAAGTAAAATTAATTAGTTTAACCCAAGCTAAAGAATAATAATGCACATTTGATCAGATATAACTGCAGTCCAAAATTATGAGATGCATTATTTGAATGCTTGGCCAAAGAGGTGTGTTTTTAATCTAGATTTAAACAGAGAAAGTGTGTCTGAACCCCGAACATTATCAGGAAGGCTATTCCAGAGTTTGGGAGCCAAATGCGAAAAAGCTGTACCTCCTTTAGTGGACTTTGCTATCCTAGGTACTATCAAAAGTCCAGCGTTTTGTGACCTTAGGGAGCGTGATGGGTTGTAGCGTGGTAGAAGACTAGTTAGGTAAGCAGGAGCTAAGCCATTAAGGGCCTTATAAGTAAGTAATAATATTTTGTAACTGATACGGAACTTAATAGGTAGCCAGTGCAGAGACTGTAAAATTGGGGAAATATGATCATATTTTCTTGACCTGGTAAGGACTCTAGCCGCTGCATTTTGGACTACTTGTAGCTTGTTTATTGAAGATGCAGGACAACCACCTAGCAGTGCATTACAATAGTCCAGTCTAGAGGTCATGAATGCATGAACTAGCTTTTCTGCATCAGGAACAGGTAACATTTCGTAGCTTGGCAATGTTTCTAAGATGGAAGAATGCTGTTTTTGTAACATGGGAAATATGATTTTCAAAAGACAAGTTACTGTCTAATATAACACCCAGATTTTTGACAGTAGAAAAAGTAACAGTACATCCGTCTAATTGCAAATTATAATCTACGAGATTCTGTGTAATGTTTTCTGGTCCAATAAGTAATATCTCTGTCTTATCTGAATTTAATAGGAGAAAATTATTGGTCATCCAATCTTTTACATTTTTAACACACTCTGTTAGCTTAGATAATTTTGAAGTTTCACCTGGTCTTGTTGAGATATATAGTTGAGTATCATCAGCATAACAGTGGAAACTAATCCCGTATTTTGTAATGATATTACCAAGGGGCAACATGTATATTGAAAATAGCAGAGGACCTAGGACAGATCCTTGTGGCACTCCATATTTTACTGGTGATAAATGAGATGACTCCCCATTTAGATAAACAAAGTGGTAGCGATCGAACAGGTAGGATCTAAACCATCTTAAAGCCTGCCCTTGGATACCTGTATAGTTTTGTAATCTATCTATGAGTATGTCGTGATCTATGGTGTCGAACGCAGCACTAAGATCAAGTAAAACTAGCAATGAGATGCAGCCTTGGTCTGATGCAAGAAGCAAGTCATTTGTAATTTTAACAAGTGCAGTTTCTGTGCTATGATGGGGTCTGAAACCTGACTGAAATTCTTCATAGAGATCATTTTTTTGCAGGTAGGAGCACAATTGAGCAGACACAACTTTTTCTAAAATTTTAGACATAAATGGAAGATTTGAAATGGGTCTGTAATTTGCCAGTTCACTAGGATCTAGTTGTGGTTTCTTAATAAGAGGCTTAATAACCACCAGCTTGAATGGTTTTGGGACGTGACCTAAAGATAACGACGAGTTAATAATATTGAGAAGCGGTTTTTCTGCTACAGGTAACAACTCCTTCAGTAATTTAGTGGGTACAGGAGCTATTAAACATGTTGTTGGTTTAGATGCAGTGATAAGTTTATTTAGCTCTTCCTCTCCTATAGTTGTAAAGCACTGCAGTTTATCTTTGGGTGCGATGGATAAAACTAAAGTATTAGACGCTGTAGAATCTACATTTGTTATTGTATTTCTGATGTTTTCTATTTTATCAGTGAAGAAATTCATAAAGTCATTACTATTTAACTGTGAGGGAATATTTAGATCGGGTGGCGTCTGGTTATTTGTTAATCTAGCCACTGTGCTAAATAAAAACCTTGGATTGTTTTGGTTGTTTTCTATGAGTTTATGGATATGCTCGGCCCTGGCAGTTTTTAGAGCCTGTCTATAGCTGGACATACTGTTTTTCCACGCAATTCTAAAAACTTCCAAATTATTTTCTCCATTTGCGCTCAAGACTACGAGTTTCTTTCTTGAGAGAGTGGGTATTACTGTTGTACCATGGCACAGTACGTTTTTCTCTAACCTTTTTCAATTTGATGGGGGCAACAGCTTCTAATGTATTAGAGAAGATAGTGCCCATCTTGCCAGTCATTTTGTCTAGTTCATGTGTATTTATGGGTACACAGAGCAGTTGAGATAAATCAGGCAGGTTATTTGTGAATCTGTCTTTGGTGGCTGGAACAATAGTTCTGCCTGGACGATAACGCGAAGCTATATAGTTATTATCATCAATACGCAAAATGCACGATACAAGGAAATGGTCAGTAACATCTTCACTTTGAGGTACGATATCTATGTCAGTAAGACATTTTGCTTTACTCCAAAACAGTTTAATAAGTTAGTAAACGTAAGTCCTAATGCATCATTTGTATTATCAACATGAATGTTAAAATCTCCAAAAATTAGCGTTAAAATTAGGTCTGAGAGGAAATCTCCAAATTCTTTTAGGAATTCTGTATATGGCCCTGGTGGTCTATACACAGTAGCCAGAGAAAGAGATACAATAGATTTCTTTTGCATATCTGACAGTGTAACATTAAGCATAAGTATTTCAAATGATTTAAACCTGTATCCTGTTTTCTGGGTAACATTGAGAATATCACTATATATTGTTGCAACACCTCCCCCACGACCAGTCTGACGGGGCCACCATTGTCACCACCATTGTCCCGCTCAAGACCCGGATCTCCTCGAGCGCTAGATTGCAGCAGCAGCAGGCATTCAACGAGCCTGGGCTGTGCCCCAGATCTCACCGCAGCAAAGCCTCACTCGCTTCCTGCTGCAGCTCAGCCTTTCACCTTCACCCTTCTACTTTCCCGCAGCCAACAACTACAGCAGCCGAAGCAAGCATGAAGCTGCTTCTACTTGCAACACTGGCCTGCACATCTCAGTATTTCCATCCTGTTACTTCTAACCACCTTTTTTCTTTTCAGTGTCCTCCAGCTCCCGTAGCAGACATTAGCCTAAGGCTGCCTCTGCTAGCAGTGCAGGCTACACAGGTTTTTCAAGACATCACACACCCCATCCCCTTCCCACGGTCTACAGCAGCTGAAGCAAACATGAGGCTGCCTCCATTTATAAACATGCCCACAACTCTTCCGCTACCTCATGCTACTAATAACCATTTTTCTGTTCAGTGGCCTCCAGCTCCCATAGTAAAAACTAGCGTGAGGCTGCCTCCGCTAGCAGTGCAGGCTGCACACAGGGTATTCAGGATTCCCTTCCTGTGGCCTACAGCATGTGAAGCAAATGCGAAGCTGCTTCCACTTGCAACACAGGCCCTCACATCTCAGACTTTCCTCCTGCTACTTCTTACCACTTTTTTTCCTTTTCAGTGGCTTCCAGCTCCTGTAGTAGATGCTAGCGTGAGCATGCCTCTGATAGCGGTGCAGACCCATCCACACCCCTTTTCCTACAACCCCCTCCCCTACTCATGGCCTGCAGCCCCACAGTCTAACCCCAGTGTGAGGCTGCCTCCGCTAATGGCGCAGGCCCGATCCCGGCCATTCACCATCTCTTCCCCTCCTCTTTCTTCCACTTCCGGAGCTGTCCCAAGCATGAGCATGCCTCTGCAAGTGTGAGCACGTCTCCGCAAGTGGTTTCAGCAGTAGCTATCTTTCCTCCCCCTCTCATGCTCCCCCTTTTTTCTCTATGTTCCACCCTACCCATCCCTCCGAACACTCTTGGCGCAGGCCCAGATGCCCGCCATTCCCCTCTCTTTACCCCTCTTTCTTCCACTCCCAGAGCCTTCCCAAGTGTGAGCATGCCTCTGCTAATGGCGCAGGCCCGATGCCCGCCATTCACCCTCTCTTTCCCCCTCTTTCTTCCACTCCCGGAGCTGTCCTAAGCGTGAGCACATCTCCGCAGGCGGCTCCAGCAGTTATCTTTCCTCCTCCTCTCATGCTCCCCCCTCCCTCTCCGCTCCCACACCCCACCCATCCCTCCGAACATTCCTGGCGCAGGCCCCGATGCCCGTCATTCCCCTCCCCCTACCCCACCTTCCAATCCCGGAGCCGTCCCAAGCGTGAGCACGTCTCCGCAGGCGGTTCCAGAAGCTATCTTTCCTCCTTCTCCCATGCTCCCCCTTCCTTCTCTATGTTCCGCCACACTCCAACCATCCCTCCGAACACTCTCACCTTGGAACCACCCCCCGTAGCCAGCAACATTAGGGCACAGATTTTTGTCAGCAGGCAGAGGGCTCCAAGACCTATTAGCGGTCAGACCTATTCCAGCCAACACCTTTAATGCCAGTCCATCCCTGTTCACTCAAACTCGTGACCCACCATAGCTAACCCTCTTTAACATCCCCTTATCCATCTATAACAGCCCATTCTCACTCCAGCAATCCCAGCAGTGCCCACTCCTGCAGCAGCCTCTATCTGTATTTCTCCACTGCCACAGCAGTGTCTGTTCCTGTAGGAGCGTCTATCTGTATTTCCCCACTGCCACAGCAGTGCCCGCTCCCGCAGGAGCCTTTTCTGTATTTCCCTACTGCCGCAGCAGTTCTCGCTCCCGCAGGAGC